>RXPK01000028.1:50727-173580 GCA_004143645.1 Protaetia brevitarsis | reverse complement strand
CTACAAACATTTAACAAACATTAAAGCTTAAAATTTAACAAATTTACATATTCGAAATATAAAGTGATAATTAAAGACAATGTTCAAAAACTTACATTGGGTACTTTAATTGTTTTCACTTTTGTGTGTTGTCAATAAATTTTTAATCACATTTAAAATTAAATTGTAAAAAACGTTGGTACATTTACAGGTAACAAGAAAACTTATCTAAGCGAGGCGTTCAGATTTTATTTTCCACTCCGATATTCGTTAAAGAAAAAGTCGTTTTTTTATTTAAAATTTATTCAAATTCGCCTCTAGAGTTTGTTATACGATAAGGTGCATGGAGGACTCAATTGTTTCCATTAGAATTTGCAACTATCTAAATTATTATAGATGTGACTTAGTTATTTTATCGGTTTTTATCAATTGATCTGAATTTTTATTGTGGCAATTTCTTTGAAACAGTCTTTTATAATAATTATTTTTCTACATCTAAAATTTCTGTTTTATTAAGTTAAAAATTATGGTTGTTATTTAGTGCATGTTTGCCGAGCAGTGAACAAAAAAATCATAAAGAACACCCTTGAAGATTAATATATTCTTAAAGCTGATAAATGAAACAAAACAATTTTAATGTTTAAAGTTGATTACCAGAGAAAGATGTTAGGTATGTTAGAAGATGATAACACATATATAATACTAAAAAATGATCCCACTAAGAAAATCCAAAAATCTGTAAATAGTTTAGTAAATAAATGGGAAAAAGAAGGGTATATAAGCAAACAACAAATGGGGATTTGAAAACCAATAATGCACAAGCAGCACAAATTTATGGGTTGCCAAAAATACACAAACAAAATGTACCATTACGACCAACAGTATCAAATATATAAAGCGCAACATACAATTTACCAAAATTTCTATCAAACTCTATAAGTCAAATTTTAGGTAAAACAAAATATCACGTATAAAATTCATGGGACTTCAATCAATTTTATTAAAACCCAAACAATCCCCTCAGGATATAAAATAATTAGCTTGGATGTGGTTTCACTGTATACAAATATACCAATCGATCTAGCATTGCAAGCCATAACAGAAAAATGGAACATCTTGAAAATGCACACGCCACTAAATCTAGAAAATTTCATGGAGGCAGTAACTTTATGTTTAAATAGTACATATTTTAATTTTGAAAAGAACTATTATAAACAGTGTTATGGTGTAGCAATGGGATCACCCATATCAAATTTAGTTATGGAGAAAGTTGAACAAGATATACTAAACAAAATTGATACACATGTTATATTTTTTAAACGGTATGTAGACGACTGCATTTTGGCAATACCTCAAAACAAAGATCAATACATATTAGAAAAATCTAACTATCATCAACGATTTCAATTCACATTAGAAAATGAAAATAATTCAGCAATAAATTTTCTTGACATAACGATCTCACATAAAAATGAAAAAATTTACACAAATTGGTACTTTACACCAACACACTGTGGAAGATATTTAAACTTTTTATCACAAATACCCACAAGATACAAAATAAGTACGATTAACAACTTAGTTGACAGGTGCATAGCTTTCTCAGAAAGAACTAGTATCAAACAAAATATAAATAAAATAAAAGAAATGTTAATTAATAATAATTTATCCAATTCAATTTATAGATATATATATAAAAAAAAGATTGACACAAAATGAAAATAAAACTAAAAGCAACCCACAAAATAAGGACCAAAATGGGAAGGAGAACAAAAATATTTCCATACATACACAGAACAATTGTCAGAGAATTTACAAAAATTCCTGAAACAATACAACATCAATATTGTTTATAAACCAAATTACGCTAATAAAAAGTGGTTCAGAAAAACTAAAGAACCAATTGATTTTAATAAACAAACACATACACAATTTACAAAATTAACTGTCAAAACTGTAAAGGGGTGTACATTGGACAAATACAACAATACATAGAAAAGAGAATTTACTCTCACAAATACAGCATAAATACACAAAATGTAAACTCTACTGCTCTGGCAAAACATGCACTAAATAACAATCATAATTTTAACTTTAATAAAACAGAAATTTTAGATGTAGAAAATAATTATTATAAAAAACTGTTCAAAGAAATGTGGCATATAAAAAGTAATAAAAATTCAATCAATGATAAAAACGATATAAATAACCTAAGTCACATCTATAATAATTTGATAGTTGTAAATTCTAATGGAAAAACGAACTGAGTCCTCATGCACCTTATCGTATAACAAACTCTAGAGGCGAATTTTGCATAAATTTTAAATAAAAAACGACTTGTTTTCTTTACGAATATCGGAGTGGAAAATAAAATTGAACGGCCTCGCGTTTTAGTATAAGTTTGTTTGTTGACCTGTAAACGTACCAACGTTTTTTTACAATTTTAAGTTTTTAAAGGTAATTAAAAATTCAAATGGCAACACCACAAAAGTGAAAAAATGAAAGTAACTAATGTAAGTTTTTGAACATGTCTTGTAATTATCACTTTATATTTCAATATGTAAAGTTGTAAATTTTAAGTTTAATGTATTTGTTAACCTGTTATCCTACCCAACGTTTTATTCGTATAACGCGTCCTACCAGGTGTGCCTCACAGGCACCACATCTATTTGTACACCATTGTTGATGTAAATAATAGCAAAATATGCATGATTTATTTCATGTAGTAGGTATACAGTAAGATTAAAATATAGAAAGAATTTGTGTGTCAGAAGAATATAATTTAAAATAGTACAAAATAGTAAAATATTTGAAAGTTATTTATGTGTTTGTAATTTGTGCACGTGAGTATTTTCTCTGAATGTTTCACCACAAACCGTTTGCTTACACTTATCACATAACTGTGTTGACATTCTGCTTTTCTTTGATGGGCAAATATAGCACCGTTTTCGTTTTCTTACTTCTCGAGCCGAAGACTCCCCTGTGGTTGGTACTTGATTCACGTAGTTTTGTATCAATGAAGTTATGACTTTTATGAAAGCCACTCAAACTACGGACGTCTAATTTGCCCCAGTACTAATTCTGTTGTAATTTCTCGTAGAAAATTTTGCGAAGTCTTCGTTTTTTGGAAATATGCCAGTCAGGATGGATATTTCTCCAAATGACAAATGAAGCTACTCCACACACATCAATTATATTGAACGAATAGACCAAAGGCTACCTATTAGTTTTGCGTTTCACTGAATATGTATGTACCATCTGATCAAGTGTATCCACCCCTCCTTTCGTGGAATTGTAGTACTTATTGATTTCAGATTTATTTTTATTTTCCTTATCAATGGTGGAGTCGTTGTGCATTGTAGTAATAATATGACACGGCGATTTTTCTTAGGTACATAAGATACAAAGTCATTGTCTTCTGAAAACCAAACAAGTTGCTTTCAATATTCCGTCGCCTGTGAGGTAAAAAATTTGGTGGTATGCAGCGCTTATTTTTTTTGAGCGTTCCTACACAAGTTAGGTCTTTGGTAAGCAAACTGGATGCAAGCTCGTAGCTGGTGAAGAAGTTGTCGAACGTAATATTCCTTTTAGTTCTCAGAAAAGGTTCACAAAGGTTTCAACACCTTTTGCGCTAAGTTTCTGCTCTGTTGAGATCTTCTTTTCCTAAGTACGGTATACCACGTAACGGATAACTAGTTCCACTATCGCATATCCACCAATTTTCATACGTACTTATCTGGCTTGCTTGGCAGGTACTGTCGGAAAGATCACAGACCTCTAAAAGGCACCAGTTGTTCATACGATGGATTTAGATTACTGCCAGGAAGATAATATTCAGCAAGTTTGTATTAAACGGTCCCACAGGTCTCTAATTGGTGCCAACTTGTCTTTTGCCTTCGAGGGGTTCTGGTCGCTTTATCGTCAAAACGAATAAATCTTAGTAATTGAGTAAATCTATTTCGTGACATACACACTCGATAACAGGATTTCCATATAAGGATTTCATAGCTCATTATAGTCCACCATTCCTTGTTTATTTCTTCCAGAGTAATCAAAGGCCCAAGAAAGCACGGATTTCAACGTCGTCAACTGGTTTCCACAAATCGCCAAGAATACGAACAGCCTCCTTATTAGTGAAAGTAACCACAATGCCAATAACCGTATCATCAAAAACAAATTGAATGCGTACAAGGAGTATCAACATGCACTCCAGGTGGAAGTTTCACTTTGTTCAAAGCTGTTGTAATTATGTTGTGTGCACGTGTTTTTCCCTTGGCAATCGCGTGGCATTCCACTCGGTACCATCTTTTCCAATAAAAGTTTGCGAATGGCGGGCGGTTCATCATTAGCCTCACTATCGTCACTTCTTGTTCATCGCTTTCTTCATCGCCAGTTTCTTGATAATCCGCTTCACCTAGAAGAGGTTTGTCATTTGGCTCTTCTTCATCTTCACCATCATTTACATTCCTTCCAATCCTCATCACTTTCGTACAATGCATCGGCAACTCCTTTTCAGTTAGTGGCCGGCGTCGGTCAGTCAACCAATCGGTCATACTTTCTGCATAAATTTCAAAACAAATAAGCATAAAACAACAAATCTATTTTTAACTGGGGTCAATCAAATCTTATTTTGCTTACCTGGTCTATACTATACTCTCCACTAGGTAAAAGAAATAAATAACAATAAGACACCTAAACGGCCAATGCGTTCGTTAGGAAAGTCACAAATACACTGATAGCAATGCAGTTTGTAAGCTGACTGTTTTAGCAAAACGCATTTAGGGAATTCCCTTCATATGCAACTGGAAGTTCTTACATACAAGGGGAAAGTCCGAAATATAAAGCATATCTTATTACGGGGGATTTACCCAATACCTAGTTTTAAATACGTAGCAATGCATTTTATAGTATAATAACAGTATGTGCCTCAAAGACACACCTTGGTAGGACGTGTCGGTAAATTATGTTTCATTTTTTTAGTAAAATATTTTTAAAAAATTTTTATGTCATTCTGTGTTAAATAGTTTATTTTGAGAATACAAAAATCCTCCAGTCTGTGGGCAGTTAACTTACAAAGTTCCAGCAATTTCAAAATCAATTGTGCCTCAAAAGCACACCTTGGTAGGTTTAGGGTTAAATGTTTGTAGGATAAAATGTGAAAAAGGAAAAAATATACATCCGAAACGTAAAGAACATCTTTATAATTAAATAAAAAGCCGGAATACCCAAAGAAATGAAAAAATAATAATAAATCAAATATTGCGAATAAATATCCTAGCTGAAAAATGGAACGTAACATGGGATCATCACTTGATATGAAAGGTTTGAAGGTTGGTATGAAAGTGTTTGTTTTCTTATTCAATCGATCAGAATATATTATACATACATTTAACACCTTCTACGATGTATAATATATAATTCATAAATAACTTTTGCAAAAAGGCTTGAGTTTATTTTCGGTTCATTGGGCGATTTGCATATATTATCTTAATTTGAATATAAAAGCCTGAATATGTATATAATGTAGTATTAAAATTGTACTTTGCTGTATACTTTCACCCACATGAGAATTATAATTAAAGGTCAAGTTTAATTTTATTACATCTCTCTAATTTGAGGGAAAAAAAGAATTACCTAGTTATGTACCTATGTTTATTTCGGGAATATTACCGTTATTTAACTCGCATTTTGCAACCTACAATCTCCCAAAAAGGGCAAAAGTAAAAAGGTCGAGCGGGTTACAATTGCCTCTAAATAATAAATTCGCTAATTTCATATCGCTTTTGCGGAGGTATGCGCGAACAATACGTATGTACGAATGCAGGACAACGGGGCGGGTCGGGAACAAATAAAACGTTTCGCCCTTATGTGCATAAACACGAGCGCGAATTGCAACGGGGTACAGTTTAATTTCAGGTCGAGCGTTCGCCGTCCAATTCGTGGTTATGGTCCGGCGAACATCAAAACTTAATAGTCGGATTAGTGTTCTGTATTATTCATTGTTGTTATACGCTTGTTCTCCTGCGATATTTAATTGTATTAAATCAGCGGTTAGTCTGCAACAGGAATCCGAGTTGTCAATTGGATTACGTGTGGTATGTTCTGGTACGTGTAATTGTGTGGAAATTCAGTCGAATTGGACTCGTATGGTAGATATATTTTATTCAAGATTAGATATATATTATGTTAATTTAACGTTGATGATGACATTCTTAGGACCCTAATCCTTTGGTTAACTTTCTTTCAACAAGATTTCTTTCAATTTGCTAAATTGTTCCATCAGAGTTTTTCTCTTGTACCTCGATTTGGAAAATGATTTGATTAATTATACAGAATGTACTTGTTCCTGAAATAAACTCTACAGACTTGCAAAACTGTCTTGCTCATTTTAAAGATAGTTTACGAATAATTGCACATAACTAAAGAATTCTTAACGTTGTTAAAATAACCAAACAAATCAACTTCGTTTATTACAAAGAAGTGTTTGTAGCAAGCTTAATAATAATAATAATAATAATAGTATATATTTTGCCTCCGAGACCGTCCTGTAGGAACTTGCTATTCGGAGAGCTCCCCTTCTTTGGACTGCGGCCATCCTCTTGCGGTACCCCTTTTGGAGCGCGTCTGCCCAGTGCTGGGACTCCGTAGAATCGTTATGATAAGTCCCCGCACCCCACCATCACCAAACCATAACGAATTCGAAAGTTTGGTACTCCGGTGAGCAGATAAAATTCGCTATACTGAGATATCACTCGCTATTATAGCGTGTACAATTTTTTGTCGCTACGATCTTCGGATAACTTCGTACATCCCGAAGAGAATGGTCGGACAAGTACGGCTATAAAATTCAAAAATTTAATTAGGTTATTGGTTATGGCATAAAATAATCTATATTTTATACATTTGCTATAACCGTTATCGGCTGATTAATATACGACAAACTTAAAACGGAAGTAGCAAGTGGTAAAAATACAGTAATTTTTACTGTTTTTCAAGAATTTTAAAATTAAGAAACAAAAAAAGTCGAAAACAATGATGTTTATTACATTTTAATTGATCATCCGTGCTATTCCTAAGAATGAATATTTATTTTTATGTGATACTACCTATATACTATATATTTGTACATCACATAAGGACCACAATAACTTATTAATTTATTTATTTTCAGCCGCTCAAAATTGCTGTTTTTTGTAGAAAAGATTTACTAAAACTTCATTTAGATTTGACTAATAAAGGATTCTATACTGTACTACTTAATATTTTATAAAGGTTTTGTAAAGTATCAGTGTTAAGTACCAGATCTTGGACATTTTTATCATTATTGAAAAAAAATATTTTAAAAACAAGTGGAGTAGAATATGTTGCAAAATTGTGTTAATGAAACTTATGATTTTCACTCTGCTAAGCTACTTTATAAAGTAAAGATAACAAAACCGGAAGAAATAAGCACGAGAGCATAAATCAAGTGCCTAGAAGCAAAACGTGACAAGTTACAATATCAGTTACAAAGCAAAATATGTCTACCTTATTAATTATCCTTTCAAGTGTCCTATCACTGTTCTTCTAAAATCAGTAATCACTTACGATATAACAAATACATACTACATCCTTGATCGAGTATTGTATGAGTTTTTTTTTACTGTATCTGTAATTTTGCATTTTAGGCACCTGAAATATGAAATCCTTTTATTATTCTAGGTTATGTAAAATATCTCTTTCTTATCGAATATCTCTGTTAAAAAAAATTAAGTGTAATATCCACCAGGGTATTTCCCATGCCCTATTTCCATTAAGTTATTGCCATCTGCACAGCCTGTTTAATTTATATATATTTATATTATATTCTAAGTATCCAATGAACGTTATAGGTGAATTTAATGATCAAATAATAAATATTAGATGAACGAAAGAACGAGTTTTATTACTCTTATCTAACCTTTATATATATATATTTGTAGGTAACACCTGTAGAAATACATTTTGCAATGTCTCAAACTACATAAAATAAAATTACTAAAATTTTACGATATAATGAAGCGAATTCCGATCTTTGCCGAACAAGATAACGAACGCTAACCGGAGTGCTAATATCCTATAACGAACAATATCTTCGCTTCGCTATCATAGCGATCGCTATAGCTTTAGATTTCTACGTAGCCCAGCACAGATCCCACTGCCGTACAGGAGAATGGACTCCGATATCGACATCAGAAGTCGGCGTTTACTTGCCGATGACCCACCGACGTCGGCCATCAGTCGGCTGACTAGAGCGATCTTCTGAGCTGCTTTATTTGCCGCGAAGCAAAAATGGTCTTCCGTCCAAAAACTTCCGTTTTTTTGGGTGGCCAGCTCCAATCCGTGTTCATCCATGCAGGTGGTGACATTCCTCATGACCTGATTGAGCCGCCTCTGAGCGTCCTCGGTGTCGGTAGCGACAATCACGGCCGCGATGTCATCAGCGTAGCCAACCAGATAGGTATAATAATAATAATTTGAAGGGAAGTACTCGACTGTACAACGTAGGGAAAGAATACTTGATTATTTCCATATTCTTTTCCAATAATAACAATAATAATAAAGAAAGGATTAAGGAAAAAATACACGGAAAGAATAAAGAAAATTTGGACCAGCCACCTATCTGCAAAAAGAAAAGTCAGCGCTACAAATATTATAGCCCTCCTGATTACCCATACGTTCAGATGTATTCGCTAGAATGTAGAAGAGCTAGCAGATATAGATAGAAAAGCAAGGGTAAATATTACCCAGCCAAGAAGCCTTCATCCCAATGCCTCGGTGGATAGGTTATACTTACCTCGAGATAAAGGCGGAAGAGGGTTATTCAGTGTAGAAGATATGTACGCTAGAAGAATTATAAGCACTGCATGTAGAGTATCAGTCAGTAGTGATCCCCTCTTATAAGACAGCACGAGGAATATGACAGAGCCAATTTTCTATACGTATCTGCGGAGGGAGCGCCAAGTAAACTCAATCTCCAATTGAATTTGAAGAGGACATCGAGATCCAGGGGCACTTCTTTACATCTATAGGAGCCGCACAAGTTAAAGGATACAATAAAGAAGTCAGTAGAGGAGCAAACACCATGATCCCCACACATCAAAAGCGGTACACGGTATATTCTATAAAAACATTAATGAACTACAATTGTCTGAGAGATTAACGTTCGCCTTTTTGATGTCACCTGGTGTGCACTTAGAGATGGAGAGCTATGTGACGGCATGTCAAGACGGAGTCTACCCTAGCTTGATGTACAGAAGAGAAATCATGAAACAGCCCATGCCAAACACGAGCTGTAGAGCATGCCATTTGTCGCCTAAAGCCACCATACATTTATTATCGACATGCAGAAAATACGCTTCCAATATGTATATTAACAATTATTCATTAAAGATGCTATAATAATAATAATAATAATAATAATAATAATATGTTTTATTTATGAAAAACACAAAGTGTATATAAAAACGTCATGTATACTACCACTCGCGATTCGTACATGGTATTGACTCGACGCCCATTAGCCCGATAGGATTCTGGGGATGTCCCACCTGTAGCCCAGAACGACAAGGTTGAGATACTTTGTAACTCCTCCTTCTCTACAACAACACCAATCTTGCTAACAAACCGGTCATGACAATTATTAACTTACAGAAAAAGACTCTCACTGTTGTAGAAATGTTGTGCACTGGAAAAAAGATTATTACCAATAAAGAAACGGAAAAGTTCCAAAAATATACTAACCTCATGTTTCAGTCTCCGACTCTCATATCCATCCTACAAGCTGATCTTCGTGCCGATCATTATAGAAATGCTGGGCGGCCTGGCATCAAATATCCAACTCCATATGAGACATCCCGCGGATTCTGTAGAAAAACAAATTTTAATTTGAAACTTTTGAAGCTATCAGATATCTTGATATTGTTTGGAATACGTTTATTAAAAAAGGTCAGGGAATAAAAGTAGGTCAATTATTTGGTAAGTTATTAAATAATTTTCCCTGCAAGAGCGCTAAATTTTTTTGAAAAAGAATTATCTCATGAACCGGACACTAAAAAGTTTTTGATAAAGTTCTTTTAATAGGTTTTACTTGTTTAAAAATAAAATTACAGAGACAAATTCAGGATTTCTGATTTCGTCTTCGTATTCTTTCGCCCTTCATTTTTTTTTTTTTTATTAAGATAAAACATTACAATGCCTCAGTTCAACACTGTAACAAGTCTAAGAACCATATTTGGGAGAAAAGACGAATTCTAGATTTCTGTAGTCTCCTAAGTAATCCACATTTTCAATGATTAATTTTTTGTGTGTATTAATCATTGTCGGAGAATATATTTGAAAGTGTTGACAACTTAGGAAACTGCAAAAATCTAAATTCGTCTTTTCTCCCAAATATGGTTTTTAGACTTGTTACAGTGTTGAACTGAAGCAACCTATCTTAGTCATCCTCTGTGGAAGCCAATTATCTTCATATATGTAATAACTTTTTTCCTTGATGTGAAAAACGAAAGGCTTTTTCGATGTTTGAATGAGTTGAACTAATTCCAATGTGCATGTAAGTTGTTTCGGATATTTCATGTTCAAATTGTAGCAAAATGCGTAAATAACTTTAAAGCATTAAGAGAACAAGATACAGATTTTCTAATATGAATTAGTACCATCTGCTAGTAATTGGTACAAATATTTATGTAAGAGGGAAGAACCACGTGTGCCGAACATCATATCATTTCTGCTTCATCTGACATGATCTAAAACATTCTAAGTTTAAGCATGTGCGCCTTACTTATTTCCTTACCATTTAAAAATTACTATATTTATAACTGTAATTTTTCAAATTCTAAGAAATTTAAAGTTTTTCCCGAGAGATATTAATGCTTCTTAGTAATATCACAATATTAAAGTTTTTTTTTTCTACAAAACAGATATTGTCCCATTAATATTCAGGTAAAATACTTGTATTATGGAAAAACTTCTAACATTTCGATATTTTCTTTAAGTGTAGGTACATTTACCCTCAATTCAGTGCGGAGAATTATTAAAAACAGTTATTTTTACCAAGAAAAAATGACCTACATTTTTTAGTATGCGGAATTAATAAATCTTTTATATGTCCTACATTATAATCACGCGCGATATCAGTTATAACATTCCAACTTATATTTGAAGACCAAATATAATCCTTCAAAAACCAAATAGGGTTCAAATATTCTATGCTTTGTCCTGAAGATTCTGCCAATTCAAAAACACGTCAAATATCAATTGAGCTGGTTAAAACATTAATATTATTGTGGGTGCAACCATCGTTTCAAGTAAACCATGTAAGTCATTGTTGACTTCCGGCATAACAGAACGTTCCCAAATAATCAAAATATGTCTAATTGATTCTTGAGATGAGGTTTTACTATCGTGTTACGCTCCAGTCTCTAGGTGTTCAAAATAATTAAAGTAAACCTTAAATCGCCAGCAAGAAAGGTTAATAATCCTTCCCAGACAGGACTTACTTGTCAAAAGGTACGTCGTATCCACGTCCACGCGGGATGCTGTTAATGTTTTTGCAAGGAGTCAATCGTGGTCGCTAAACTTAGCCAGAGACAGTCGTTCGCGTCAAAAATAAAACAATCGTCAATCGCCAAAAGTATCTGTTATCTACTATAATAATATAGTTTACAGTTGCCTTATCTGAACTTCTTTCTTATGGAATCCAAGGCTTATTCCGTCAGTAGGACAGGGTACGAAAAATTTAACACAGAGATTGCAAGAAAATACGATAATTAAAGTTGAGCGACAAATATTATTCTTCGAAGAATGAGACTCTGAAAGTCTGTACATCTCAAATAAATAGAAATAAGAACATTTTTGTTTGATTGTCATTATTTTTTAAACCTCTTATTTAAATTAGTAAACAGTTTTTAAGCATTCAATTTATAAAATTTTCCACGTCACGCATTTAACATAAAAGCACATTAACAAAAGATTTTTCCTTTTAGGAGGGCATTCACGGAATGGGTACGCTCGTCTTCTCCCACTTCAGACACCCTTTCAGCTATTTTCTTTACCCCCGTCCTATATTTTGCTTATTAATAATATCCCTTTATATAGCCGTCCAGAAGCAATCTTAATTAAATCGCAGCATCTCGAGTTGAGCGCGCGATAAAGAAGAGAAAACGAGGCGCCTCAAAAGCGACGGGCAACAGGAGAGGAGAAAAAACGAAATTCATTACGGCGATATGAAGAGCACCGAAAACAAAATGAAACTTCCGCCTACTTAAATCAAAATTAAAGGTGAGACGATGTAAAAGTTCTACAACGCGACCTGCGCTAATTGAATTAGGCACGGTTTGGGTTTAGGGGACACCGCCATTAACTCCTTAGGTAGATATTTTGGCTGGAAAGTGAAACAACTTTCGGTGAAGGTCTCGGCAGTTGATAGGTGACAGTTTGGAAACTATTTCAGACGAGAGTACGGAGACCGAAAGGAAAGTTATCGTAAAGTTTCTGCCTGCCATTGCTTTAAATAACTAAAAGGCAAAGTGTTCTACAACTGCTTCATTATTGATTGAGTAGGTTGAGAGATTATTGCTTTGGACTACAAAAAACCTTCAGAAATAAATTTTTGTGGTTTGTATTCTTTGTGGTTGGATCCTACAGACTGCGCCACAAATTTTTGAATAACTAGATGTTCCTCATACATCCTGATTCTTTTAAAAATGAACTCAATAGTAGGTTATAATAACTATTTTATTTGTGGTAATATACCTCAAGACTCTATGCTGTGGAGACCATGAAACTAACTTGAACTTTTGATGATACATCATATTTTTCCTTATAAATCTTGCAAATAGAGATAAACCAAAATCTTGACTTCGGCTTTTGTATCTGTAAGCGATTAGAATTTTGGTATAAATAGATTATGGCTAAAATGACTGGGTTACCAAAATTTGTTTTATTAATTATTTGGGTGTGATGATACTGCTTTTAAATTTCGGAGCAGCACCCTGTTTAAGGGGTATCGCGTTTTAGGGTACATTATTGGCAAGAAATGGGCGATAATAACGAGCGCAGTGCTTTATCGTCTTTTAGATTTAAACAATCCAACATGATGCTATGGTTTTGGACACCGTGAGCCATGCTATCCTTTTATCGCTGAGGTGTATTTTAAGTTGCATACTTTGGTTGTTGTGATTTTTTTATCCGTACAGCTGATTTTCGATTTACCGAGAATTTTCACAATTTTGTTTTGTTTTGTATAAATTTAGTTTGAGAGTTTATTGTATGATTTTAATTATGGAGTGTTAAGATTTTTTTTTTAATATCCAGTCATTCAAATGTCTATTGTTGGCTTGTGCTGATTTTATGCGTATTCTATTAAATATTGTCATTGCAATGTTCTACGTCTGCGTTGTACCAATTTAGAGAGAGGGATTTTTGTAGGTAAAAGAATTGTAGGGTTTTGTTAAGGACTTCCTTGTTCGACTATTGATGTAAGTAGACGTATTTCTTAAAGAATTTTTGCCATTTTTTTATTCATATTGTAATATTTAACATTCATCTATAATATAGTCAATCAAGGAAACATTATTGTAATAATTGTTAACGTATTGAAGTGTACACTTGGTAGATATAAGATCAATTATTATTTTTTGTTGAGGAAGATTTATTTTATTTTTTTATTAGTCAGTTAATCTATTTATCTTTTGCTGTATCATTTTATTTTTCTATCACCTCGTTTGGGTGAGTAGAAGCATTTTTCTTTCATTTAGCTTTTTCATTTTTAAATTTTTCATTTGTCATTAGTTATTTTATTTGTGAAACACGTGGATAGAAATTCAAAGGTTTTGTATGTTGAATAATCTTCCTGAACAAATAAAACCTTTCTTTTTTGCTTTGCATAGGAAATAGCATTGTCCTATTTTAAATTAGGTTCTAGTGCCAGAACCTTCAGTTCAGGGTTTTTTTCTGCACAATTGTATTTTAGCCCGTTTTGTTAAAATAAATTTATTCTTTAATGGCGTCAATGGGTTAAAAATTCTGTTCCTTTATTTTATATTAAACCTTTACAATTTTTCGTGTAATGAAGAAAGTCTGATTTCATTTATTCACAATTTACTTTTCGTGGTTAAAGTTTTAATTCGCGAGAGTAACTCTGGGATTAATAGTTTTTTTTTTGTTTTATTTAAAATTATTTTCCGTTGAGCTATCTAATATTTTTCTCTTTTCCATTTTAAAATCATTTTAGCATTTTTTATTTATTTCAATTAATACACAGCAATATGTTAGAAATAGCCTACCTACCTAATATGCTAGCTCTCTAAGAGTAGACTCCTGGAATCAAATATTACATATTTCCGTTTATTCTCGCAAGTTGTTTTCGAATTCATATGCTTACCTGGTGTATGGATGGTTGGATGGAGGGTGATACATGCTGTTTTAAATTTCCAGTTACAGTGCTCTTGAGTTGGACAGTGCTACGCAATCTGAGAGGAGATGCTTGGGTGTTTCATCCTGTTCCCCACAAGCTAATCCAAGCTTACTAATATGATAAGTATTCCTGTTAATATGTGAATATTGTAATTACTTAGGTTGACGCATTCTGTAAACCTCTTCTGCTTATAGGTGCCTAGAAGAATTTTAGCTTGCCTCATTTCTTGTAGATTCTTCCAATAATTGGATTTTCTCTAATCCATTTCACTCAGTTTCTTCAATATTATACTGTTATATATCCCGCAAAAGGTTTCAAGCCCCACAAATGGTATTCCGGCCCGTTTTTGCAAGATTATCCGTTATTTCGTTTCCTTCCACTCTTGTGTGACCCATAACCCATAGCAGGGCTACTTTATTTCTTTTGTCTAGGTTATTTAATTGCTCAGGACACTCCCAGACAATTTTGCAACTGATTTCGCGTGATCTCAGTGCCTTGATGATGCTTAACTATCAGATAAAATGATAACCTCCTGCTTTCGGTAATTCCGGTCAATATTGAACTGGACAATAGCGTGTATGTATGTATTGTTATTGTCTGGCATTTCTCCAAGCTTTAAAAGTACTTGGCTTCAGGCCGAGGGACACTCAATATTCACCCACAGCAACAACTATGTTTTGAACAAAATTCTGACTGATAGTTTGGTAATATATTATGACACTCTACATATTTTCGAAGCTCTTTCTAATATTTTAGAGATAACTAGTAACAGGTCTTAAGTCAGAAAAAAAATGATGGAGTCGGCTTTTCGGAAGAGGTTAGGGATATGCATGCTACCAGACATTAAAAAGAAAAAAATCAGTAATACAGAAGTTAATTACATATATGTATAAACCAGCCATTTCAGAATAGAAGGACATAATTTGATCAAGAACTGCTAGGGATAGAGTTGATGAAAAAAAAATTAATTTCATCAATATGGCTTAACTCTTGGGAACACACACTTCATGCTTTAATTTCCTCCACAAAGATCCAGAATCCTTTGAATTAAGTTCAAAGTTAAAGCAAACCTTTTATTTTATTGATTACAACTTTTCCAGTAAATTTTCTTAAATCCATGTAGTAGTTCCAATGTTCTGGTTTACCTGTTCGCCTAAATTTGTTCCCAGTTTTATCATGCAATGACATCAGAACTTTCAAATTATTGGTTATCTATGGTGCGTAAGGTTTTCACTGCGTAACAGTTCGATGTGGACATTGAAGATAAAAAACAATTCAATTAGTGTGGAAGTAAAACAGTGAACCTCCTCATTAATAATCGATACATAGAATATACTGCCTGGTGAAGGACGCCTTAAGGATTCTTGAAACTGTAGAACATAGACATGTTTAAAGTCCCTATAAGTGTAAACTCAACTGCTATTTGTAAGTGAATGAGTTTTTGAATAAATGGGTTATAGCTCACTTTACTTTATATTTTAAGCTTTATAGCAGCGTACAATAAATCGAATTTCCTCTTGCATTAACGATACCATTCGAGTAATAGATCAATTCCCCGCGAGTATATTTCTACGGTTTTTTTTACACTCGCTCCATCTCACCGGTTCGCCGTCACTAAAAATGGAGCAAATTTTCCACCACGTCTGCAGCCTGTTATCGAGCAAACAACGATGAAAAGCGCTATGCATGCATTTTATTTCAAACTGAACGGCTCAATCGTTCAGAACACAAACTGGGACGCTGGGCGAAATGATTTCCGCTCACAACCGAACAAATTAACGCCTTCGACCGGAAAATGGCGGAGGCGCGTTCGTGGCATTGACTTTTTCATTGGCACACGCGGTGAGGCGGTGACGCAATTAGCCGCCAATTACATGCACCTGTTCTTTACGCGATTTCGGTATATTTCATCGAGTGCTAGTTTTTTAAACATTGCATTGAGATTGTGCAGATATTTATTTATCTATTAAGCACAACCGCATGTTATACAGTTCTATGACTGTATCAGATATCATATCTTTAAACTGAAATGGTTAAAAAAAATAAAATAAAATGGTAAGGTGCATAATATATTAAGCTCGTAGCAAATGACATTGTACTTTATTCATGTTTTTTTCTGTATTCTGTGCATGTAATATGTATTGCTATGTGCCAATTTGACTTAATGTTAACACACATGCGAGTTCTAATCAACTTTCCAATTAAATTAAAATGGTATGGACGATTTCCGCATATTTTAATGTCGGCCTAAATTACAAACAAATACAAATCATATAACAATAACAAAAAACATCTTAGGTAATGACTATGCTCAGTAATTTTCAATATTCCTATTCTTTAGCGTAGCTCACTTTCCTTCAATTTTTCAGTCCAACTTCAAATCCTCCTTTTTGATAATACAGTGTTCCGCTTCTCCAATTTTCAAAATTAAAGCTTGTTTTTGATCTCTCCTTAAAAGTATCTTTTTATCTAATTATTACTAGAGTTGGGCAAATTTTCCGGCGCGGCAGGTACGTATTCAGAACGTGCGCTCCAACTCATGTACTTCAATATAAAAACAGATGAACCGTAAAGTTGCAGGAGAGTAACAACAGTGCCTGTTTTTCTTATAAAATGTATTTTTTTTTTATTTTATCTATATATATAATAGCATATTATATCACTATATGTCACAAGGTGGCCCGTTTGTTCGCACGCTTTGTCCGATTTTGTCTCCAAGTTAAGTTTGCACAACTCTATTAATAAGACATGTTTTATAAATACATACTAAATTACAATAATATGATTGATCTGGTTTATTTATATTACATTATTTGAAGCCCGCGTCGCAATACGTATC
This sequence comes from Protaetia brevitarsis, assembly GCA_004143645.1. Classification (NCBI taxonomy): domain Eukaryota; kingdom Metazoa; phylum Arthropoda; class Insecta; order Coleoptera; family Scarabaeidae; genus Protaetia; species Protaetia brevitarsis. Next base: position 156,325 of record RXPK01000028.1, on the reverse strand, counting down.
TGCTCCGCCGGACAATTGCCCAACTCTAATTATTACAATTAAAAGCAGAAATACATTCATTTGTGATATTCATACTGTAAAAAACTTGCAATCTTTGCATATTTGCCGTCCTGCCGACCTTTTCAAGATTTAATAACGACGTATGTTTGGTTAAACAGTCGAATCATCATCCTCTACTAACTTAATTGGTAAAGCGTTCGTCCGGCAAACGAGGGGATGTAGGTTCGAATCCTGCGTGAGGAGAAAAAAAATTCTTGGGAAAAATTCCTCCTAATTATTACAGTTAAAAGCAGAAATACATCAATGTGTTTAATTTTATTATTATTAATTCTCGTTATTATAAAAACCAATTAAAATAGAATATATAGTGCAGTATGTATGAATGGAAGGTGATATCTAAGAGATCTATTGTGTCCCTTATTCTTGCTGTTTTACAGCTGGTCTTCCAATCCTATTCCTTTCAGAAAGTGTAGAACATATATGAACACAGCTTTTCTCGTATTTGGGAAAAAGGGCTGGGTCACTGTTTACCTATCTCTACACAGTGAAACTTCATACATACCGGCAAATGGCAATAGCATTTTTGCCGCTTTTAATAATAATAATAATAATAATAATATGTATTTTGGTCCAACAGAACATGCCAATAACAGGGCAAAATAATATAATAAGTACTATATATAGTGCTATAATAACTTAAACTAAACCTAAGTTATTTTAGTAAATGTAAAAAAAAAAATACGAATTGTTCAAAAACATTAAATAAACAAATTCTGAGACAAACTATTGCCGTTAATTGCCATGTGTGTAAGTGGTGCTCGCCTGAGTATATTGGACCTTGCAAAAGGTATCTTAACGACATCAAAACAACGAGTATTGTGCGTAGGTAAGACAAAATTAATTTGCGAAAACACACCAGGGCAATCAACATCATTACAAATCAACCGTTCCAAAAAACTAACACTAGCACTTGTCCTTCTGTTCTCCAAAGAAAAGAAACTATATCTATAAGTAGATCAGTATAATCCACTCCACGTGGTGGATAAACACGATCAATTTTAAATGATAAATATTTAAGGAATCTCCTTTGGATTTTTTTCAATTGCCAATTTCTGAACGGTGTAGTGTGGATACCAGACCAGAGAGGCATATTCAACCTTCGGCCTAACAATAGAGTTAAATAAAGTTTTTAAAGCAGTAGGCTCTGCAAACAATCTACAGGAACGAATCAAATATCCCAAACTCTTAGAAGCAGAATTTGCAATTTCATTAATATGATTGTTAAATGTTAACGCTGAATCAAAAAGAATCCCTAGATCCTTGTAGGTGGAATGCCGAGGAATTCGTAGCCCATTGATACCGTAAGGATACGTTATAAAAGTATTACTTTTCACATAAGACACTATGGCGCATTTGTCAACATTAAGGTGCAATTGATTTTGATGACACCACTGATATATGATGTTTAACTTGTTTTGAAGTAGAACACAGTCAGATATAGATGAAACTCTGGTATAATTTTTTAAGTCATCAGCATAAGCAGCAAAATTACCGTCAAGTGAAGTTAATAAATCATTTATGTAAGTATTGAATAAAAGAGGTCCCAAATGGGATCCCTGCGGGACACCTGCAGTAGCAACGAACGAACCAGAATTAAAGACGTTATAAGAAACATAGCATGTACGATTATATAAATAAGACTCAATCAAATTCATAACTTGAGGCGTAAAGCCATAGTTCGCAATTTTGCAATCAATAAAGCATGGTTAATATTGTCGAACGCTTTTGTAAAATCCGTATAAAGAACATCGACCTGTTGACGATCATCCAGGGCTTCACAAACAATCTGTGTTACTTCAATTAAATTAGTTGTGGTTGATCTTCCAGATATGAATCCATGTTGGTGTATTGACAAATATGGTTTGATCATGAAATACATCTGATTGTATAAAACACATTCAAAAATTTTTGCAAAGTTCGATAAAATGTTAACTGGCCTATAATTGTGCATATCAGATTTGTCTCCCTTCTTAAAAACAGGGGTCACTCTGGCTATTTTCCACAAATCAGGGAACACACCGGTACGTATTGCTAAATTAAAGATGATAGAGAGTGGTTCAGAAAAAATAACTGCGCGGTCCCGTACCAGAAATGCAGGTATATTATCATGACCCATGGTCATATCAGCTCTAAATTTTTTAATACTGGCTTGAACATCATTAGATGTAATAACAGAAAATAAAAGAGGTAGTGAGTTAATATGAGAAGGCGTTACATTACCTGAGAGATACTGTACGTTCTGATATACTGTTGAAAAAAAGTGTAACGGAACGGGTTTTCTTACTTGGAACTTTTGGGGATGGCCAGCCCAATTTCAAATAAGACAAAGCCAAACTCCGTCTCGCAGATAACCCACACCTGCCCTTTTGACCGGTGAGCCACTGCTGAGAAACAAACTTATGTTCGGTAGCGAATGGTTTTAGTAATTTTAGCCAAAGTTGCCTCTCAACGGTGTTTTCCTCCGTCAGTCGAAGCAGGGCCGTTAGTTAGCCTAATGATTGTCGACTTACCCTTCTTGTCGGCTCTCTTACAAAATGGTCTTTCTCTCCGGGTCTTTACTAAGGGTTCAAACTGATCTTCTTTAAAAATGACGAAATAATAGAACGACTTATATTTTTACAATTATATATTGAAAATTTTGAGACATTGGAAAAAAACTAACAAACTACACAATTAAATATAATAACAAGTGAACTAAAATGAACAAAACACAATTTTGTTTTAACGAATATTTTAAAATTTTATTCTGTTGTTTAACATAAGCTCAATTAATTTTTCTTACACATTTATTTATTAAGGGAGAGAGAGAGAGCGAACGAGTTACGGTTTTCACGTAATTGCTTTGGTTAGTTTTAAGCAGAAATTTTGAACATCTTACCGGCCGATGTGAGAAAAAATAATTCTTCTCGTAATCCAAATTATAAGGCACAAAACTTACACAACACTCACAAAGATTTAAGCCAAGAAAAGGGGGAATTTAAACGTATTTAACACAAAATCACTAAACACCTCTCGAGGAAAACTTTTGCTTCCTGTTCTCGATTTTTTTTAAGCGTATTTTGACTACAAATTCTAAAAAGAGTTTTAATTTTAAGTTTTGGAAACGCCCGATACGAAATTAGAGACGCGTGCTTTTACTTTAGCTGTAACGAAGACCACGAAATTAATTGAAAACAGCTATGTTAAGGGTTTTTATAAACTTTGATTGTGACGTCATTTCGCATCGATAACTAGTTTCGCTTCTCTTTACAGGAAGGGCGCAAGTATGACCGAAGGCGTTATTTTTCTGACTTTCAGACGTCCTACTTGAGAGGAACGTGGGAATTGCTGAATGGCAAATGTAACATACAATAAACAAAGAGGCAGATAACATACAAAGCAATACCATATTATTTTAATTACGCGAGTCTTTAATTGAAAATAGACTTTTATTTCCTGTTAGGCAGACGCTACTCAGCAAATGCCACGGTACCTATCAACTACGTATTAATAAAATGAATTTAAATTCTTGCATTATACAGGATGGAATTTCGAATTCTTACAAAAGCAAGCAAAGTTATTAACTATTCCGGAAGGGGTATTTACAACTACCTCGTTATAATGCATTACACCAGGTATTCTAGAAACACCGCGTTTATTGTTCATGAATTGCCAAAAGAGTTTGGGGTTGCGAGACATATTAGTTTTCAGTCTACTTATGTAAAGTTGATATGCCGCCCTGATCTGGTTTTTAACCAACGAGTATAATCTCCTATATTCACCATGATAAATTTCGCTTTTAACATTTTTCCACTTTTTATAATAATATTCTTTAAGGTTAATGTTTCTTATAATGTTACAGTCATACCAAGGAGGAAAATTTCTACGTGTTGATCTGACTGTGGGTACAGATCTTTGCAAAATCTTTTTCATTTTTGTTCTATTCCGGTATTTAGCTCCCACCCCAACAATTTCTGCTACACTTTATTATTTCGCTATTCACAGTTCCTGATTTGCTAAGCGAATTACGCTGTTTTGCAATATAATCCGAGAGAGCTTTAGTTAAGCTTTAAATGCATGACTAAACTATTAAGCATAGCTCAGTGTGTGTACTTTCAAAGAATCCAGTGACCCCAAAACTGCGGCACAAAACTCTCACGCCCGAGGTGTTATATCCTGGACCCAATCAATCGTGCGCGATAGATCAAGTCCGAACGTGTGTGGTGCGCGTTCGCTCGGAACAAGCAGCCACCGATCCGATGCGATGGTTCGGAGGTTGTTTGTTCCTAATTCAAATAAGGGCCGCGCTACGGCGTTCCCCTAATGGAATAGCCTTGTAATTCCGGGAGCGCCGCCGCGGACTTATGTGGGTCGGATCCGATAACTGACGATCCGGAGGCGATTGCGTGCGTGATCTATATTAGAGCGTCCGAAGTTTCCGTTCGACCGAGTCCGAATTGGAAATTAAAAATGCCCGGGCGCCTGTCCGGCGAAAACTTCGAACGGAAACCGCGAGAACTGCTCCCCGGAGGTGCTCGGCCCGTGCGGGATTAGTTCCGGACAAGACGAGGCCGGCAGACGGGGCGGGTTCACGATCTCCGTGGATGTGTCTGTTTCGCTCGCGTGTGCGTCGGACGAGAGAGCGGGATTGCAACGCAACGAATCAGAAATAATGATGTTCATTCAAAGCTAATTGAACTTTAATGGCGCGCGATGAGATTTACGGACAATAAGATACTATTGGGTGGAAGAGAAAGAGGTGTTGTATGTTAGTTCTAGCTCACGGATAGAATTTAAGCTGCACTGATGAATAAAGAAGCCATTGTATGCGCCTTTCTCGACATAGAAGGCGCTTTTGACAACGTCTCACACGAGTCTGTTAAAAAAACATTAATTAACACAGGTGTAGACGACGTAACCACCAGATGGATGTTGCTGCTACTGCCTACTAAGTCGGCGGAGGCGAAGATCGTTTAATTTTCCGATAAGATCATCTCGATTAATATGACCACAGGTGCCCACAAGGAGAGTTACATTCCAACTTATGTGGAGCCTAATAATAGATGAACTCTTATGCGGGCTGATTGATCTAGGCATACCTTGTCTTCAGTATGCTGATAATATCGTCATATGCGCAAGAGGCAAATTTGAGAACACCCTTTACGACGTAGTTTAAAGAGCACTACACTCCATGAGAAGATGGTGTCAATCGAGGGGATTGAGTATTAACCCTACTAAGACCACCTTAGTAGCACTTAAAGGAAAAAGGAAACCCAATCACAAAACCATAAAAATGGACGACATAGATTGGAAAACGAAGATGAAATACCTAGGCCTCAACCTATACAATAAACTCCTTTGGAACAAACACGAACTTGAAATAACCAACAACGGCAAAAAGCCCTAATGATGTGCAGAAACTTTGCAGAAAAAATTAGGGATGACCGATCATCACTTATGCATCAGTAGTTTGGAGCAAAAGAACTGATCTGGCCTCAGCAAAAATTAATTAGATAATAATTCTCTAAAGCGCAAAGATTAGCATGCGTATGCATAATTAGAGCTAAGAAAACCTGCCCAACAGCAGCTCTCGAGGTAGTATTAGATCTTATCCCACTCCACGTTGTGGTAGGGAGCGTGGCAAAGAGAAACACACTCAGAGAGAAGAATGTTTAAGGAAGGAACGATTAGGTTATAGGCCTCAATCTCTTGACGATGACAAAAAAAAATTAGCTTTGTGAAAGAATTCACCAGAAACCTTAGCAACAAGAACGAGAGAGATCACAACACCATCTCGAAATTGAATAGAAATGCCATCGGATGCTACACTGATGGCTCCAAAACGGCAAAGGGAACTGGAACAGGAATATATGGGCTTAGAACCAAGTACTTTGACAGTTTGGGGAAACACCCGAGTATCTTCCAGGCGGGAATACACGATATTGAAAGATGCCTCCAGTTCAACATTGACAGGAATTACCGAAAGCAGAAGATTGACATTATTAAGTCTGATGGTCAAGCAGCCATCAAGGCGCTGAGTTCATATAAAATCAGTTCCAAGATGTCGGGAATGCCTAGGGAAATTATACGAGGTAGGCAAAACGAATAATGGAACCCTCCTGTGGGTTCCGGGTCACACAGGCATAGAAAGAAACGAAATAACGGATAATCTTGCAAAAAAAGGGGCTGGAATACCATTCGTAAGGCCTGAACCCCTTTGTGAGATAAGTAGTAATACAATACTGAAGAATTGGAAATGGAAATGGAGCAGAGAAGATCCAATCATTGTAAGAATCTCCTGAAATGAAAGGACATTATAAACTAAAAGGACATCTGAGTAACTTTGGATTAGCAAAGGAATCTGAATGTAGATGGGAATGGGATGAAATACCCATTCATCTCCTCTCAAATTGCGTAGCACTGTGCAACTCAAGGGCCTTGTACCTGGAAGCATGTGAAATCGAAGAGGGGATTACTTAACCTGGGGCCTTCTCATATCCTACACTTTCTGAGAGGAATAGGATTGGTAGGCCAGTTTTAAAACAGCAAGGATAAGGGACTCCGTAGATTTCTTAGGTCGCAGTTTAATATCACCCTCCATTCATACATATATGCATACATGTTAGTTCTAGGTTGCAGTCTGGAAAATTTAATTAATTAATTAATTTCGCGGAGATCCTAGGGAACCCATAAGTTACCTTTTTGTACTCATATTGCACAATAGACATCTTTATGCACTCAAATGCATGCGCAAAGTTTTATACCTAGTGCGTAAGGTAAATTTGGTACTTACTAAACAAGCCAGATAATAACATTTAAAATTTTCTATAGGTCATAATTAAATATTATGGCTATGAATATATCATCTAATTTTTTGCAAGCGGCAGTTTCCCGCAAATACCGAGTACCCAAGTAGAGCAGGGGACGCTTGGACATTGCCGGTGCAAATCGGAAGGTCGATGCGCTCTGCAAACCTAGCAAGCATACCAAGCAGATTGCTTGTGTTTTAAGTTTTCTAAGTAAGGTGCAAATTACACGTGCTAAAACGCAGTAATTTGAATTAAAAAGCAAGAAATATCGTTCTATTATTTCAACGTTTATAAATTCATTTACTATTTTGAAAGAATAATGATTCTTCGTAACAATTTCATCGATTTATAAAGCTATCCACTATTTGGAAAAGAATAAGAATTTTCAACCGATCACGTGGCGGCAGGGTACATTTGGATACTGTGGAAATCGATTAATGTGTGTGTAATGTGTAAAATCGTGTCCAGAAATTATCGAAAACTTCCTGCGCGATATATTCCTGAGGACTTCACGCGGTAGTCAAACTAGAGATACACCACCAGCTAAGTCCATTCTTCTTTTAATTTAAACAATTACCTAGATACATATTACAATTTACATAAAAAAAAGTAACAATCAAAAGGATTTTTTTTTTTTACTTTTATCAATCAACGTTTCACATATTTCGTTATCATATTAAAATTATTGTATATTCAATGTGAAAAAGTAGGGGCACGTTGCTTTCAAATTCACTATGTCATATATTTGCTCATGCAATAATTAAATATTTTTACCACAAATTTTCTATATCATATATTTCTTTCTACTACTTACTATATACACATATATTTTCGAAATAATTTAAATATATTAAACACATTAATTCTTCTAACATTTGATTTTTCTTCCTTTATATATGTAGTGTTTCCAATTTCATTACGTGAATAATTTTAATAATAATAAAAAAAAAATTGGTGGCGCTTAGGGAAATTCTTGCCAATTGCCAAAGTTTGAACTCCCAATTCTTCGTCTATATCTAGCATGGTAAGCGCTATTTATTAGCGGTAATAAGATATACACAAACATATTTACATTGCAGGTGATAATATTGGGAAGCAAAGTAACTAAACTATCAGACACACAGAGGTTACTTAAATTACCAAGGTCAAGCCATTAAATTAGTTTTTTTCAAATCCCGTAGTCGGTGCTGTGAGCGATGAAAGTTTCCGGTCGACCGTTTCCAAGCGCTACACAGTGGTCCGAATTTAGTTGAAAACGGAACTAATTATTTTTTTTTTATTAAATCGACTCTTGATTAGTTGTAGATCCTGGAAAAAAATGTAAAAAAAAATTAGGTTCTTTGGAGTTACTTTTTAGAGAGGATAGAATAGAAAAACTCCTCTGCGGTTTACAAGCTTGCAAAATAAATTATTTTATCAATTATTTTATACAGTACGCTAGAGGTATGTTAATAAATATATGAGTATCTACCAAAAAGCCGGCAGTACGGCTGAGAAGGAAGAGTGCATCATTGCCAACCTTGAAAGTCGAGCAGCAATATGCGGTACCGGTGGTTGGTTGGGTCACCATTCGGACAACACTTCTAAGTGGCTCGGTGTATTCCGGCACTCTGGCCAAGGGCCTTCGAGGCCTGTAGTGCCGAGTTATTATTATTATCTACCAAAAAAAAAAAAATATGATTAGTTATTTCTCCCGTTATTTGTCGACATAATATCAACTTTGGTTTTAGTGAGACATTATAAAAAAAAAACCTGCAAGTCCCCGCTTTGCAAAAATTACCAAAGATAGCTTGAAGTGTCTATAGAAACATATAAAATTTTTACGTGCTACTACTTGCTTATTTGAAAGTTATTTATTTTATTGCTAATCTCGACAATACACATTGGTCTTAAGTGAAGGGAACTAATTATTATTTTTTGACTAAATCGACTCTTGATCAATTGTAGATCATGGAAAAAAAAATGTAAGAAAAATAAGTTATCGAACAATCATCTGTATATCTGCTTTTCTGTATTCTCAAGAACTAATTGCACTACCGTACCCGGCGCATCCACCACTTGTCGTGTTACTACTTTAAAGAAGTACTGAGATCTGTACTTACCTGGTAAATTTATTAGGCGACACTTTTTACTGGGGGGAGGGAGGGAGGAGGTAGGTATAAAAAGCACACTTTTTACAACCACGAACAGCTATGTATATTCTTTCAACAAATCCGACAATCGACTCTCCCGACTGTTTCTCTGCGGCTAACCCGAGACCTCGCTTCCTATGTCTTCCTTTCTGACTCAGTTATTATTGCTTTTAACGATCATACCACAGTAAATGAGGCTTCGATTTTCGCCTATTATACTTATTATTTATGCAATGCATAATGGAACTTTCTGTGACAATATAGGAGAGCTCATTGCACATTTATAAATTCAATTTCAGAATAAATATAATGAAGAAATCTATGGATGTGCAATGGATTTCCCTATATCGTATGTGGTAACTCACTTGATTCCTAAGGATATTAAAAAACCGATTATCAAAAAAATTATATTTGAAAACACATTTTCTTTAAAAGATATGTAGACGATTGTTTGCGTCTGCATCCTCAACCACCAAATAAATAAATTATTAGCAAAAATTTAACAATTTTTACCCCAAAAATAGCATTCACTTTGCAACAGACAAAAAATTGCATCATAAGCTATCTAGACATTATGTTCATACGCCAAAATAAAAACAAAATTTTAAGAAAGCCATTTTACAAGTCTGCATCCTCTAGACGATATCTATTAAGATGAGAGTTCCATAAATTCAAATCAAAAGAACGGCTAAGAAAAGGCATACTTTTATAATCAAAAAATCGTATTCCCCCTTAAGTTTTAATTTCAAAGCAGATGGCCATAATTAATTAATTCCATGTTTCTTCATTTATGGCATCGTTCTAGCGTTGCACAGTTAATAGAGATGCACGGTAACATTCTGGCAACTTCCTGTCGACCCAAGCAAATTATTCTCCTGCGGACCTAAAGTCGTGCTACTACTACCTAACGGCGAACAACCAACCGACCATTAATCCACAGCTCACGGGATTAGCAACAAGTTTTCTCCATTAATATAAATGCTAAACATCGATAATCGTTGGAAGTGAGCCGAGGAAGAAGCGCCGCGTCGTAGTCCTCTTTTTGTTGCAGCAACCATGGTCGCTGCAATTTCCACCGGCTTTCCCCTCCCAAGGCGAAGAACTGCGCCAAACTACAACAGTCCGAACGTACAACATACAACCGGCCCGGTCGACCGGCGGCATAATTCACAGCTTCGGGTCATGTAAACGAGTCGGCCGGTCTTGTAATTAGTTTCTGCGAAGTAGATGGCGCTGCCGTCATCCCGTCCGCTTCTAATTGCGAGAGCCCTACGGTACTGCGGCCGCGGTACTCTCCTATTTGCTTCAAGGGTGTGTTGTGCTCGTCGTTGTGTGTTATAGTTCGAACCGTCGTTGCAATATTCCGTCGGTTAATTGGGAAGTTGCACGGAATTCTCGGCAACTTGCCGGCCGCTCTTCGTTAAGGCGCGACCCTAAATAATGTCCTTACTGGTCAGATTTGGGCCGGCTACGATCGCCGGATTGGAACGGGACGCTCGCACACAATAGAGCACGTGAGCTATTCATGGTCGTGTGTAATTGTTGCCGGAGACGGTTTCAAAAACCGACAAGAGCGGCTAACGTAGACCGTTAATGTAGAAATTCCTTACTGCATACGTATTGCGGGTTCTATATTTTTCACGTTAAATTCTTGGTTAAATAATATTTATGGAGAAAACAAAATAAAATAACAACCAGGATTATACTACCCTCCGTTGCAACAATTCTATTTTAAAATTTTATTCCTTCAAGTAATAAAATTATTAACCAACACGCTTGAAATGTAGATTAAATAATAATGGCTTATGGTTGAACGGGAAATTTTTTTATAAGATAAACGAAATAAAAATAAATATAAATAAAAAATATTTTAATTTATTTAAAAACCACTCACATAGTGTGTGTACATTTTGAACAACAATTGAATAATAAAAAAAAATTACATAAAATTCAGTATGATCCAAAGCAAAAATTCACGGAAAGGTCAGGTTATGGGGATCACTGTATAGTGTGTTCACTGGAACTTTCTACAATAGCTAACTTTTTTATTTTTAGAGATACAGAGTCGGTTAAATGGAGAAAGTTAATGTACTTTTCCATCTGCATTTCGTGCTATGGCATAAAAAACAAAAGAGCGCTTGGTTGCTAAGATACGACTAAAGTATGCATTTTTTTAAATGGGACACCAGATATATTTTTACATTTTTGAGTTTCTCTAATCAGTTGCTATAACAAAGTATAAAACGACTTCTCTGTAAAATCACGATTACGAGAGTTATTAAGAAAATCACGCTCAGTTCACTCGAGGTGTTCACAAAACATTCTACAATGGCCAACTTTTTTGTTTTTAGAGATACAGAGTCGGTTAAATGGAAAAAGTTCGTGTACTTTTCCATCTGCATTTAGTGCTATGGCATAAAAAAACAGATTTTCGTGAAACTTGTTCAAAATTTAATTGAAATCCTCTATTATGATAATCAAAAAAGAAAAATAAAACATTTTTTGGACCCAAATTATGTACGGATCTCCTTAAATAGCATAGCAGTCAAAATTCAAACAAGATGCTCAATGTTCAAGTTCAAAGCTTTCGCAATCATCAGCTTTATCAGAGAATTAGCTGCAAAGAATACAACCATTCACAAATCGTGAAACAAATGACAAACTTACAAATTGGGTGTACGTCGACAGCAATAACATAAAACAATGTAGAGTGAACAATGGGCGCAGTTGTAAACGTCAAAAATATAATTTATATTTCAAAGTGTTTCCCTCTTGAATTAAAAGTAGATGTGCTTTTGAAAAAATTTAGGTGGGTTGTTTTCAAAAAGTCATCCCGTATATGGACGGATGGAGGGTGATATTACACTGCGACCTAAGAGACTATTGTGTCCCCTATTCTTGCTATTTTACAGCTGGCTTTCCAATCCTATTCGTTTCAGAAAGAGCAGGACATGAGAAAGCTCCAGGTTAGGTGAGTCCACCTCTTCGATTTCACATGCTATCTGACTGAGAGTTTACTTACCGATTCTGGGTTCCTGCAACCTATTGACTCCGAAGTGTGTTGGCAAGAGGATCTCTGCTTGCCTTCTCTGTACTCCCACACATTCTGCAGAGAAGAGAGTTTGCTAGCCTATGCTACCAGGTGGAACGCTCTTGAGTTGCACACTGCTACGCAATTTAATAGGAGATGAATAGGTGTTTCGCCCTGTTCCCCACAAAATCTACATTCAGGTTACTTTGCTGATCCAAGCTTACTCAGATGTCCTTTTAGTCTAAAATAACCTGAAAGTATTTCCGTTAATATGCAAAGTTCCCAGAATTTTAGAGAAAATCTGGTATTCCCTGCTCCATTTCGCTTTTTCAATTTCTTCAGTGTTTTACTGCTACTTATTCCGCAAAAGGATTTAAGTCCTACTAATGGTATTCCAGTTTTCTTTTTCAAAATTACCTAGTATTTCGTTTTCTCCCACTCCTGTGTGACTTGAAACCCACAGAAAATTCACTTTATTCCTTTTGCCTACCTCGTCTAATATCCATAGGCATTCCCAGATCACCTTCGAACTGATTTCGTGTGAGCTCAGTGCCTTGATGGCTGGTTGACTATCAGATGTATTAATAATCTCTTGTCTTCAGTAATTCCTATCAATATTGAATCAGACGCATCTTGCAATATCATGAATTTCCGCTTTGAAGATACTCGGGTATTCCCACAGGCTTTTGGAATACTTGGTTCTAGGCCCATATATTCCTATTCCAGTTCCCTGTGCCGTTTTGAAGCTATGAGTGGATCATGTGATAGCATTTCTATTCAATATCAACATGGTGCTTTGTCGCGAATTCTTACACGAAGCGGATTTTTGTTTGATGTCATCTCGGAGCATGTTCCAGATTTTATCACCGTCAGGAGATTAAGATCGGTTCCTCATCGTTCCCTCCTTGGTAGTTCTTTATGCCACGCCCTCTACCATAATGTGGAGAGGGGTAAGATCCAATACTACCTCGACAGCTGCTGTTGGAAAGGGTCTGTCTCATAGACTCAGTTATGCATAGGCATGTTAATCCATGCACTTTCGATGAGTTAATTCTCGCGGTAGCTAGATTAGTTCTTTTGCTCCAAGATACTGAAGCTTAGATGTTGAGCGGTCACACTATTTCTGTATACATCCAAAGTTGTATTTTTGGGATGAATCCCCAATTTCTTCCTGCAAACTGTCTACACACCATCAGCGTCTTTTTTGCCTTGTTGTTTACTTCAAGTTTGTTCCAGAGAAGTTTATTGCCTAGGTATTTAACTCCCGCTGGCTATTTATATCTAGATTACAATTATAACCATACGTAGACCTAACTATAACTTGAGAGTACAGAATAAATAGGCCTATGTCTTTTTCCTTTGACTCGCTACAGATGACATAAAAACTGAGACGTTTCACTATTACGCCGTCCGGAGACATCTTCTTCGCTTCCATTGTCTCATCCCTCCCTTAGAATTTTTCATATCTATCTTCTCTTACTCCATTCCTTCGGCATTACCATAAACATAAGCTTCTCTCCCATTTTCTCCGATGTCGCATCCAGCGCCGAAACTCCGGAAAAAAAAATGAAAGCAGACGTAACGCGCAATAGCTGAGGGATGAAGTAGAATGAAGGGCTCTGGGCGGAGAAGCACTTTCGCGTACGCCGGCGAGCGATACATAAACGCACGACCGGAATATAAACTGCTGTCAATTTAAAAATAGGCCGTTGAACAAACAGAAAAAGCGTCTCTCTCTCTGGTGGAGTGATGACGGGGCCCGGACCCTTTCCTCGGCCAATAAGTTTTTATGCGTTGACAATTTTACGTGCCGGATCATCCGGGGACCGCTTAAACGGTGCTCGTATTGCGATTTCGTCTCTTTCGCCGTGTTGCCGCATCCGCCTTCTTTGTCGTTCCGCTAGGAATCGGGGATACTTTCCCCTTCTTTTCGATCAAGTTTATTAGGTGCTATCGAGTTTGTTACGACGGCATGGGAAAACAAAAAAAAAGACTATCGTACAGCACGCGACAAAAAATATTAGCGAGAATGTAAAACATGTTCGCTGACCGTGAACACGTAACTCCAATGTAACCTTTTCTAAATGAAGTTTCATTCCATTTTGTTCCCCTTTTCTCAAGAAAAAAAAAATAATTTGATGTTTACAGACATAATTTTTATGTTGATTTTTCTTTTGGGTTTTTAGATCGTAACTGGAGAAAAGAAAAGCCTTTCTTACTTTTAAATTTACGTTCAAATACATTTTTTTTTCTTTGGGGGTATACGCTATTTATTCTTTATTAATTTTTTTTTTTTGTTATTTAATAGCATCATTACATTTCAGATGTTTACATAATCCTCTTTTAATATGTTATTAGGTATTCTGCCTATGAATAATGGGTGAATGAGCGATTTATTTATATAAAAAAAGGAACATGACTGTGTGCGCTACCTGTAGTCCCCTGATGATAACATTTTATGCGAATTTGGTACTGCAACTTGCAACTTTGATATTTTATATTTTACATTTTTATATAGGCTTTAGCATGGAATTGTGTCACAAACATGGAAACATTGACATTCACTGCATGGATAAGCAATCTCAGTTAAATAATATAATAAATAAACATAAATTAATGCAAAACAGAAAAAAAATAGTAGGAAACGCATATGGTTCGATAACGTGAGTTAATAGGTTTATAAAGGATTTTTACTGGAATTAAGTTTAATAAGGACGATTAGTGTGCAGATTAGAAAATAATAACATAAAGAACTAGTTTCATAAAGCCTTCCTAAACTCGTCCTTTGAAAAAGCAAGTGCCTCGTTTCTCAAACTTGGACTCGTTTGATAAAACTGCAGTTTTGAAGCAATATACTTATAGTTCATCGCTAGACGACGCCAATTGACTTGTGGTGATTATTTATGTCACAAGGAAGGCACATGTAATATGATCAATTAAAGGCTCTACTCCGATAAACCATTGAAAACTGCCCCTAAAGCTATCGGGCTGAAATTAAAGGAAATGAGTACTACTATCACACATACTGTAAATACCAAAAATTAGCTCACACCATGCCACCCCATTGGAGATATTAGCATAAGGGTGGAAAAATTCAATATATTTTTCTCAGGAATTACTTAAAGTAAAGTAAAGTGCTTCCAACGGCGTGTACGGAATTAAATATTATTTTATTGTTACAATATTCTTTTTTATATGTCGATTTTTTTTTATAATCCACAATCCGATCAAGGAATAATTATTTTAAACTTAAAATAATCAATAGCCCAATGCTGCTGCTAAGATCACTCAAAGAGATTTTATTTCTTATTTGCATTACTTCACTGAAAGAACTTGGCGAAATATACAGTGAGGTCGCTTCATAACTTTTGAAAGGAGTGTGATAGAGCAATGAAACAAAAACGAGGTGAAATTAGAGACAATTTGTGACTTTTTGCCTATAGGGATACGCACATAGGTTCTGGTGTAAAATAGAGGGCGTAGCTATCCTTAAAATTTTAAATGGGGAATAATTTCATATACAAGCTCATTTGGAAGATATTTCTATTACTTTTATGGCAATGCAAACAGTTTTACGATTTTCAAAATTTTTACCAACTTATCCAAGGTTAATTATTGGGGTACCCACGTTACTTTTTTCGATATCCCACGTATTCGCTTTTTGTATATAGTGTACAGAAACCTGTAATTACAGTAATCTGTAACATAGACACCCACACACATGACACATACACTGACAGATAAGACACTTTTTCTAAATATTGCAAAAACGTCGTATTGCAAAATATGTCATATTTTACAGCAATTACTTCCTAAGTCATATAAACCACAATATGAATACGAGGGCTATCGAAAAATTAACGTATATACTCCAATAATTAATCTTGGATAAGTTGGTGAAAATTTTGAAAATCGTAAAACTGTTTGCATTGCTATAAAAGTAATAGAAATATCTTCCAAATGAGCTTCTAAATGAAATTACTTCCCATCTAAAATTTTAAGGATAGCTACGCCCTCTATTTTACATCAGAAGCCACGTGCGTATCTCTATAAGCAAAAAATCACAAATTATCTCTAGTTTCACTTTGTTTTTGTTTCATTGCTCTATCTCATACCATTCAAAAGTTATCAGGGAGGGAAAGAGGGGGAGAGGGCAATTTACATCCCCACTGTATAATAAACCCAGACATAATTATATACCTCTATATAATAAAAAGTCAATTGGCACTTTAAACCCAACTCAAAGAAATCACCCCTCAAAAAGGGAAAATAATAACTTTGAACCGGGGTGCACGGAATTAAATATTATTTTACAATATGCTTTTCGGTGGTTTTATAACTACTAGGTCTGAGAGATTTATGTGAATAATCCTGAAATTAGTCAATGAATAATTATTTTAACCTTAAAATAGCCAATAACAATTTTTTCCTACAAAAATCATTCAAAGATATTTTATTTTTCATTTGCATATTCTACAACACAGAAAAAACTGAAAAAAAAAACATATAGCAAACCTAAATGTATAGAGTCTAATATAACAAAAAGCCAAATTGGCACCTTAAACCAAACTTAAAAAACGACCGCTCAAAAGGGGAAAATAATGGTAACTTTGAACAGAGTAAACAGAATTAGTCCTTGTTTTTCTATAGAACGCCCATAATCAGTGTTTATTTACATAATTTTTTGAATGTGATAACTTAAGTAGTTCCTGAGAAAAAAAAATATTGAATTTTTCCACCCTCATGTTAATATCTCGAATGAGGTGGCATCAATTGAGTTATTTTTTAGTATTTACAGTATGTGTAACAGTAGTACTCATTTGCGTTAATTTGAGCCCCGTAGCTTTAGGAGCAGTTTTGAATGGCTTATCGGAGTAGAGCCTTTACCCTATAGCAAGCTATGACGTAATATAATATAAATGACATCATAGCTTGGTTCAGAGGGTAAATTTAATTGATCATATTGTATTACATATGATTTCCTTATGACAGAAATAATCACCAAATATCAATTGGTGTCGCTTAGCGAAGAACTAGGAAAGAGAAGACACAAGACATGACAGGACACTTGTCATTTTTAACAGGTCCACGGGCACGACTTTGGCGTTTTGACAACACTAATTGACAGTGCAGAGGTCGCTGCTGCAGTTATTATTCTGACGTCGATCCTGAGAGCCTTTCGAATCGTCACCTTGGGCAATTACAAACCTCTAATTTTTTTCCCAGCCAGTCCAATTTTAACTAATTAAATTTCTAAAAATTATAAAGACACGCGTATGAGTGCCGTGATTGATAGTAGGCTTAATCTGTCAAATATTTTTTAGAACTGTCAAGAGCTAGTTTTTAAAACTTTTTAATATATAATTGAATTTTAATTAAATTTTAACTAATAATTTAGCAACTATCTCATAAATTGCTCGACTGGGCCGAATGTACTCATTCATCTATCATAATGTCACTATTATAAGACAGTTCCTCATGTCAAGCACTTACTTTCTCTCTAGGTAGAAAATACAGCTTTCCTCCCTCAAATGAGAGTAAGTGTCCTCCCTGCTTGGGAATAAATAATATGTGCAATAAGAAAGCTTTGAAATTTTTAATTGTTAATTATGTACCCTTATAACAATTTCCGTTACCAACCATTTTTGTTAGAGCTAACATACCTACTATAACTATAACCTACCAGCATGCAATTCTGTCAAACACTCGCAAACCATCAATTGAGGTTATTTATTCATATATGCATCCTTATCCTAATGAGATATTCTATATATCATTATGTACTTCTAATAACTTTGGAAAGATTTGAATTGTGAAAAGTACGTCTCACTTGCAGACCATTTTCTTTTTATCCGAAACGATATGGCGTGGGTAACTTGGTACAGACACAGTTGTTGCCCTATCTCCTGCTATATACAAAAATTAATAAAATATAAAAGATGGATGTTGTTGATGTGTTAATAGATAGCTGCTCACGAGAAAATAATCTGTTATCGAGGCCGTAGCAAATTTAAAGTATAAAAGCTTGTCAAGTGAAGAGTCGAGTGGTCTGTATTAAAAAAAGAATTTATAGAATTAAGGATGCTGCAAAAAATATATGAGTAAAAAAATCAAAGCCAAGAAACATTAATAGTTACCAACTAACCAGAATTGTATAAAACAGTACTCAAAAACTTTAACCAGAGAATAGGACTTAAACCTCTTAAAAAACAACCAAAAAATATTCACACGTACCAAACTAAAAATATTGACAAAACACGTGTAATTTATAAAATCCACTGTAAGAATGGAAGACACATAATACTGCAAAACACAAGAATACCTACGCAAACAATTATACACCCATCAAGAAAAATTCAAATAAAAAGAAAAACAAAGAGAACACAAGATTTCTGGAAGAAATTGCAAGTTACTAAATTACTTAGAAGCTAATTTTACAGTATTATAATTAAATAAAAGTTCAAAATAAAATTTAATTTTCGATAAGTGTGAACCTTTTATTATTATTAAGAAAAATTAACAATATTAAAAGTAATGTTTAAGCAACAGATATCTAATAGATTTTGTTTGAAGATGTTGACGAAAATGCATAACGAAACGTACCCAATCGTCCAAGTAATAAGGGAATAAAGCTTTTTGTTTTCAACATAAATAAATTTGCATAATTTCGAATGGGCTAAGCACACCTGTTATCTTATGTCTCTATACTCCTGTTTGGTTCTTATTATGTTTGCTCATATTATTCCAGCTGGAAATGTTTGTTACTCTCCGTTCGGAAATTAGCACTATATTTGCTTATTCAACTGACGCGACGGTTTGGTAATATTAATATGTCAGTGCTACAACCGTCGAATATTGACAAATATAATATATTCTGAAGTTATGTTAGATGATGCTAGTAGCATATTATTATTTAACAGGGCTATACGTATGCAGCGTATGAAAATAATTTTTCCTTATACCAACGCAGTGAAATTATTTGCAATACGCATCCTAGGAATTTTTGTTTTGATACGGAAATTTTGAACGTGCTGTCTTTCGCATTATTTTTTTTAAGATAGCTTAATTCAACAAAGATACTCTTTAGAAACATTTAATACATCATTTAGAGGCTTAAATTGAGTATTTACCTGTATTGAGAGAAATTTTGCGATGTTTTTTTTGTGGTGTTCTGTCTGCTAAATAAAACAATAAAGTAAAATTGTAATCTATTCAACCCCTTCAATTTAGAAATTTACAAACATGTTTCGTTCATTAGAGCATCGCAAAGGTATACTACCAAAAAGGAATTTAAATTAAAGGCAACTTGATAATTAAGATTTTTCTACGATTAAAGTATATATGAATTTAACTGTAAAATTACAAAACTTAAAATACTTGCCAAAAAACATCAATATTAGCTTTTATCAAACGAGAAAGATTCAACTGTATACCGCAAAAATTCAAAACATTAAACAAAATATTTACCTAATGCAAATACAGAAAAAAATAAAAACAGCATTCATTACACAATGTCATTACATTTAAATATGTCGAGAAAAGAACATATACAACTTAATTATAAACTGTACTAATTGAACTTAAAAGTGTGCAGTGCAGAAAAAGATAAATCGCGTAAACAGAAACAACTATATGACGCTAATTTCCCAAATTGTATGAAACCAGGGTGTTAGTAAAACAATGTGAAAACACATCGAGGAGTTATCCTGGCACATTAAAGAATATTTTCTCCTATGATGGATTTCTGAAAAACCCCTTTGATTTCGAAGAGACAGGGCGAATAAATTTACGACAGTAAAACATTTTATTTATCAAAAAAGTACATTAATAGTTGCTCAATCTACAATAAAGTTCGATAATGGCTTCCTCCAGCCTGGACACAAGCATTCAATCTTCTCGTATTGACTGTCTGAACTCTTTCCAACACACAGGATCGTTTCTAATGATTAACACACTCATTATCCCGCAAATCGTTCAAATTCTCTCCAACTGATAGCGTTGCTCCAAAAATTGCGACAATCCACGCCAAGTAAATTCTTCCTGTGAAACCGTCAATAGATAATCACCCACAATTCCAACCAAACATTCGCACGAGAACGGATATTGAAAAACGATCTCAAATACCTCACGGCGGATTTTCATCTTGCCAACACATGTATTATGAAAATTCTTATTGCATTCTAGAAACTGCTTCATCGGTAAAAAGAATCTGGTCAGGAATTGAGGGGTGCGAACTAATCGTGCACTATCCATTGACATAAGCAATACTATAGAAAAATCAGCAGGTAGTAGTCCTAACGCGTTTTGATGTGTATGGATACAACAAATTCCTTAAAGAATTTTCCAAAGGTTAAATGACTACATTCAAAGTATTTGCAATTTTTCCGCGTAGAACTACCAGGAGCTTTCCTATCATCTCCAGCACATTCATGCCAATGTGCTAGTCTTGCAGTCATTGATCTCTGGCCCTCCACTTGATTCATTGAGACCTTTTCACAAACACGTCATGAAGGTTTCGAAGATTTTTCGTCAGGACATTACGCAGGAAACGCTCCAATTTACAACTCTGTTGTATTCTAAGAGTTGCCGATCAGCAAGTCGATACTTATGAAAGCATGGTCAGCATCACGGCGTTTATACAGCAATGAGGATTCGACTAACTATAAAAACGTAATACAGCCAAACTCACTCAATCTAAATAAATGCGACCAGGAACGTATTAAAGGAAACCGACTATCTAGATATACAGCCGTTCATGTGATCGAGATCTAAAAATAACAACGCATTGCTAAACATTCTTTAAAAAATTGAGTAAAATCCATTGCGTACAACATACTTGATTTCGTTAACTATCTTTCAAACAATATCGAATATGGTGTCGCAAATTTTGTTCCCCTGTATCTTCGAAAACAAAGCGGGTTTTTCGCCAAATGAATCATCCATAGACAAAATCTTCTTAGAATAAGCACAGGAAAACCGCTTGAATTTGGCCGATGTGACCTAACACCTGTAGATTAGATGTCTGACAGCTGAGTACTTTGTGACTTTTTCGTAAAACGAAATAGAATTTGTGGGTGTAATGTTTTTGTTGAATTTATGTTATTCATAAGGTATTGATGAGAAATAAAAATCCATTCAAAATTATAAATGGCTTAGATGAATGAAAAATCCACAATATTTGCACCACTGTTGCGAATGAAATTAGTCACGAAATAGAGGTAAGGTGAGGATGTTTGTGTTAATTGTACGTATGCAAGCTTGTATATCTATTCCCCTTTTACCTGTTACGGGACAGAGGATTTATAGCGTCCTTTCTCGTTATTACTTGTAAATACACATTTATTTACCATTCTCCATTTGGTCCGTATATTCATGGTCTCTTAGACTTCAAGCTTTTTCCAACGGCAGCCTTGAGATCCAATTAGAAGCCTACCTTATCATCTCACTCACTCGACATGCCGCCTGTCCTTCTTTTCTTTCTATACCTTTCTACTGTCTGTCTTCAGTTAGTCTTTCAATTCTCTACCGTTCGTAATTTGAGACTAGCAGATGACTTCAGAATATTTTCTTACTTGGCCATAATTTACATTTGCTACTTGCGTCTTAAACTTCCATTTCAGCTACTTGTGCTAGTTCTTCTTTAACTTTTCTGTAGGTAGCTCAGTTCATCGATTCACTTCCTGATATTAGTTTTTAGCGTAAATATATTGTTTCGACACTGTTATTTTGGCCTGTCTATTTTTTTTCATATTACTATAACTCCGTCTTTTTTCAATTACCTATGGAACAATTCTTTGTAATTAGTATTTTTCCTTGTTCACACATTCCTGTTGTATCACACTTCCTAGATATCAAATGTTATCAACTTGCTCTACTGGGTTTCCTCCCCATATCACAGAGAGCCTCTTAAACAAGGCCAGAATCATTATACAATGTCACCGTACCGTCTATATTCATACAAAGCATGTAGTCCTCAATTTGTAACTTATTGGAATATGCATAAATCTATACGAATGATCGTAGACATGTTGTTCTAGGCAACGAAGGGTTCTGGGCTTTTAATCTTACTTAATAAAGAGTATAAACCGAGAAGTAAGTGCGCAAAAAAATACTTTTGTAAGTTTTAAACAATTTAAAACCCAAGTAGTAATTAAGGACCTGTCCTGCCTAAATTACTATTTCAATCATACTAATAGTAACCAACGATATAAATTATTTGTGAATCGTAAAAACCGCCCATGTTGCAGCTATGAATTAACATAGACTGTGGCGAATTTTCTTGACAGTCAGATTATGGTTTCCTTTGTTGTTGAATCTTAAAAATGCGTATATAAGCAAAGGTTGTTTCCACTGCCAGTTTTTTTCATACTTGGCTGGTGGCTAGGGATGCTTTATCTCTACCAATATCAAAAATTAAATATTATTTAAAACATTCTTTTCCAGCAACAAACTTTCTGGTCGTCCTTGTTGCCTAGAAAACCCTAATAAATAAATACAAAATAAATGTTTCTGTTTCTAGAGTGATAAGAATTCCTATTGCACATGTGATATCTATGGATGGCTAGGCGGATAATGTGTTTATTGTCCGCAAAGAACAAAGATTTATTGCCCAACAGATGATAAGTACATCCAATTACAGGCAAATGAATTACTATAACTTGTAAATATTAATCAAAACAAACACAAAAAAAATGAATTGCAATCCAACACTCTAATTGAAAAACATTTAAAATCTATAGTTAACAAGAACAAAGCTTAGGAACAGACCGGAGACCAAGGAAGTACCATATTAGAACTATCATATTGCATTTTTTGCACAGATTGTTTATACATTAATGATCAACAACAAAACTAGATGAATTATATCAATACTGAAACTTCAATTATTATTGAGGTAGTTACAGATTCGGTAGAGTGGTGCATGTGACATTACATTAGTGCGTGCAAGAGGGCAGTAAAAAGTAAAGGGTCTGTCGTGCAGAAATACTGGGGAACTGCAAAATTCAGCAGAGAATTTAGTGAGAAAAATCACATCGCTTTGTTATTAACTAAATAAGAGAAACTTAATATCAGTTTGAGTGCGACGTTTCTAGAGACTGAAAACCGAACATATTTAACAGATACTGTGGTTGAAGCCTCTTTCGCGGATATATTGCCGTGCTGCTTTAGGTAAAGATAGTTCAGAAAACGTCTCTGGAACCTGCTCAGGTGATTGCGAATATGTTTTATAGAAAAACGGAGACAAATACGGAAAGCATATTCTAGTTTAAGCGTATCGTAGCAGTAGTATAAATTGTTACAGAGTGTAATAGTGAAAATGTTAGTATGCGAATGATAAAGCGCCTAATGATGGTAAAGATGAAGCAACGTATGTCTAATATGGTCTCTGAAATAAAGACTACTATCAAATAGTACACCCAATCCATATAGTGTCACAGCGTTTAAGTATATCGTTTAATTCATTATTGAAATCGTTTTATGAGTTAGATTGACGTGAGAAAGAAACAAGTTACAGTTGAAATGTAATAAATCGTTGCCCATGGCACCATGAAGAAAGTAGATTTATGGATAATGCCAGTTATCACCAACTACAAGTTGTTAAAATGAAAATATCAAAATTTTCAAGGAAGCATTATCTTTATTCTAAAGTGAATTACTCAAAAAAAATAACTCTTCAAAGTCTTGCATACGAAAAAATTTCAGAAGCAATATTAGATAACCTGCACGTCCCACTGAGGTATTACTCTATCTCTATATACTGTTTCTTCACCCCATAGTATAGATTAGGGAATTGGTTATTATTCTTATTGTTATGAGATAATTATAGCAGTTAAAATTAAGGAAGAAGATATAATTGAGGCGTTTTACCGCCACCAAGAGAAACTTCAATTTGAAGGTTTTTTTCAAGCGGCAAAGATTCTATTGTCTACTTCATAAAACTTTTATTTGGCTCAAAAAGCTGACAATTTGAAAATTTTACTTCACATGCTCCATATGCGTCCTAAATTCGAAATAATTTTCGAAGAATGTTGCTTCACTTCAGTAAAACATATACAATATAACAGAGAGCACCAAAGCTAAATACTATAATACAGGTCCACCGAGTTCCAGTGAAGCACCAAAGTCTTGGTACGAAAGCCAAGAAGATCATCGTATTCCATGTCATTCAAGCATTAATCAATAAGACTCCAATATAGGCCTACTCAAAGTTATAGCTCGAATCAATGGCATTTCCTCTCCAAATCCGCAGAAACGTCAAACGTTAAGCAGGCACCCCGGACGATAATGGCCCATTCGGCAACAAAGCTAATCTAAAGTATTTTAGCTCATATTCCCAGGTTGACAATAAGACCTAACGCCGTACTTAACACATAGGATACCCTTTTATTATCAACAGAGGTCACCCTCTACACTATTACTAATGACGCCTATATCTAATTTATTATAGATTTATCCTATAAATTTGAAGCAAAGAAGGGTCAAACTCTGTTCCATGCTAGTTCCCTTATAAATGTATGCAATGCATGAGTAACCCATTTCTTTTTTTTATCCAAAATAAAACACTGGCGTGTCAGTAAAGTCGACAGTTAATCGTGTTAGAGAGGAAACTAACTTTAAGAAACACCTCGAAGCCGGCGAAATCGCTCCAGTAAATCGAAAGCAAATTCTCGGCCATTACTAGACCTAACTCTTCAGTCTGACACGACACAAAGTACTTCATTCCTTAGCGGGCGTTGCTGTTTGCATTAAACTTAGAAAATGTGCGCCCGATAGAAAAACTGTTCACCTGCCACGTGCGAAAAATGCCGAAGGCGTTTCAGTCCGCACGTTGTTAGATTTACTAGAGTTTTTTTGCGTCAGTTTGTTTTCTTGATATTGGTGCGATGTATGTTTGGGGAAAAAGCGCTCTGTGCTCTCACAGCTTGAAAATGCTCTAAAAGTACATCATAGTACCGAAAAGTTTACCTTAATGCATACCGTTATCTCAAGAGTAGCGACCTTTGTGTTTCTGAAATAAGATGACTTACGTCATTTAGAGATGCAAAATTTCAGACGGCGTTGAAAGTCAGAAGTCGTTACAGGCAACGGAATCTTATGAGAAATAATGGAATAGTTTTAAGAGAATGTTATTGATGCTGAGGTATATCAAGGACTTATAAAAAATGTTAAAATATAAAAATGTAATTGTAGAAATACTGCACATACGTGTTAAGAGAGATTTATTACCAAAAAATATAGTAGTAAAAATAGGTAAGCTCTATGCTGTAAACGAAAAATAAAGTTTAAATTACTATTTGCCACATTTTTCAACTTCAGAAAAGTTTGGTACCTGTTAATTGAAACATCCTGTATCAAATTAAGATGAGGCGTTAAAAAGTAAATGCTCTTAATCGTTTTAGAGGCTTGAGTGATTTAAGCATATCATTGTCAAGTTATCGATATTATAGTTATATACCGAATGAGAAAAATTTAAGAAACATTCTTGATGTGACTCTTAAGAAGTTGAAATATTACAAAAAATAGCCAATTTGTGCAGTATTAACCACATCAATTCAGTAGGGTTGACATTAGTCAACCCTACTAAAACTTCCTTAGGACCTTTTAAAAAAAGACAGAGATTTGAGTGTCCAGTCTCTGGGACAAACACGAACTTGAACTAGTCAACAAGTCCAGAAACACCTTGATGATGTAAAGGATCTGTGCCAGGAAAAGATTCAGATTGTCCAAAAATACCGCTTTCAGAGAAAAAACCGGGTCTCATTCTGCCCTCTGTAAAGACAATAGATTACGCCAGCAGTTAAACAGCAGGAAGAAATATTCCCTTTCGCTTACATGCGTACTGCTGTGGTTAGACAACCCATTTCCGCTTGAAATGATCTTAAAGTGGCCATATTGTTGTTTTGATTTCTCCGATCACCGTTTCTCAATTATATCGAGAATTTTCACAATTTATTGTTTTGATTAATTTTAGTTAAGAAGGTTATTTTATGATTTAACTTTTGTAGATGTTTTTTTTTTAGTTAATCCATTCATTAATTGTCTATGTTCGCTTGTGCTGATTTAATGCGTATTCTATTAAATATTGTCTGAATGTAACGTCTGCGTTTTGTACGATTTGGAAGAGGATTTGGAAGGAAAAAACAATTGTTAGGATTTTGAAGACTTCTTTTCGACTATTAACGTGATAGACGTATTTTTTAAATATTTGTTGCCACTTTGTAATTCATTTGATATTGTTAAATTTAACATTTCTTCTGTAATTATTTAGTCATCAGAAATTTTATTGGAATTGTTAATCTATTAAAGTGTGCACTTTATTGATATAGGATCAATTATTTTTTTTGTTTAGGAAGATTTGTTTAAGTTTTTTTTTCTCTCATTTATATTTTTAAGAGTGAACTGTTCTTATTATTATTCAAAGTTTGCTGTTTCATTTTTATTTTTCAATCACTCGTTTGGGTGCAGAAGAACGCTTTGTTCTTTCTTTTAGCTTTTTCTTTTTTTTGTAAATTTATTGCATTTGTCCACGCTTAGATTATTTTAATTTGCGAAACCAACGTGGACCACGAAGTTAAAACGTGTGATTTTGGATAACTTCCTGAAACAAACAAAACTTTGCTTAGCAAACAACAGCATTTGCCTATTTTAATTTAAGTCAAGTGCAGTTTTAGTTTAGCCAGAAACTTCAGTTCAAGTTTTTTTTCTGCACTCTGTAAGTTAACCCATTTCTGTAAAATAAATGGATTGCAATAGTAATGTCATTGGTTGAAAGTTCTTTCTTTTCATTTTATTTTAACCTTTTTAATTTTCGGTCATTAAAGAAAATCTGAATTTATTCGACCAGCAATTTACTTTTTGTGGTTCGATTCAAGTTTTAATTTGCGTTCTTTAATCTTATCCGTTGAGCTAGCTAANAGACTACACTCCTAAATACTAGCTCTCTAAGAGGACCTCCTGAATCAAATATTCATATTTCCGTTTATTCTCGCAAGTTGTTTTCGAATTCATATGCTTACCTGGTGTATGGATGGTTGGATGGAGGGATACATGCTGTTTAAATTCCAGTTACAGTGCTCTTGAGTTGGACAGTGCTACGGCAATTGAGAGGAGATGCTTGGGTGTTTCATCCTGTCCCCACAAGCTAATCCAAGTTACTAATATGATAAGTGATTCCTGTATATTGTGAATATATGTAATTACTATAGGTTGACGCATATCTGTAAACCTCTTGCTTATAGGTGCCTAAGAAAGAATTTAGCTTGCCTCATTTCTTGTAGATCTCAATAATTGGATTTCTCTAATCATTTCAAACAGTCTTCATATTATACTGTTATATAGTCCGGCCAAAAGGTTTCAAGCCCCACAAAATGGTATTCCGGCCGTTTTTGCAAGATTATCCGTATTATTGCGTTTCCTTCCCACTCTTGTGTGGCCCATGAACCTACAGCAGGGCTGCTTATTTCTTTGGCCTAGATTATTTAATTGCTTAAGGCACTCCCAGACCATTTGCAACTTGATTTGCGTGATCTCAGTGCTTGATATGTCTTAAACTATCAGATGATAAAATGATAACCCTCCTGCTTTCGGTAATTCCGGTCAATATTGACTGGACAATAGCGTGTATGTCTGTATTGTATTGTCTGGCATTTCTCCAAGCTTTAAAAGTACTTGGCTTCAGGCAGAGGGACACTCAATATTCACCACAGCAACAACTATGTTTATGAAAAAAAATTCTGACTGATAGTTGGTAATATATTACATGACCACTCTACATATTTCCGAAGCTCCTTCTAATATTTTAGAGATAACTAAGTAACAGTCCTTAAGTCAGAAAAAGATGCATGGAGTCGGCTTTTCGAGAGACGTTGGGATAATGCATTTGCTCCAGATGTTAAAGAAAAAAAAATCAGTAATACAGAAGTTAATTACATATAATGTATAACAGGCATTTCAGAATAGAGGACAATAATTTGATCAAAGAACTGTCTAGGGATAAGAGTTGATGAAAAAAAAAAATTAATTTTAATCAATTATGGCTTAACTCTTGGAACACACACTCTTGCTTTAATTCCTCCACAAAAGATTCTAGAATCCTTGGAATTAAGTTCAGAGTTAAAGCAAACCTTTTATTTCATTGATTACAATTTTTTTAGTAATTTTTCTTAAATCCATGTAGTAGTTCCAATGTTCTGGCTTACCTGTTCGCCTAAATTTGTTCCTAGTTTTATCATGCAATGACATCAGAATTTTTAAATTATTGGTTATCAATGGTGCGTAAGGTTTTCGCTGCGTAACAGTTCGATGGGAACACTGAAGATAAAAAAGTTCAATTAGTGTGGAAGCAAAACAGTGAACTTTCTCATTAATAATCGGTATATAGAATATACTACCTGATGAAAGATGCTTTAAGGATTCTTGAAACTGTGGAACATAGACATATTTAAGTACCCCCCTATAAGTGTAAACTCAACTGCTATTTGTAAGTGAATGAGTTTTTGAATAATAGGTTATAGCTCACTTTACTTTATTTTTAAGCTTTATAGCAGCGTACAATCAATCGAATTTTTTCTTGCATTAACGATACAATTCGAGTAATAGATCAATTCTCCGCGAGTATATTTCTACGGTTTTTTCCACTCGCTCCACCTCATCGGTTCGCCGTCACTAAAAATGGAGCAAATTTTCCACCACGTCTGCAGCCTGTTATCGAGCAAACAACGATGAAAAGCGCTATGCATGCATTTTATTTCAAACTGAACGGCTCAATCGTTCAGAACACAAACTGGGACGCTGGGCGAAATGATTTCCGCTCACAACCGAACAAATTAACGCCTTCGACCGGAAAATGGCGGAGGCGCGTTCGTGGCATTGACTTTTTCATTGGCGCACGCGGTGAGGCGGTGACGCAATTAGCCGCCAATTACACGCATCTGTTCTTTACGCGATTTCTGTATATTTCATCGAGTGCTAGTTTTTTAAACATTGCATTGAGATTGTGCAGATATTTATTTATCTATTAGGAACAACCGCATATAATGTTATACAGTTCTATGACTGTATCAGATATCATATCTTTAAACTGAAATGGTTAAAAAAATAAAATAAAATGGTAAGGTGCATAATGTATTTAGCTCGTAGCAAGTGATATTGTACTTTATCCATGCTTTTTCTGTATTTGGTGCATGTAATATGTATTGCTATGTGCCAATTTGACTTAATGTTGTCACTTGTCACACATGCGAGTTCTAATCAACTTTCCAATTAAATTAAAATGGTATGGACGATTTCGGCATATTTTAATGTCGGCCTAAATCACAAACAAATACAAATCACACAACAATAACAAAAAACATCTTAGGTAATGATCCAATGATTCAATACATAATCCTTCCTATTCTTTAGCGTAGCTCACTTTCCCCTTCGATTTTTTAGTCCAACTTTAAGTCCTCCTTTTTCATAATACAGTGTTTCGCTTCTCCAATTTCCAAAAATAAAGTTGGTTTTTGATCTCTCCTTAAAAGTCTCTTTTTATCTAATTATTACAGTTAAAAGCAGAAATACATTAATTTGTGATTTTCATACTGTAAAAAACTTGCAATCTTTGCATACTTGCCGTCTTGTCGGCCTTTTCAAGATTTAATAACGACGTATGTTCGGTTAAACAGTCGAATCATCATCCTCTACTAGCTTAATTGGTAAAGCGCTCGTCCGGCAAACGAGGGGATGTAGGTTCGAATCCTGCGTGAGGAGAAAAAAAAATTCTTGGGAAAAATTCCTCCTAATTATTATAGTAAAAAGCAGAAATACATGAATGTGTTTAATTTTATTATTATTAATTCTGGTTATTATAAAAACCATATCTAAGAGATCTATTGTATCCCCTATTCTTGCTGTTTTACAGCTGGTCTTCCAATCCCATTCATTCCTTTCAGAAAGTATAGAACATATTTGAACACAGCTTTTCTCGTGTTTGGGAAAAAGGGCTTGTCACTGTTTATCTATTTCTACATATTGAAACGTCATACATACCGACAAATGGCAATAGCATATTTGCCGCTTTTAATAATAATAATAATAATAATAATATGTATTTTGCCAACAGAACATGCAATAACAGGACAAAATAATATATAAGTACTCTATATATATGCGCATAATAACTTAAACTAAACCTAAATTATTTTTAGTAATGTAAAAAAAAAAAATACGAATTGTTCAAAAACATTAAATAAACAAACTCTGAGACAAATACATGCCGTTAATTGCATGTGTGTAAGTGGTGCTCGCCTGAGTATATTGACCTTGCAAAAGTATCTTAACGACATCAAAACAACGAGTATTATGCGTAGGTAAGACAAATTAATCTGCGAAAGCACACCAGGGCAATCAACATCATTACAAATCAACCGTTCCAAACTAACACTAGCACTTGCCCTTCTGCTCTCCAAAGAAAAGAAACTATGTCTATTTAGTAGATCAGTATAATCACTCTACGTGGATGGATAACCACGATCAATTTTAAATTAATAATATTTAAGGAATCTCCTTTGGATTTTTCAATTGCCAATTTCTGAACGGTGTAGTTGGATACCAGACCAGGAGGCATATTCAACCTTCGGCCTAACAATAGAGTTAAATAAAGTTTTTAAAGCAGTAGGCTCTGCAAACAATCTACAGGAACGAATCAAATATCCCAAACTCTTAGAAGCAGAATTTGCAATTTCATTAATATGATTGTTAAATGTTAACGCTGAATCAAAAAGAATCCCTAGATCCTTGTAGGTGGAATGCCGAGGAATTCGTAGCCCATTGATACCGTAAGGATACGTTATAAAAGTATTACTTTTTCACATAAGACACTATGGCGCATTTGTTCAACATTAAGGTGAATTGATTTTGATGACACACTGATATATGATGTTTAACTTGTTTTGAAGTAGAACACAGTCAGATATAGATGAAACTCTGGTTATTAATTTTTTTAGTCATCAGCATAAGCAGCAAAATTACCGTCAAGTGAAGTTAATAAATCATTTATGTAAGTATTGAATAAAAGAGGTCCCAAATGGGATCCCTGCGGGACACCTACAGTAGCAACGAACGAACCAGAATTAAAGACGTTATAAGAAACATAGCATGTACGATTATATAAATAAGACTCAATCAAA
This sequence comes from Protaetia brevitarsis, assembly GCA_004143645.1. Lineage (NCBI taxonomy): Eukaryota > Metazoa > Arthropoda > Insecta > Coleoptera > Scarabaeidae > Protaetia > Protaetia brevitarsis. The sequence goes on along the minus strand of RXPK01000028.1, from coordinate 125,145 downwards.
TTCATAACTTGAGGCGTAAAGCCATAGTTCGACAATTTTGCAATCAATTAAGCATGGTTAATATTGTCGAACGCTTTTGTAAAATCGCTATAAAGAACATCGATCTGTTGACGATCATCCGGGCTTCACAAACAATCTGTGTTACTTCAATTAAAATTAGTTGTGGTTGATCTTCCAGATATGAATCCATGTTGGTGTATTGACAAATATGGTTTGATCATGAAATACATCTGATTGTATAAAACACATTTCAAATTTTTTGCAAAGTTCGATAAAAATGTTAACTGGCCATAATTGTTGCATATCAGATTTTGTCTCCTTCTTAAAAACAGGGGTCACTCTGGCTATTTTCCACAAATCAGGGAACACACCGGTACGTATTGCTAAATTAAAGATGATAGAGAGTGGTTCAGAAAAAATAACTGCGCGGTCCCGTACCAGAAATGCAGGTATATTATCATGACCCATGGTCATATCAGCTCTAAATTTTTTAATACTGGCTTGAACATCATTAGATGTAATAACAGAAAATAAAGAGGTAGTGAGTTAATATGAGAAGGCGTTTACATTTACCTGAGAGATACTGTACGTTTGATTACTGTTGAAAAAGTGTAACGGAACGGGTTTTCCTTACTTGGAACTTTTGGGGATGGCCAGCCCAATTTCAAATAGACAAAGCCAAACTCCGTCTCGCAGATAACCAACTGCTCTTTTGACCGGCGAGCCACTGCTGAGAAACAACTTTTGTTCGGTAGCGAATGGTTTTAGTAATTTTAGCCAAAGTTGCCCCCCAACGGTGTTTTCCTCCGTCAGTCGAAGCAGGGCCGTTAGTTGCCTAATGATTGTCGACTTACCCTTCTTTTTCGGCTCTCTTATAAAATGTCTCCTCTCCGAGTCTTTACTAAGGTTCAAAACTGATCTTCTTTAAAAAGACGAAATAGAACGACTTATATTTTTTACAATTATATATTGAAAATTTTGAGACATTGGAAAAAAACTAACAAACTACACAATTAAATATAATAACAAGTGAACTAAAATGAACAAAACACAATTTTTTTTAACGAATATTTTAAAATTTTATTCTGTTGTTTAACATAAGCTCAATTATTTTTTTACACATTTATTTATTAAGGGAGAGAGAGAGCGAACGAGTTACGGTTTTCACGTAATTGCTTTGGATAGTTTTAAGCAGAAATTTTGAACATCTTACCGGCCGATGTGGGAAAAAAATAATTCTTCTCGTAATCCAAATTATAGACACCAAAACTTACACAACCTCACAAAGATTTAAGCAAGAAAGGGGGAATTTAAACGTATTTACACAAAATCACTAAACACCTCTCGAGGAAAGCTTTTGCTTCCTGTTCTCGAATTTTTTTAAGCGTATTTTGACTACAAATTCTAAAGAGAGTTTTAATTTTAAGTTTTGGAAACGCCCGATACGAAATTAGAGACGCGTGCTTTTACTTTAGCTGTAACGAAGACCACGAAATTAATTGAAAACAGCTATGTTAAGGGTTTTTATAAACTTTGATTGTGACGTCATTTCGCATCGATAACTAGTTTCGCTTTCTCTTACAGAAAGGCGCAAGTATGACCGAAGGCGTTATTTTTCTGACTTTCAGACGTCCTACTTGAGAGGAACGTGGGAATTGCTGAACGGCAAATGTAACATACAATAAACAAAGAGGCGGATAACATACAAAGTAATACCATATTATTTTAATTACGCGAGTCTTTAATCGAAAATAGACTTTTATTTCCTGTTAGGCAGACGCTACTCAGCAAATGCCACGGTACCTATCAACTACGTATTAATAAAATAAATTTAAATTCTCGCATTATACAGGATGGAATTTCGAATTCTTACAAAAGCAAGCAAAGTTATTAACTATTCCGGGAAGGGGTATTTACAACTACCTCGTTATAATGCAATTACACCAGGTTTCTAGAAAACACCGCGTTTATTGTTCATGAATGCCAAAGAGTTTTGGGTTGCGAGACATATTAGTTTTCAGTCTGCTTATGTAAAGTTGATATGCCGCCCTGATCTGGTTTTTAACCAACGAGTATAATCTCCTATATTCACCATGATAAATTTCGCTTTTAACATTTTTCCACTTTTTATAATAATATTCTTTAAGATTAATGTTTCTTATAATGTTACAGTCATACCAAGGAGGAAAATTTCTACGTGTTGATCTGACTGTGGGTACAGATCTTTGCAAAATCTTTTTCATTTTTGTTCTATTCCGGTATTTAGCTCCCACCCCAACAATTTCTGCTACACTTTATTATTTCGCTATTCACAGTTCCTGATTTGCTAAGCGAATTACGCTGTTTTGCAATATAATCCGAGAGAGCTTTAGTTAAGCTTTAAATGCATGACTAAACTATTAAGCATAGCTCATGTGTGTACTTTCAAAAGAATCCAGTGACCCCAAAACTGCGGCACAAAACTCTCACGCCCGAGGTGTTATATCCTGGACCCAATCAATCGTGCGCGATAGATCAAGTCCGAACGTGTGTGGTGCGCGTTCGCTCGGAACAAGCAGCCACCGATCCGATGCGATGGTTCGGAGTTGTTGTTCTAATTCAAATAAGGGCCGCGCTACGGCGTTCCCTAATGGAATAGCCTTGTAATTCCGGGAGCGCCGCCGCGGACTTATGTGGGTCGGATCCGATAACTGACGATCCGGAGGCGATTGCGTGCGTGATCTATATTAGAGCGTCCGAAGTTTCCGTTCGACCGAGTCCGAATTGGAAATTAAAAATGCCCGGGCGCCTGTCCGGCGAAAACTTCGAACGGAAACCGCGAGAACTGCTCCCCGGAGGTGCTCGTCCCGTCCGGGATTAGTTCCGGAGAAGACGAGGCCGGCAGACGGGGTGGGTTTACGATCTCCGTGGATGTGTCCGCTTCGCTAGCGTGTGCGTCGGACGAGAGAGCGGGATTGCAACGCAACGAATCAGAAATAATGATGTTCATTCAAAGCTAATTGAACTTTAATGGCGCGCGATGAGATTTACGGACGATAAGATACTATTGGGTGGAAGAGAAAGAGGTGTTGTATGTTAGTTCTAGCTCACGGATAGAATCTAAGCTGCACTGATGAATAAAGAAGCCATAGTATGCGCCTTTCTCGACATAGAAGGCGCTTTTGACAACGTCTCACACGAGTCTGTTAAAAAAAACATTAATTAACACAGGTGTAGACGGCGTAACCACCAGATGGATGTTGCTGCTACTGCCTACTAAGTCGGCGGAGGCGAAGATCGTTTAATTTTCCGATAAGATCATCTCGATTAGTATGACCACAAGTGCCCACAAGGAGAGTTACATTCCAACTTATGTGGAGCCTAATAATAGATGAACTCTTATGCGGGCTGATTGATCTAGGCATACCTTGTCTTCAGTATGCTGATAATATCGTCATATGCGCAAGAGGCAAATTTGAGAATACCCTTTACGACGTAGTTTAAAGAGCACTACACTCCATGAGAAGATGGTGTCAATCGAGGGGATTGAGTATTAACCCTACTAAGACCACCTTAGTAGCACTTAAAGGAAAAAAGGAAACCCAATCACAAAACCATAAAAATGGATGACATAGATTGGAAAACGAAGATGAAATACCTAGGCCTTACCCTGTACAATAAACTCCTTTGGAACAAACACGAATTTGAAATAACCAACAACGGCAAGAAGCCCTAATGATGTGCAGAAACTTTGCAGAAAAAATTGGGGATGACCGATCATCACTTATGCATCAGTAGTTTGGAGCAAAAGAACTGATCTGGCCTCAGCAAAAATTAATTAGATAATAATTCTCTAAAGCGCAAAGATTAGCATGCGTATGCATAATTAGAGCTAAGAGAACCTGCCCAACAGCAGCTCTCGAGGTAGTATTAGATCTTATCCCACTCCACGTTGTGGTAGGGAGCGTGGCAAAGAGAACCACACTCAGAGAGAAGATTGTTTAAGGAAGGAACGATTAGGCATAGGCCTCAATCTCCTGAAGATGATAAAAAAAATTCAGCTTTGTGAAAGAACTCACCAGAAACCTTAGCAACAAGAATGAGACAGATCAAAACACCATCTCGAAAATGAATAAAAATGCCATCGCATGGTATACTGATGACTCCCAAACGGCAAAGGGAACTGGAATAGGAATATATGGGTCTAGAAACCAAGTACTTCGAAAGTTTGGGGAAACACCCGAGTATCTTCCAGGCGGAAATGCAAACTATTGAAAGATGTGTCCACTTCAACATTGATAGGAATTATCGAAATCAGGAGATAGCCAGCAACCATCAAGGCGCTGAGCTCACACGAAGTCGGTTCTAAGATGGTCTGGGAATGCCTAGGGAAATTAAACGAGCTAGGCAGAAGAAATAAAATAACCCTCCTGTAGGTTTCGGAACAAACAGCCAGCTAAGTCCATTCTTCTTTTAATTTAAACAATTACCTAGATACATACCACCATTTACATAAAAAAAATTAACAATCACAAGGATTTTTTTTAACTTTTGTCAATCAACGTTTCACATATTTTTCTATCATATTAAAAGTATTGTATATTCAATATGAAAAAGTAGGGGCACATTGCTTTCAAATTCACTATGTCATATATTTGCTCATGCAATAATTAAATATTTTTACCACAAATTTTCACTCATATTTAATTTTTTTCTATATCATACATTTCTTTCTATTATTTACTATATAACTAACAGCTTCTTGTGGGTTTCGCCGTGTGTCAAAACTTTCGCTCGACGTTTCGCTGTTCATACTGACAGAATTGTCAGTATGAACAGTACGTCTTCAGGATAACTGAACTGGTTCAGTTATCCTGAAGACGCTGTCAGTATGAACAGCGAAACCTCGAGCGAAAGTTTTGACACACGGTGAAATCCGCAAGAAGCTGTTAGTTATAGTTACACCGGCCGTGAAAGCCTACGCAGTGTTATTTACTATATACACATATATTTTTGAAATAATTTAAATATATTAAACATATTAATTCAACATTTGATTTTTCTTCCTTTATATATGTAATGTCTCCAATTTCATTACGTGAATAATTTTAATAAAAAAAAAATTGGTTGCCAATTGCCAAAGTTTGAACTCACGCCCAATTCTCCGTCTATATCTAGCATCGTAAGCCCTATTTATTAGCGGTAATAAGACATACACAAACATATTGACATTGCAGGTGATAATATCGGGAAGTAAAGTAACTAAACTATCAAACACACAGGGGCTACTTAAATTACCAAGGTCAAGCCATTAAATTAGTTTTTCAAATCCCATAGTCGGTGCTGTAAGCGATGAAAGTTTCCGGTCGACTGTTTCCGAGCGCTGCACAGTGGTCCGAATTTAGTTGAAAACGGTACTAATTATTTTTTTTTTCATTAAATCGACTCTTGATCAGTTGTGGAAAAAAAATGTAAAAAAAATTAGGTTCTTTGGAGTTACTTTTTAGAGAGGATAGAATAGAAAAACTCCTCTGCGGTTTACAAGCTTGCAAAATACATTATTTTGTCAATTATTTTATTCAGTACGCTAGACGTATGTTAGCAAATATATAAGTATCTACTAAAAAGCCGACAGTACGGCTGAGAAAGAAGGGTGCATCATAGCCAATCTTGAAAGTCAAGCAGCAATGTGCGGTACCGGTTGTTGGTTGGGTCACCATTCGGACAACACTTCTCAGTGGCTCGGTGTGTTCCGGCACTCTAGCCAAGGTCAAGGCCTGTAGTGCTGAGTTATTATAATAATAATAGGTATAAAAAACACACTTTTTACAACCACGAACAACTATGTATATTCTCTCTCAAATCCGACAATCGATTCTCCCGACTCTTTTTCTGCGGCTAACCCCAGCCCTCGCTTCCTATGTCTTCCTTTCCTGACTCAGTTATTATTGCTTTTAACGATCATACCACAGGAAACGAGGCTTCGATTTTCGCCTATTATACTTATTATTTATGCAATGCATAATGGAACTTTCTGTGACAATATAGGAGAGCTCATTGCACATTTATAAATTCAATTTCAGAATAAATATAATGAAGAAATCTATGAGTTGCAATGGATTTCCCTATATCGTGTGTGGTAACTCACTTGATTCTAAGGATAATTAAAAACCGATTATCAAAAAATTATATTGAAAACACATTTCTTTAAAAGATATGTAACGAATGTTTTGCGTCTGCATCCTCAACCACCAAATAAATAAATTATTAGCAAAAATTTAACAATTTTTACCCCAAAAATAGCATTCACTTTGCAACAGACAAAAAATTGCATCATAAGCTATCTAGACATTATGTTCATACGCCAAAATAAAAACAAAATTTTAAGAAAGCCATTTTACAAGTCTGCATCCTCTAGACGATATCTATTAAGATGAGAGTTCCATAAATTCAAATCAAAAGAACGGCTAAGAAAAGGCATACTTTTATAATCAAAAAATCGTATTCCCCTTAAGTTTTTATATTCAAAGCAGATGGCCATAATTAATTAATTCCATGTTTCTTCATTTATGGCATCGTTCTAGCGTTGCACAGTTAATAGAGATGCACGGTAACATTCTGGCAACTTCCTGTCGACCCAAGCAAATTATTCTCCTGCGGACCTAAAGTCGTGCTACTACTACCTAACGGCGAACAACCCACCGACCATTAATCCACAGCTCACGGGATTAGCAACAAGTTTTCTCCATTAATATAAATGCTAAACATCGATAATCGTTGGAAGTGAGCCGAGGAAGAAGCGCCGCGTCGTAGTCCTCTTTTTGTTGCAGCAACCATGGTCGCTGCAATTTCCACCGGCTTTCCCCTCCCAAGGCGAAGAACTGCGCCAAACTACAACAGTCCGAACGTACAACATACAACCGGCCCGGTCGACCGGCGGCATAATTCACAGCTTCGGGTCATGTAAACGAGTCGGCCGGTCTTGTAATTAGTTTCTGCGAAGTAGATGGCGCTGCCGTCATCCCGTCCGCTTCTAATTGCGAGAGCCCTACGGTACTGCGGCCGCGGTACTCTCCTATTTGCTTCAAGGGTGTGTTGTGCTCTTCGATTGTGTGTTATAGTTCGAACCGTCGTTGCAATATTCGTCGGTTAATTGGGAAGTTACACGGAATTCTCGGCAACTTGCCGGCCGCTCTTCGTTAAGGCGCGACCCTAAATAATGTCCTTACTGGTCAGATTTGGGCCGGCTACGATCGCCGGATTGGAACGGGACGCTCGCACACAATAGAGCACGTGAGCTATTCATGGTCGTGTGTAATTGTTGCCGGAGACGGTTTCAAAAACCGACAAGAGCGGCTAACGTAGACCGTTAATGTAGAAATTCCTTACTGCATACGTATTGCGGGTTCTATATTTTTCACGTTAATTCTTGTTAAATAATATTTATGGAGAAAACCAAATAAAATAACAACCAGGATTATACTACCCTCCGTTGCAACAATTCTATTTTAAAATTTTATTCCTTCAAGTAATAAAATTATTAACCAACACGCTTGAAATGTAGATTAAATAATAATGGCTTATGGTTGAACGGGAAATTTTTTTATAAGATAAACGAAATAAAAATAAATATAAATAAAAAATATTTTAATTATTTAAAACCACTCACATAGTGTGTGTACATTTTGAACAACAATTGAATAATAAAAAAAATTACATAAAATTCAGTATGATCAAAGCAAAAATCACGGAAAGTCAGGTTATGGGGATCACTGTATAGTGTGTTCACTGGAACTTTTCTACAATAGCTACTTTTTTATTTTTAGAGATACAGAGTCGGTTAAATGGAGAAAGTTAATGTACTTTTCCATCTGCATTTCGTGCTATGGCATAAAAAACAAAAGAGCGCTTGGTTGCTAAGATACGACTAAAGTATGCATTTTTTAAATGGGACACCAGATATATTTTACATTTTTGAGTTTCTCTAATCAGTTGCTATAACAAAGTATAAAACGACTTCTCTGTTAAAATCACGATTACGAGAGTTATTAAGAAAATTACGCTCAGTTCACTCGAGGTGTTCACAAACATTCTACAATGGCCAACTTTTTTTTTTAGAGATACAGAGTCGGTTAAATGGAAAAAGTTCGTGTACTTTTCCATCTGCATTTAGTGCTATGGCATAAAAAAACAGATTTTCGTGAAACTTGTTCAAAATTTAATTGAAATCCTCTATTATGATAATCAAAAAAAGATAAAATAACATTTTTGGACCCAAATTATGTAGGATCTCCTTAAATAGCATAGCAGTCAAAATTCAAACAAGATCTCAATGTTCAAGTTCAAAGCTTTCGCAATCATCAGCTTTATCAGAGAATTAGCTGCAAAGAATACAACCATTCACAAATCGTGAAACAAATGACAAACTTACAAATTGGGTGTACGTCGACAGCAATACATAAAACAATGTAGAGTGAACAATGGGCGCAGTTGTAAACGTCAAAAATATAATTTATATTTCAAAGTGTTTCCTCTTGAATTAAAAGTAGATGTGCTTTGAAAAATTTAGGTGGGTTGTTTTCAAAAGTCATCCCGTATATGGACGGATGGAGGGTGATATTACACTGCGACCTAAGAGACTATTGTGTCCCCTATTCTTGCTATTTTACAGCTGGCTTTCCAATCCATTCGTTCAGAAAGAGCAGGACATGAGAAAGCTCCAGGTTAGGTGAGTCCACCTCTTCGATTTCACATGCTACTGACTGAGAGTTTACTTACCGATTCTGGGTTCCTGCAACCTATTGACTCCGAAGTGTGTTGGCAAGAGGATCTCTGCTTGCCTTCTCTGTACTCCCCACATTCTGCAGAGAAGAGAGTTTGCTAGCCTATGCTACCAGGTGGAACGCTCTTGAGTTGCACACTGCTACGCAATTTTAATAGGAGATGAATAGGTGTTTCGCCCTGTTCCCCACAAAATCTACATTCAGGTTACTTTGCTGATCCAAGCTTACTCAGATGTCTTTTAGTCTAAAATAACCTGAAAGTATTTCCGTTAATATGCAAAGTTCCCAGAATTTTAGAGAAAATCTGTATTCCCTGCTCCATTTCGCTTTTTCAATTTCTTCAGTGTTTACTGCTACTTATCCGCAAAAGGATTTAAGTCTACTAATGGTATTCCAGTTTTCTTTTTCAAAATTACCTAGTATTTCGTTTTCTCCCACTCCTGTGTGACTTGAAACCCACAGAAAATTCACTTTATTCCTTTTGCCTACCTCGTCTAATATCCATAGGCATTCCCAGATCACCTTCGAACTGATTTCGTGTGAGCTCAGTGCCTTGATGGCTGGTTGACTATCAGATGTATTAATAATCTCTTGTCTTCAGTAATTCTATCAATATTGAATCAGACGCATCTTGCAATATCATGAATTTCCGCTTTGAAGATTACTCGGTTATTCCACAGGCTTTTGGAAATACTTGGTTCTAGCCATATATTCCTATTCCAGTTCCCTGTGCGTTTTGAAGCTATGAGTGGATCATGTGATAGCATTTCTATTCAATATCAACATGGTGCTTTGTCGCGAATTCTTACACGAAGCGGATTTTTGTTTGATGTCATCTCGGAGCATGTTCCAGATTTTATCACCGTCAGGAGATTAAGATCGGTGCCTAATCGTTCCCTCCTTGGTAGTTCTTTGTGCCACGCCTTCTACCATAATGTGGATAGGGGTAAGATCCAGTTCTACCCTCGACAGCTGCTGTGGAAAGGGTCTGTCTCATAGACTCAGTTATGAAAAGGCTGTTATCCTTGCACTTTCGAGGAGTTAATTCTCGCGTCTAGCTAGATTAGTTCTTTGCTCCAAGATACTGAAGCTTAGATGTTGAGCGGTCACACTATTTCTTATACATCCAAAGTTGTATTTTTGGGATGAATCCCCAATTTCTTCCTGCAAACTGTCTACACACCATCGCGTCTTTTGGCCTTGTTGTTTACTTCAAGTTTGTTCAGAGAAGTTTATTGCCTAGTATTTAACTCCCGCTGGCTATTTATATCTAGATTACAATTATAACCATACGTAGACCTAACTATAACTTGAGAGTACAGAATTAATAGGCCTAGTCTTTTCCTTTGACTCGCTACAGATGACATAAAAACTGAGACTTTCACTATTACGCCGTCCGGAGACATCTTCTTCGCTTCCATTGTCTCATCTCCCTTAGATTTTCATATTATCTTCTCTTACTCCTTCCTTCGGCATTACCATAAACATAAGCTTCTCTCCCATTTTCTCCGATGTCGCATCAGCGCCGAAACTCCGGAACAAAAAATGAAAGCAACGTAACGCGCAATAGCTGAGGGATGAAGTAGAAATGAAGGCCCTGGCGGAGAAGCACTTTCGCGTAGCCGCGAGCGATACATAAACGCACGACCGAATATAAACTGCTGTCATTTAAAAATAGGCCGTTGAACAAACAGAAAAGCGTCTTCTCTCTCTGTGGTGAGATGACGGGCCGGACCTTTCCTCGGCCAATAAGTTTTATGCGTTGACAATTTTAACGTGCCGGATCATCCGGGAACCGCTTAAAACGGTGCTCGTATTGGCGATTTCGTCTCTTTCGCCGTGTTCGCATCCGCCTTCTTTGTCGTTCCGCTAGGATCGGGGATACTTTTCCTTCTTTTCGATCAAGTTTTATTAGGTGCTATCGAGTTTGTTACGACGGCATGGGAAAACAAAAAAAAGACTATCGTACAGCACGCGACAAAAAATATTAGCGAGAATGTAAAACATGTTCGCTGACCGTGAACACGTAACTCCAATGTAACTTTCTAAATGAAGTTTCATATCCATTTTGTTCCCCTTTTCTCAAGAAAAAAAAAATAATTTGATGTTTACAGACATAATTTTTATGTTGATTTTTCTTTTGGGTTTTTAGATCGTAACTGGAGAAAAGAAAAGCCTTTCTTACTTTTAAATTTACGTTCAAATACATTTTTTCTTTGGTTGGGCATACGCTATTTATTCTTTATTAATTTTTTTTTGTTATTTAATAGCACCATTACATTTCAGATGTTTACATAATCCTCTTTTAGTATGTTATTACGTATTCTGCCTATGAATAATGGGTGAATGAGGCGATTTATTTATATTAAAAAAAGGAAACATGACTGTGTGCGCTTACCTGTAGTCCCTGATGGTAACATTTTATGCGAATTTGGCACTGCACCTTGCAACTTTGATATTTTACATTTTTATATAAGCTTTTGCATGGAATTGTGTCACAAACATGGAAACATTGACATTCCCTGCATGGATAAGCAATCCCATGTTAAATAATAAATAAACATAAATTAATGCAAAATAGAAAAAAAAAATACTAGGAAACACACATGGTTCGATGGCGTGAGTTAATAGGTTTATAAAGGATTTTTACTGGAATTAAGTTAAAAATGGGCGATTAATGCATAGATTAGAAAAAAAATAACATAAAGAACTAGTTTCATAAAGCCTTCCTAGATCCATCTTTTGAAAAAGCCAGCGCCTCGTTTCTCAAACTTGGACTCGTTTGAATAAAACTGCAGTTTTTGAAGGCAAATATACTCTTATAGTTCATCGCTAGACGACGCCAATTGACTTGTTGGGTGGATTATTACTATGTCACAAGGAAGGCGGATATGATATAATTGATCAATTAAAGGCTCTACTCCGATAAGCATTGAAAACTGCCCTAGTAAGCTATCGGCTGAAATTAAAGGCAATGAGTACTACTGTGAGACATATTGTAAATAACCAAGAATTTAACTCAAATTGATGCCACGCCATTCGAGATATTAGCATGAGGGTGGAAAAATTCAATATTTTTTTTCTCAGAAACGAATGGAATGATTCCACTAGCCCATAAACCACACCAAACTGTTGTTTTGTTCAGATATAATGAGAGTTCTTGAACCACTCCGGGACGCTCTTTACCCCAAATGCGGTTTTTGATTAATAACATAGCCATTCAACTAGAAGTAAGCCTCATGGCAAAATAAAATTGAAAACATTGGATTTTTCTTCAAGCTTTTCAAGATCCCAAAGTGTGAAATGGTGGCGATTCGAAAGGATGTCAGGATCGACGTCGGAATAATAACTGCAGTAGCGCCCTGTGCACTGTCAATTAGTGTTGTCAAAACGCCAAAGTCGTGCCCGTGGACCTGTTAAAGATGATCTAAAAGTGTGCTGTCACGTCTTGCCTCTTTTCTTTCCTAGTTCTTCGCTAAGCGACACCAATTGACATTTGGTGATTATTTATGTCATAAGAAAGTCATATGTAATACAATATGATCAATTAAATTTACCTTCTGAACCAAGCTATGATGTCATTTATATATCACATCATCTTGCTATAGAGTAAAGGCTCTACTCCGACAAGCCATTCAAAACTGCTCCTAAAGCTATCGGGCTGAAATTAAAGCAAATGAGTACTACTGTCAAATGGGGCTGCTGGGGAAAAAAATAATAAAATGAGCAAACCTACAGGAAAGACTTTATAAATTATGTTTTAAGTTTTAGATTATGTACCCCTTGATAACAATTTTTGTTAGAGCTAACATACTTACCATACCTATAACCTACCAACATGCAATAGAATTCTGTCAAACAGTAGCAAGCTACCAAGTGAGGTTATTTATTCATATATGCACCCTTATCCTAATGAGATATTCTATATATCATTATGTGGTTGCATTGTATACCAAAAATTAGATTATATCACACACAGAATGCCTGCTTCTAATAACTTTGGAGATATTTCAATTGTGAAAAGTACGCCTCACCTGGAGATAATTTTATTTTATCCGAAACGATATGGCGTGGGTAACTTAGCACAGACACAGTTGTTGTCCTATCTCTGTGCTATTTATAAAAATTAATAAAATATAAAAAATAGTTGTTGTTGATGTGTTAGTAGATAGATGCTCACGAGAAAAGAATCTGTTATCGAAACATTAGCAAATTTAAATATAAAAGCTTGTTAAGTTAAGAGTCGAGTGTTCTGTATTAAAAAAAGAATTTATAGAATTACAAATACTGCAAAAAAAAAAATATGAGTAAAAAAGAATCGAAGCTAAGAAACATTAATAGTTACCAACCAACTAGAATTGTACAAAGCAGTACTTTAGCACTTTAACCTGAGAATAGGACTTAAACCTCTTAAAAAACAATAGAAAAATCTTCACGCGTGCCAAACTAAAAATATTGACAAAACACGTGTAATTTATAAAATCTACTGTAAGAGTTGTGAAGACACATATATACTGCACAAACATAAGAATACCTACGCAAACAATTATAAAGTCATCAAGAAAAATTCAAATAAAAAGAAAAACAAAGAGAAGCTAGTTTTGCAGTATTATAATTAAATAAAAGTTCAAAATAAAATTTTATTATCGATAAGTGTGAACTTTTTACTATTATTAAGAAAAAAATAGCAATATTAAAAGTAATGTTTAAGCAACCGATATCTAGTAGATTTTGTTTGAAGATGTTGACGAAAATGCGTAACAAAACGTACGCAATCGTCCAAGTAAATAATGGGAATAAAGCCTTTGGTTTTTTCAACATAAATAAATTTTGCATAATTTCGAAATGGGTTAAGCACTACCTGTTATGCTTTATGTCTCTGATATTCGCTAGTTTATGTTCGTATTTACGTTTGCTCATATTATTCCAGCTGGAAATGTTTGTTTACTCTCCCGTTTCGAAAATTAGCACTATATTTGCTGATTCAACTGACGCCGACGGATTGGCAATATTAATATGTCAGTGCATACCAACCACTCGGAATTATTTGACAAATATAATAATATTCTGAAGTTATGTTTAGATGATTGCTAGATAGCATTATTATTATTTATACAGGGCTATACGTATGCAGCTGTGTGATAATAAATCTTTCCTTATATCAAATGCAGTGGAAAAATTATTTGCAATACGCGTTCCTATGGAATTTTTGTTTGTAAACGGAAATATTTGAAACGTGTCTGCCTTTCGCATTAGCTTTTTTCTTTAAGAATCAGCTTAATTCAACAAAGATACCTCTTTAAAAACATTAAACACTATTTAGAGTTTTAGTATTGAGTATTTTACTGGTATTGAGAGAATTTTGCGAATTTATTTTGTGGTCTTCTGTCTTGTAAATAAAACAATAAAGTAAAATTGTAATTCTATTCAACCCCTTCAATTAGAATATTTTACATAACATGTTTCGTTCATTAGAGCATCGCAAGGTATACTACCAAAAAGAATTTAAATTAAAGGCAACTGAAATTAAGATTTTTCTACGATAAAGTATATATGAATTTAGACTGTAAAAATACAAAAGCTTAAAATACTTGCAAAAAACGTCAAATGTAGTTTTATCAAACACGAAAAAGGTTCAAACTGTATACCACAAAAATTTAAAACATTAACAAAAATATTTATCTAATTACAAATACAAAAAAATTATTATTACATTACATTTAAATTAATGGCCGAGAAAAAGAACATATACATATTAACTAAAAGTGTGTGACAGTGCAGAAAAGATAAATCACGTTAACACAGTAAACAAGTATATGACGCTATTCCCAAATTGTATGAAAATATATTACTGTCTGACAACTTAGTATTTGTGAACTTTTTGTAACATAAATATCATTGTGTGAGTGTAAATAGTTTTTGTGGGTGTTCATGTGTTATTCATAGAGGTATTAATGAAGAAAAACATAAATGCCATTCAAATATTTATAAATGCCTTGAGATGGAATAAGAAAATCCACATTAATATTTGCATCCACTGTTTCGAATGAAGTTAGCCAACGAAATAGAGTAACGTGCGTATGCAACTTGTGTAATCTATCCCCCTTTCACTGTTAGGGTACAGAGGATTTTATATCTTCTTTCTTGTACTTCTTTAAACACATTTTATTTACCATTCTCCATTTTGTCCTATATTTCGGTAGAGCTTCAGTTTTTGCCAACGATAGTCCTCGTTCCTTAATTAATTAGCCACCTTATCATCTCACTTCACTAGACATCCGCTGTCCCTTCTTTTCTTTCTATACCTTTCTAACTTGTCTGTCTTCATTTAGTCTTTTCATATGTCTCTACTGTCGTAATTGAGATTTTTATGCATATACTTGAGAATATTTTTTCTTACTTTATCCATTATATTTACATTTGCTACTCGTCTTAAAACTTCCATTTCAGCTACTTGCAGTTCTTCCTTTAACCTTCCTGTAGGTAGCTATTCATGATTCACTCCCTGATATTATTGTTAGCGAAGATATTATTTTGTACATTTTCATTTTGGCCTTCGTACTTTCTTCATGTTTCGCTGATAACTCTTCTTTTAATACTTTGGAACAATTTGCTTTGTTATTCTAGTATTAGTTCTTTGTACACACTTTCCTGTTGTTTCACACTTTCTAGATGTCAAATTTTATCAACTTGCTCTGCTGGTTTACCTTCCATGTTAAGAGGGGCCTTTAAAAGGCATGAATCAATAGATCGCGCCGTCGGTAAAATTTATAAACAATATAGCTCACTTGTAACTTGTTGGAGTATATCTAAATCTATACGAACGATTGTAGTCATGTTGTTCTAGGCAACAAAGGGTTTTGAGCTTTTAATCTTACTTAATAAAGCGTATAAACCGAGATGTAAGTGTGGGAAAAAAATACCTTTTGTAAGTTTTAAACAATTTAAAACCCAATTGGTAATCTAAGGACCCGTCCTGCTGAATTACTCATTTTAATAATTATTAATAGTAACAACGGAGTGATAAATTATTGTTGAAGATCTGTAACCACTGTGTTCAGCTATAACCTGATATAAATTGTAGCGAATTGTCTTGACATCCAGATTATAGTTTCCGTTGTTATTGAATCTTTGAAATGCGTGTATAAGCGAAGGTTGTTTACACTGTTGCCAGGTTTTTTACTTACTTAGCTTGGTGGACTAGATGCTACTTTGTATCGTTTATGATATCAAAAAATAAATATTATTTAAAACATTCTTTTTCAGCGACCTCTGTGTTTCTATTGTGTTATCCATCATAATGTACTACATCAGCAGCTACTGCACAATTTAAGGCGACATCATTTGGAATAATATTTCATAAGAACAATTGATAACTAACTATAAACGATTGCAGCGTCCCGCACTATCCGCAGCTTATTTCATCAACTCTAGTAAAATTATCTATAATAACATTTTCCCCATAACTTGCTTCAATGGTTCATCATGTTATCTTCTGTATGCTGTTAATGATTTGTTGAAAGATTGTTCTTGTGTAGTCTTTATTTTTCTTTTCTTTTCTATGTGTGCCTAGGCTACAACTTTTCTGGGTTCGTCCCTTTGTTGTAGAAACCTAAATAAATAAATACAAAGTAAATGTTCCTGTTTCTAGTAGTGATGTCGCGAATATTCGCATTCGCATTCGCATTCGCAATAAATATTGCGAATATTGCGAATATCGAAATATCCATTTTAAATGGATAATTTAGAAAAAAAACTAATATTCAAATTCATTGCAATCCTAAAACAACAATCTTTTGAGCACAAATTTGCAGTTTACATTATAAAAACCACCAATAACCTCAAAACTAAACTTGAATTGACAAGAATAAGACGTAAAGATTCGATTGTACTTGGCTAGTTTCGCTGCGGTGATAGAGAAATTTAATTCTCTGCGTGTGCTTAATGCAAGTGATCGTATAGTTGTAAACTGAAAACTAATAGATGACGTTAATAAAGTTAAAAAGTTAATATTCGCATTCGCATTCGCATTCGCGAATGTCTAGTGCACATATTCGAATTCGCATTCGCATTCGCGAATGTGTAAAATCACGTATTCGTTACATCACTAGTTTCTAGAGTGATAAGAATTCTTATTGCACATGTGGTATCTATGGATGACTAGGCTGATGATGTGTTTATTGTCCGCAAAGAACATAAAATCGTCGTCCTTGGATTACCATGAAGATAGGAAAAGTTCCTTGTTTGATAAATGGTTCGTCAAAAAGTGTCATTATTATGGATAATGCCAGTTATCACCCACTATAAGTTATTAAAATGAAAATATCAAAATTTTCAGGGAAGCATTACCATTATTCTGAAGCAAATTGCTGGAAGAAATAACACCTCAAAATCTTGCATACGAAAAAAATTCAGAAGCAATATTTTATTGATAATGCTGCAGGTCGCACAGTATTACGTCTATATCTATATTACTGTATTTTCAGCCCCATAGTGTAGATTAGGGAATTAGTTATTATTCTTATTGTATGAGAAATATTAGCAGTTAAAATAAGGAAGAAGATATAATTGAGAGCGTTTTACCGCCACCCAAGAGAAACTTCAATTTGAAAGGTTTTTTTCAGCGGCAAAGATTCTATGTCTACTTCATAAAACTTTTATTTGGCTCAAAAAGCACACAATTTGAAAACTATACTTCACATAGTCCATATGCGTTCTAAGTTCGAAATAATTTTCGAAGAATGTTGCTTCACTTCAGCAAAACATGTTAATATAGTAGAGAGCACAAAGCTAAATACTATAATACAGGTCCACTCGAGGTTCCAGTGTAAAGCATCAAAGTCTTGGTACGAAAGCCAAGAATATCATCTGTATTCCATTGTCATTCAAGCATTAATCTAATAAGTTACTCCATATAGTTGCTTACTCGGTTATAGCTCGAATTCAATGGGCATCTTCCTCTCCGAAATCCGCAGAAACGTCTAAACGTTAAGCAGGGTCACCCCCGGACGATAATGGCCCATTCGGCAACAAAGCTAATCTTAAAGTATTTAGCGTCATGATCCCAAGGTGACAATAAGACCGTAACGGCCGTACTACACAGTAGGATACCCTTTTATTATTCAACAGAGGTCACCCTCGTACACTATTATATATGGACGCTATTATCTAATTTATTATTAGATTATTCCGTATAAATTTGAAGGCAAAGGAAGGGTCAAACGCTATCCCACGTTAGTTCTCTTATAAATGTATGCAATGAAGTGAGTAGATCCCATTGTTCTTTTTTTTTTATCAAAATGGAACACTGGCGTTGTCAGTTTAAATCGACAGTTTTAAATTCGTTTAGAGAGAAACTAACTTTTAAGTAAACACCTCGAAGGCCGGGCGAATCGCTTCAGTAATCGAAAGCAAATTTCCTCGGCATGTTACTGAGACCTAACTCGTCAGTCTGACACGACGACAAAGTTACTTCATTCTCTGGCGGGCGGTTGCTGTTTGCATTAAACTTGAAAATTGTCGGCCCGATAGAAAAACTTTTCACCTGCACGCTTCGAATAAATGCGGGCGTTTCAGTCCACACTGTTTGTTTAAGATTTACTAGAGTTTTTTGCGTCAGTTTGCTTTGATATTGGTGCGACGTATTTTTGGGGAAAAAGCGCTCTGTGCTCTCACAGCTTGAAAATGTGAAAAGTCTGCCTTAATGCATATCGTTATCTCAATAGTAGCGACCTTTATGTTTTGAAATAAGATTGATCTTACCGTCATTAAGATGTAAATTTTCAGACGGCGTTGAAGTCAGAATGTCGTTACAGGCAACGGAATCTATGAGAAATAATTGAATAGTTTTAAGAGAATGGTTATTTGATGCTGAGGTATATCAAGGACTTAATAAAAATTTTAAATATTTAAAAATGGTAATTGTAGAAATTTAGCATCATAGGTGTTTCAAGTAGAGATTTATTACCAAAAAAGATAGTAGTAAAAAAAGCTCTATGCTGTAAACGAAAAACACCGCTTGCTCCTGCGGAATCAAGTGAGCGAGCAAGCCTAATGGCGGCGATCATCAAAAAGTGAGGCGGCAAACATCAAAGCCTTTGATGTTTGCCGCAAACATCAAACCCTTTGATGTTTGCCGCCTCACTGGCGGCGCAACAAAAGATTATAGCTTCTCAAATGTTCTACACTATGCGATTCTAGATCATTCCTTCATTTTGCCTATATAAGCGGGTGGATGGCCTGAACTTTAGTTCAGTTCTATTTGAGCTACCGAGGTGATAACTTCGACAACCGATATCCTAGCTAACTGCTAGTGCCGTCAATTTGCTTTGTGACTTTGTGTGCATCTTGAGTGCTTACTAATTATATTTTGTTATTAAGTTTATCGAACGAAAAGTAAACGAAAATGATGTCTGGTGGAAAGAAACGAAAAGTAGATGCAGAGGGTCGCCAGTTTCAAGAAAAATGGACTGAAGAATTCTTTTTATCTTGCACAATGATAAGCCTATTTGTTTGCTGTGTAATGAATCCATTTTGATGAAAGAATTCAATATAAAGAGGCATTACTCAACTAAGCATCCTATGCTGCACTCACTGACAGGACAAATAAGAAAAGACAAAATCCAGAAGCTTACCGCTAATTTGGAAGGACAGCAGCAAATGTTTCATAAACAAAGAACACAACTTCATAATGTTGCGAAAGCTAGTTTTATTAGTTCAAAATTGGCAAAGTCATTAAAACCATTTGCCGAAGAAGAATTTATCAAGGAGTGTATGTTAGAAGTTTGCAGTGTTTTGTGTCCTGAAAAGAAAAATGAATTTGAAAAAATTAGTTTGTCAAGACGAACTGTTGCCCGACGTATAAAAATGATGGCTAATGATATAAAAACAGCTTTGACTGACCGTATGGCTGGTTTTGAATCATTTTCCATAGCATTAGACGAGAGCACCGATTTGTCTGGCACAGCTTTTATTCGAGGTGTTGATAAAGAGTTCACTGTTACTGAGAATTGCTGCTTTACGAGCCGCTAAAAGGAACCACTACAGGAGAAGACATTTTTAATGAAGTTGAAAAGGTATTCACAAGTTTTGGTTTGCCATGGTCAAAATTAGTTGGTGTATGCACAGATGATGCACCTTTTATAGTCGGCTTACGTAAAGATTTCATCGGAATTTTGTATGAAAAAGCAACTGAATTAAATGTGCAAAAAGATGATTTGATAGTCCTTCATTGCATTATCCACCAACAGAACTTGTGTTCTAAGTCCATTCGACTCCAGAATGTTATGAATGTGGTAGTAAAAACCATCAATTTTATTCGATCCCGAGGGCTTAACCATCGTCAGTTCAAGGCGTTTTTGGATGAAATATCAGCCGAATATGACGACGTAACATATTATTGTGAAGTCAGATGGTTAAGCAAAGAAAAAATGCTGAAACGGTTTTACGAGCTTAGAAATGAGATAGCAGATTTTATGCAAATAGAAGATGAACCACTATCTGAATTGAGTGACCCAAAATGGATTAGCATTTCTGGCCAAACTAAAATCTAAATTTGAAGACGTGGAGTTGTGCGATTTCTACAAAAAATACCTCGAAGAAGACCATTTTCCGGAGCTTAGAAAATTCACAAGAAGATTGATTTGTGTGTTTGGCAGTACTTATAAATGCGAACAGTTCTTTTCAATGATGAAAGTTAATAAATCAAAAGAGATACAAGGCTGACTGACGATAATTTGGAAAATTCTTTACGTCTTTGTATCAGTGGAATTCATCCAAACATCGATGGATTAGTTTTCCAAATTCAAGCTCAAGGGTCTCATTGATTTCGTTGTCGCTATTTAACTTTCGTAGTTTGCAATAATTCCAAATTTCACGATTTAATTATAATACCTATTTTTTTCATTTCATTTTCTTATTTTAACAAATTGCATTATAATAACATTGTCGTATTATTTCATCTCTGATATCTATCGCTAAAAATTATGAACACTACTTTAAAACACTACTCTAAAATGCATTACTTTTAAACCCGGCCCGCAAACATATTTGCACACTAAAGTTTGGCCCATAACATGTCAAAGGTTGCCCATACTTGGTCTAGTCTCTGGGACAAACACAAACTTGAACTAATCAACAAGTCCAGAAACTCCTTGATGATGTATAGGATTTTTGCAGGAAAGATTCGAGATGTATCCCAAAAATATCGCTTTTGTAGAGAAAAAAAAACCTGGCGCCTTCTCATGTTCTGCACTCTTTGCAACCAATAGCCAGCAGTTAAGCAGCAAGAAGAAAGATTCGCTTTCACTTACATGCGTACATAAAATGTTAGCAATTTCCTGAACTATTGACGAAATATATTGTATAACTGTGTGAAATTTCAAAAAAAAAATAAACTGTCACACATTTTTGCCACATTGTATCATCATTAGACGATGACGATGACAGCACGAATTTGGTTGACATACTTATATGTGCCCTTCAATAGCAGTTTGGACTTTTTATCTTGTCAGTCCATTCGCTCATTGTTTGCACAAATGAGGGCAACCTATTCCTATCTTATCCTATGTAGCTTGAATTATTTTAGCAGTATTAGCATAATGCATGTGCTACCGCCAAAAAATAAATATTAAACATTTTTTTAAATTAAAAATCACAGTCACATTGTAAAAAAAATCTTCTTCAACTGTTTTAGTTCGTGATCAAGAGGATTGGCCAATGTGAATAGAATTTTACAGCACCAAGTGGTGAATTTACCAGTAAACCTTGAGAAATAAATCACGTTAAGATCGGTACTTATGTACGAGTATAATTAAATCTGATGAGTTTAGAGTAAGTGTCTAAAAGGTTAATTTCACTCTCGTAACATTTATTTGGAGGTATGATTGTCATACCTAAATTAGATAAACAATACCTTAATAAGAATGCTACTTTAACATCCCTTGGGTTGATTATTCATGACACTTTTTAACATAGAAAGATATCTTGATCATTACACTACCTAAAGTTTTATACGAACAAATTATTAATCATGCCAAATACGCATGCGCAGTCATAAGAAAGAAACTTAACATTATGTTGTGTATCCTATTTCTGGGATATATTCATTGTATATCTGAAAAAAATCCATCACACATCCAAATCAATTCTTACAATTCAATTTAAGTTTTGAAACCTATGAATGAATCCACTACATTTTAAAAATCCGTACAAGCCTTTACCATAAATATATAATGGCTTACCCCTCACAGAAAAATATTACTCGATTTCTTCTCTTCCTATAGTTTTACACAGAATCGTTATGAATTAAAAAGTTCAGAAATTGGGTCTATATATATATACCAATGGTTACTGCTCGCTACATATGACTTGATAGATTCTCCAGGCATAAACTCTTACTCATATGTATGCAACAGCGTCTTAATGACTACCTCGTCTTCAGAAGTCGGCATTCCTCAAATAATTCTTCTTCTGACGATCCAATTAATTTTATGGTCAAGTGTCCTCCAGTGCCGATGGTAATACAATTCACTTTAACAAATTGGACGCCCACAAGGGCACGAAATTGAATAAAATAGTTTGCATAGTATCTTCGGGTAAGCGGTTGGCAGCTCGTGCTGGGTCGGTAATATCGTCTGTCCGATGTGAAACAGGTCAACCAGTCGATTTTGGGGGAGAACGTACGCTACTAAATGGAGAGAGAGTACATGGTACCCCATATAATGTAGAGAATTATCGGGGAGATGTTCGAGATTTCACTGTTTCACGACAGATATTGGAGCTTATATTACATGCTTCGTGCTAGTTTTTCATGTAAGTCTTTTTTAGCTTAAATACACTTCTTTAACTTATTTTTTAAATTCGTAGCTACAAAGAAGCGATACAAAACTATTTCTTTTTGGTTTGTTGAAGCCCTCTAGCATAATAAATAGCTTCTTGGCTTTTTGTGTTTAAACTCCGATTTGTTTTTACGCAGTAATATACACCAGTCATTCTTAAATTGTATTACTGATTGCATTACATACTGAGGTGTGGTCCACGGGTTGATGACACTGGTACGTTTAAAAGGAAGGTGTATTGTTAGCCCTCCCAAGTACTATTCAATTTATTTCTGTTGATATCTCACAACTGATGCTATTCCTTTAATTGATATTGTGATTGGTAAATGTTTGACTCCGTATAAATTAACTATTTGGGTAATATATTTATATATTGCTATGGAAATATGAGTATTTAAACTTTTAGATTTAGTACTCGTCTCTAAACTTACCAAAGCCGTTGTAATTCGTTGCGATTTTCCTTTTGTTCGTGAAGATACCTACCACCCAGCTCTGGACTTACTGTTGAAATTCTAAATAATTGCTTAACATTGCTTGTTACTAACTAGTTTGCCTATATTACTTCCTCTAACTTGCGTAGAACCGATCAAACATTTTTTATTAACAATGTGTATCTGTGTAGTCTTCTCAGTGTTAAGATAAACTAGAAACCTTTAGCAAAATCTCAATTACGACAGAAAAGGGTTAAGCTAATAAACATTTTATTAGAAATAGTACTACATTAAGTTTTATAAAAATTGTTCAAAGTTATGATCATCATTTTAAATACACGACTTGTAACGATTTGCAATAATAATAATAAATTTATTCATCCTGAAGATCTATAAGATATAGCATAAATCAACAATGCAGTATATGCATGCATTAATTTAGAACCAAATACTTAGTAACTGTATTACAAATAAATAACTAAATTCTTTATATTTATGCTAATTAAACAAAATATATATCTTAATAAAAACAAATGTACTTATAATCTACCATTAAGGTATTCATCTGTGGAGTAATAGACTTTATCTGCTAGTAAGGACTTCACCCTGTCTTTTAAAATATTTATAGTAGAGCAATTCTTAATGCTTTCTGGGAGGTGGTTATAAAAAAGAATTCTTTTATACGTCGGATTTGATTCCTAAAGCGATAAACGATGCTTAGGCACTAGAATGTTGTTATTTAATCCAGTTAAGTATTCATGATAATCTCTATGTCTTACAAAGTCATCGAGATGCTCTCTTGCGTACATGACAGATTTGAGTACATATATTGAAGGTATCGTCAACAAATTATTATTTTTAAAAGTGCTTTTGTAAGAGTCTCTGTTGCGTAAACCAAAAATGTTCCTGATTGCAGATTTTTGTAGTAGCAAAATTCTATTTGCTTAGAATACGTCTTCCGAGCAGATTATACCATATGTAGCAACATTTAAGAAATTGCTAAAGTAGAAAATTTTACATACATTGATGTTACATACCGTCCTTAGTGTTTTTTAAGGCATAGCAACAGCCAGCAATTATATTTATGTGAGTATCCCAAGATAAACAATGGTCAATCGTAACACCTAGCCTAGCCTTACCCTGTAATATTACCTATAGTGGTGTAGTTAGACGCAATAGGATGGAAACGCATAACCTTGCTTTTATTAACATTTACAAATATTCCACTCTTTAGAGACGTTTTGCTGTTAAGATTTAAATATGCAAGGTCATTAGTATAGATAATAAACAATAGTGGTCCGAGGATACATCCTTAGGCAGCCCACTCTGAACATGTGTTTTGTCTGTCTGTACAGATTTAATTCTAAGGAGTTGCTCTCTACCTGTGACATATGACATTAACCAGTCTTTCGCATTCCCTCTAATACCCACGCATTCTAATTTATTTTCTAAAATATCATAGTTTACACTATCGAAAGCTTTAGATTTTAGATAGATCAATCAATATGCTTGTAACAACTTCACCTTTGTCGACTCTATGCGATGTTTCATGCAAGAACTTAACTAGTGCGGTTATTGTAGAACACGCGTAAACCCATATTAAGCAATAGTTGTTTGTTTAAAAATGGTACAATTCTTTTACTTATAGTTTTCTCCATAATGTTCGATATTACAGATTGTAGTGCTACTGGTCTATAGCTTGTAATATCTGTAGTATCACCTTTTTTATGGACTGGTGTTACTATCCTTCAAACAATTCGGAAAGATACCACACAAGGAAGATTGATTACTGATGTGACACAATGGAGATACTATGTAAAGGTAGCTATATTTTTTTTGTGTTAGTAGGAATATCATCAAAGCCAGTTAAATTTAGCATTCCATAGATTGTGGTTATTAGTTCATTTTCGGTCATCGGTTCTAGAAACAAAGATGAGGTATGGAGTTGGGCAAGGCTCATATAGTTGTCTGCCGCATGTAATGCGGTTGTAAAAATAGAAGGTTCATTAAAGGCATTGCAAATATGCTGAACATCAGTGATAATAGTGTTATTTGTTTTAATAATTGTAGGATACGTGCGTTCCTTTTTGGGATAAATCGAATGCCGAATTTTTCCAAAAAGCTGAGGAGGTTCACGAGTATCGTCAAATACTATGTTGTACATGTTACTATTTAGTCTACAGTGACTAGTCAGCAGACCTACTATTATTTTAACAGTCTTCCTGTCTTTATTCCGTAGATCTCTAGTAAATTCAGGGTTCTGTTCCTTTAAGAACTCTTTTTCCTGTCTCTGTCTCGGTGGATTTTGTCACCACTCTCTGGACTGATTATGTATCCATTGATGGGCGCCTTTTTAGCGTATATTCCAGCTCCAACACCGTAGTCCGTTTTGGAGCCGTCTGTATACCAGTGTGAGTCCGCTCTTACAGGAGTACCTGTCTCCCAGCCCTTCTTATTTGGTATTATAACTTGATATTTTCTATCTAGGTTGAATTTCTGAACCATGGCATTCCTAAAAGTGGTGCCACCTTTAGTTCATCTAATAGCTTTTGGTAGTCAGTGCCGTACGATTTACTTATCGATACTTGACTATACACAAGTCTATGTACTGTAGACCTTGCAGCTCCTTGTATGTAAATATGTAGCGATGGCAGATTTAGAATTACTTCCATTGCGGTGGTAGGGGTCGATCTTATCGCCTCCGTGGCGCACACACACGGCAGTCCTTGCACACCACCCAGCGTTTTGTCTGGCCTTACCTATCGCATCTTTCGCCACCATACTATAGCTCCGTACGCTATCACGGGTCTAGTTACTTTTGTGTATAACCAGAGAGTCATCTTGAGGTTAAGATCCCAATTCCTTCCACAAACCCTCCTGCACCTACTTACAGTAATAGTGGCTTTGCTGATTGTTTTCTGGATATGTGGGTTCCATGTATGTTTTTGATCAAACCGTGCCCCCAGGTATTTCGCCTCTTTGACATATGGAATCTTTTCGCTTGCTATCACTAGCGGTTGTAGACCTTCTAGCGTTCTTTTTCTTGTGAATGTGACAACTTGAGTTTTTGGAGTATTGACTGATAGTCGCTCTTGTTTACACCATTTGTCAAAATAATATACCTATTAGAACTTAGAAGCACGATTTCGAAACCTGTTCTCGAGAATGCATCACCGGATTCGCATACAGAACTGTATATGCAACCGAACACAATTCAAAACCAGGCATCCGAGGACAAGTATTCGAATACTTACTAAAGTTCTCGAGGACACTGTGGAATCGAACTTTACCGTCGGTATTCGAGTACTCAAGTATTCGAATGAATGTCTAGATTCTTAAAAGTTCTCAATTCTAAAGTATTAGAATCTGCCCATCACTAGTCAATACGGGCCCTGTAAGTATATACTAACAGGTAAACCGTACCCTTTAAATGAGGGATCACGGTAGCTTGCTGTTTCATTTTTTCCATATTTGCTCTTAGAACGATTCCTACTTTGAATGAATACTTTGAGTTCTTGAGTAACATTTTTTTTCTTTTTTGTATAAAATATTATACAATCTTATCATAACCCCAGGTAAGATTATAATATTATGTCAAATATTATTACCACTTGGGTCACCCCCAACCGTTTCGTGTTTCTGCCAATACATCCTCTATTACGTCAACGACATTCACAAATGCATATGTGAGCATACGTACTACATACTAGATGGCTGCGTATCCAGCTAGCCGTCCTTCCTTTCCATCCTTACACGACCAAATATCTCCGCATTTTGAATAAATCAGACTTGAATGCGGGGGTGGAAATATCGGCGTCCGATCTCGCCATGTCTACACGATGACGGAGAGGGTCTATTTCTCTGCTGGACGCCGAACATCGGTTGCCTCCGAAATATGGGAAATATTCTGGTCTCCAGACTGAACGGATTTGCATGGCGACCGGCTAAATCATCGGAATGCAAGAGGGAATGGAAAAAATTAATTTACCCCGGCGATCTATATACCCTTCGATTTCGACTTGTGCAAATATTAGACGTACAATGATGGTCGAAAGTTCTAGCCCTTCAGTTTTAAACAACCGCTGGAACTTAGAAGTTTGAAGGGATGGTTATGAAATATTAAGTATCAAAGGTCTTTCTAAGTTTTTTGCGCAGGATGCTTGGTAAACTTGTTTTTTTTTTCCCGTTATTTCGTTGCTATGGCGACCAATTCTGTTCTTGTAAATGGCCAAGTAAGTTTCGTGGTGATTCGAGTACGGCTCTTGTAGATTTTGTTTGTTGGTATTAGTAAGTAAATAAACAATAACGTATTGCTGTAGTTATATTACCCGGGTTACCGCTGAGTGTATTTTAAGTTGCTTAGTTTTGTTGTTTTGATTACTCCGTTCAGTCGATATTCAATGTACCGAGAATTTTCAGAATAATGTTTGTTTTGTATAAATTAAGTTAAAGAGTTTATTGTATGATTTAATTAATTAAGTGTTACGTTTTTTTTTAAATTAATTCCATTCATTTATTTGTCTATTGTTTGCTCATGTTATTTAATGCTTATTCTATTAGATTTTGTCGTTGAGTTGTTTACGACTGCCTTGTACGTTTTTGAGAGAAGGATTTTTGTAAAAAAAACAATTGTATTTTGTCATGGAGTTCCTTCTTCGACCATTAACGTGAGTAGACGTATTTTTCAATCTTTGTTGCCATTTGTTGTCCATTTTGATTTAGAAAAATTTAACATTTCTGATTTAATTTTATTTAGTCCATCAAGGAATTCATTTTGTAATAATTGTTAATATATTGAAGTGTGCACATTATAGATATAAGATCAATTATTATTTTTTGTTTGGGAAGATAAATTTTTAGTTTAATTTTTCCTCATTATAGGTTGAAGAGTTAATTTTTCGTTAGTAAATTTTGCTGTTTCATTTTTAATTATCAATCACCTCGGTTGGGTGAGTAGAAGCATTGTTCTTGCTTTTAGTTTATTTTTTGCAATTTTCTAGTAATTGTTCACGCTTACTTTATTTTAATTTGAAACCACGTGAAATTGAAATTGAAATATTTAGGATTATCTTCCTGAACAAATAAATCATTTGCGTTGCATAGGAATTAGCATTGTCCTAGTTTAATTTAGAATCAAGTGCAGTTTTTATTTTAGGCCAGAACCTTCAGTTCCCGGTTTTTTTCTGCACAAGTTGTAAATTAACTCCTTTTGAAAAGTGAATTTGATTGTTGATTAGCATCTTTGGCTTAAAAATTCTGTTCTTTTATTTTATATTGAACCTTTTCAATTTTTCGGGTATTTAAGAAAGTCAGATTTCATTCACTCACAATTTACTTTTCGTGGTTCGAATCAAGTTTTAATTCGCGAGGGTAACTCTGAGGTTAATAGTTCTTTTGCGTCCATTTAAATATTTTCCGTTTGAGCTAGCTAATTTTATTTTCTTTTTCATTTTAAAATTCAGTGCATTTGCATTTTTCAATTAATTGAGTCAGTACACTGCAGTATGTACATAAAAGATACTCTTAAATATAATTACTGGATTACTTTAATTCAAAAGGGCTCTGCAGGAAAATTCTGGCTTTAGAATATTTGAAACTGAAAGTTGTTGTTGAAGTGAAATGCTTCATTGCAAGGCATGGTAAAACAAGACATTAAAGAGCACATCTGAAAATTATTTTGAATTATACCAGGTGTTACAAAAGCCCTCGAGCGCCATCATATGAACATCTTTCAATTCATGTGTATCTTTGAATTTTTAACTCTAGCTACTGTTGTGTGCACATGTTTTATGTTCTCTTTATTTGATGCTATGATAAATGCAAGACCACATTGAAAATTAAAAAAATCAGTTTTTAATAACAAATTATCAATCGAAGCATAAGGATAGATTGTATATGAAATTTCAATTTGAGATACTGGGAAAAACTTAAATTAGCAATCAAACATTGAAATAAAAATTTTAATTTACAAATTGAACATTAAAAATCCATTAAAATTAATCCAAATATAATGAAAATTAAGTAATTATAGGAAAATAAATGTCAGATTAGTAGGCCATGAATAACAATTTGCATTCACATACAATAACGAAAGAAAACAAAATCTGCACTTTCGAATCATATTAATTAGCGCAAAAACTTGATCACTTTGTAATAATATTATTGTAAAAGATATTAGCAATAGATTCAATGTTTTTAAAAAGATAAGTTTCATCGTTAGATCATTGAATCCCAAATCTGAATTTAGTACTACGTCGTATCTTTAACGGCGCTACAAGATTTCATTTGTCAAACCATGTGACGAGAAGGCCGAGTCCCAATTGATGATTCAGATTTTTACAACGGGGCGTAGAACGCGAGAAAGAGTTGCTTGGTGAAAAACTTGAAGAGAGAAGCCAAAAAACCATCGAAGAGGCAAGAGCCCATTTCAATTGCTCCTGGAATTTCGTCTACAATTTAGAAAATTACAAATACGAAGTAAACATCTTTTTGTTCCACAACTTGTGTGATTTTTTTTTTTGTTTTCTTGAATTGGTAGGTGGTTTTTGCTTTTACCAATAATTCAATTTAGGAAATATTTTTGCTTTATTTTATATTTTCATTCAGTTGTTGCATATATTAGTAAGTTATCATTATTATTGTGTCTCTAAATATTGTTATAGCTTTGGTATTGCTATACTTTTTTTATTTTAATTTGTATTTGCATACTTCAAACACTGTTTAGGTACATATATTGTTCAGTTATTATTTTTTTTTCTATTAATTTAATTTAAGCAGACAATATCTTGTTCTACTTTTCATTTAACTTTTTGAATATACCTATATTGGTATAGTTCATTACTATTTTACCTATAATTTTTGTTTCTATACTGCAATTAGTTATTTTTACTACATTAAAGTTTCACTTTCACTGTTGCTTTTCTTTATAACATATTTTTAATTTGCCCTGCTTTTACGTTGATAGTTGTGCATTGAAGTTGTGTTGCTATTTCTTTCTTTAATTGCTGTGTTTAATATGCTTTTTGTATAATTGCCTTGCTTTTTAGTCGTGGATGCTGCTTTTTTCTTGCCTAATGAAGAGTTTGCAGATTTCACACAATTCACACGTTCCATTAATATTTTATGCTTAATGTCCAAGATTTTTAAGAAATTATTGGAAATTTAAATTAGAGATTTAATTAATAATTTTACTATTCTTCCTTAGAGGCGCGGAAGAAATAAAAAATGGCGCTCTTTTCTCCCTCATTATTTCTTATTATTTGCAGTTGAAAAGATTTGCGTACGGCTTGCGTGTGTATTTTTGCAATATCCTTACAAACTCGTCACCTGGTAAGATATTCTGTAAAAGATTTCATGTACTTCAAAAAAAATTTGTCATATCTGGCAGGCCTCAGAGAATGATGGGCTTAGCAAAAAAAGCCTAGTTTTATATAATACTTTTGCATACATTAATTTTTATTCTCTGACCCGCCCAAACTCATCTCGAATAATAAAATACTGCATTCAAAAGTAGATCATATAAATTAGATCATAAAAGGTATTGTAATAAATTTCATTATTTGTATATTACACCTAGATATCTGGTGTTAGTTACATAGGGATAATAAATATAATACCTTTAATATAAAATAGATTTGAATATAAATACGATAAGTATTAATATATTTCATTCTAACATTTATTATAAAATGTATATTAAAACTTGTTCAGTATTTTTTAACGTATAGATTATATAATTTATGAAACTGCATTATGATTTTAAGCCTTGAAATAATACCGAGCAATATCACTGGTTGGTTTTTATTATGTGAAATATCTTCTACTATATAAATGTATAATATTTTTATATTGACTAGTATTATAATAGTATATTAAAAGACAAGTTTCATTTTTACGTTTCAAAGTACGAATTCAGAGTTTAGAAACGATGGCGTAGCACGAGGTTTCTTAACTGAATGAGCTTTAATGTCAAATGAAACGTGTCTTTTATGCTATTTTTGCAATTAGTTTTAAATTTTCTCTTTTTGTAAAAGCAAAACGAGAAAAATTTGATAATCTAGGGAAATTTTGTGGCGGTTGTCCACCAGTTGTCACTTTGCTTTGGCACAAGATTTAAATTGACAAGTTAATTTAAAATTGACACATTTTGAAATTTGTTATATATTATATTACTAAAGTAACTATATTATAATATTTAATATGAGTTCTGCAACTTTTTCATGCACTCCGCCTGAAGTACGGCAAATTGCTGAAAAAAACATCATAATTTACTTCCGAGAAATCGTACACTATGTATCAAAAGCATACAAACATTTTTAAAAATGGTGCAAAGAAAAGGAAATTCTTCATATTTCTGAGAACATCTTACTTGTTTATTTTGAAATGCTACGTAAAGATTATAAATCGTCATCATTATGGTCGATTTATTCGATGTTAAGATCGTGTTTAAATGTACATAGAAATGTGGATATATCAAAATATATGAAACTTCAAGCATTACTAAAACGGCTATCTAAAGGTTCTCAAACAAAAAAATCTAAAATTTTAGAAGAAGAAGATATTCATAGATTTTTGAAACAAGCCGATGATAAAATATACTTAGCTATAAAGTTAGTGTTGATTTTATTTCGTTACTTTTTTGTAAATTCTTTATATTCTGGGTTATTTTGATAATAGGATATAATGGAGCCTGTAGGCGAGAAGAATTAATTAATATATGTGTGGAAGATCTTCAATAAAATTCCGATTCCATTATAGTCAACATATCTAAAACAAAAAATAATGTACCCAGAATGTTCGTAGTGACTGATGTAAACTGCATCGAACTTATAAAAAGATATAATAATCTGCGGCCTTAAACATTACTCACAAACGTTTTTTTTCTACTTATCGTCATGGTTGCTTAATTAATAGCCCTATCGGTATTAACACCATGGGAAATGTTCCTAAAAAAATTGCCAGTTTTCTTCATTTACCAGATCCTCATCTTTATACAGGACATTGTTTTAGAAGATCCAGTGCGACACATATAGCAAATACTGAAGGTGATATTTTAACTATAAACGATTAGGTGGCTGGAAAAGCACGGCTGTTGCTGAAGGTTACGTTGCTCTTCTATGAAAAAATAAAATTGATGTTGGAAATATGTTTGCACAGGAAAATAATTGAATCTACCTGGACTTCTGGGATGGTTCACAGTTTCAGTACTCCAACAGAAGCAATATCACTATCGCAGAGAACGATAATTTTCAACAGAATGTTTCTACTGCACACGGTATCACTATCAACTTCGAAAATAATTCAAACGTTAATATAAATGTTTATAATAGTTGTACTATTTCAAGATTAATTAAAAATATCAAATTTACAATGAATTTTAATATAATACAACCTCAAAATGCTTACAAAAGTGTCATATTGATATCTCCATTTCTGTTGCAATGTGACCAGCTTAAAATAAATCTGCTTAAATGTTCCATTTCTATTACGCAACTAGTGCTGTAATAGACCCTATTACGGCACTAGTGGAATAAATGGTATGGTTACGGCACTAATTGCAAAAAATACTATAGGTCCCTACAGGCATAATAAAATATGTTAAGAGGTATTATATTTCTCATATTCGGTAATATATATTTTTTTGAGTGTGTAATAACTGTAAAGCATAGCACAAAATGCCGGCAACGGTAGTAATATATTTTTAATTTTAAAAGCTTTCTAGTTCAATGCAAGTTTCAATTCACATTTATAATGGACTATTTGAACAATCAATCAGATTGAAAAATTTAATTAAACAATAAAGCCCTTCGCCGTTGGATAAAACTTTCCAATAAAAGTTCTGGTTAAGATAAACGAAATGCCTGATTAAAGTGAAATTAATTAATCTCTTAAACGGATCCTTTTGCAATTAAGCGAGGAGGATCTTCACCATAGTAATGAATGAAGGACTTCAAACTTTAGTTGCTTGAGTAGAATCGAAATTAAATTCCCAGTTCGTATTTATTCTAGCCGTGAAGCAGTTGACGTACATGTGTAGGCGGCAAAGAACAAAAGATTAATTCTTCTCCTTAACCGGAAGAAAATACATATAGCACCATTCGTGTCGGTAAAGCAAACGTACGAGCAAAACGAACAGAAATATCTTCGGAATCGGGCAAACAAGCGGCAGATTATCGTCTCTTCATCGTTCAGCGCGAAGGATCGGATAACATCGTACTAGAATCGTAGTAACGAAGGCGATTGTGTAAGAAATTAAGGTTCCGGACTGCTTGCGTCACGACCGGAAGCTCTTTCGATTCGAATCGCCATCTTCGTCTCTTTGCCTGGAACCTCTCTCGCTAAACTAACACAGCCACCTGGCTTGCCACGACAATTGCTTCCTTTCTCCACCATACAACGGTGTCGTCTTATGTATTTTTACGTTCTCTGTAGTAAGTTCGCCACCGCGTAGTTGCAGACGAAAATTGAACAGAAAATGACTTGTTGTGAATCGCATTCCGTTTACTGTATTGTTATTTTAGTCTGAAATTGTGTTTTAAGCTAGTGATATTATTGCACATGCCCCGAGTTGGGCTTTTTGATGTCTTCATCTTTTCATATTATTATTTCCTGAAATGCTAGAATATTTACTATGTTTAGGCGCTAGCACTGTTTTGTTAAAGTAAATGCTTGTGGGTGACATTGTTCTCCCATTTATTGAAGTTCATTTAGTAAAAGCTATATAACTATATTATCGATGTTTGATAGGCTTATGGTAATTGTTTACTACCATAACTTACCAAACAACCATTATATTTAATTAGTAATAATTTAGTTTAGTATAGCCAAAACTATTAAAAAATAATTTGTTTCATGTAATTCGTTTTCCGTGATTTCTTTTTTTTTGAGCTACCTAAAGAAATCTGTGTATAAGAGCCATCCACATAGAAAAATCGGAAGAACAGAATGAGGAAGGCATTCCTATCCATTTCGCAGAATTGTGGAAAAGCAGGTAGAAATATGCTTAATAGAAAGAGGATATATTTTTGAACATCTGCCATAAATTTTAATAATTAAAAATGATTTCTACGTGTAAATATGTACTTTTAATTGAGGATGTATTATCTTGTGGTTTAACATTCATTTGCATTTTATTATAAATAAAAGACAAATATTAAGTTTTATTTTAATGGTTTGTGAACAAAATGCATACTACCTAAGCAGTTAAGTGCATATATAATAAAATAAATAAGAAAATAAAAAAAGAAAATAATGTAGGGATGTAAGAAGGACAAAGTATTACATACAAAATTATTTGTTGATAATTTTGACGTTTAACTATTATGCTGGTAAAATAATTTTCATATGTATTTTTATTCTGCTAATTATCGTTAAATATCATTCTTTTTTCCAATTACTAATTCGAGGATTTATTCAATTATATAAAGTTTATGTACTAACAATAAGCCAAGGTGAAAATTAATGGAAAATTCGATAAATTTATTTACAATCAGTAATTATCTATAAAATTCTACATGAGGTATCATAAAGGTTTAATATAAATTAAAAGAGTTTTGTGCAATGGTTGATTTAACATAAACAAATATACAGAGTGCTATTTAAAAAGAAAAGTCAAGTTACCTTGTGCTAAACATGAGCAAATGTTCAGGATTATAGTGTACACCTATATATAATTATATTGGTATTAGTTTCACTGTTGCATCAAGCTAAGTATGTATGTATGGTATATAAAATATGAATATGTAGGTAAGTATGTATGTAAAGTATTTATTGGCTGGAAATGTTATACAAAATAAAACAAATTTAACAACAGAAAAAAAAAACTTGCCAAAAAGACTAAATCGCTTCCCATAGTAATGGGATTTGGCGTACTTCCTTTAGCCTCAATGAATATAATATATAAAGAAATGAAACAAAAAAAAATAAATAAGAAAACAAAAA
Organism: Protaetia brevitarsis; assembly: GCA_004143645.1. Lineage (NCBI taxonomy): Eukaryota > Metazoa > Arthropoda > Insecta > Coleoptera > Scarabaeidae > Protaetia > Protaetia brevitarsis. The sequence goes on along the minus strand of RXPK01000028.1, from coordinate 90,174 downwards.
TAGCAATATAAATATAACATTCGTGGGCATGTGCATAAGCACAGCTAGCAAATACAAACAAATGCAATGTCCCCAATGTCCTACTTATAATAAACACGTAATTACATACGGCAAAAAAGCAATTATAAATGAAAAAAAAAGATAATTAACCATGTCAGTGAAGGTGAAATTTAACTTTGAAGAGAGCGAAGTGACTCTGAAAGGCTGTATCTGATACGAGGTATGTGCAGACTATGGCTCATAGTGTTTAGTAACTTAGCCACATTGTACGAGAAGCTACGTTTAAATATCTCCATTCTATGCTTAGGGATAGTTGAAAACTGATTACCTCGAGTATTACCAGTGTGCGTTTGGTATCTGAATTTTATTTTATTGTACAGGTATGAAGGTTTCTTATACTTAATAATTTTTGTGAAAAATATAGTACTGTGTAACGTTCTAGTATTCGTCATATTTAAAGAACCAGAAGCATTAAGCATTCGCGTAACGCCTCGCCTTCCCCACATACCGTAAAGGAATCGAATACCGCAATTCTGGATGCGCTGTATTCTCCTACCTTCATCCCGACTAATACAGGGTCCATATACCATATCGGCATAACTGAAATGGGAGAGAACAAGCGATTTATATAAGATCAGTTTCGTAGAACGATCAAATAAATGTCTGTGCATAAAAAGCGATGTAAAGCTCAGAATAGCTCTCTTAATTAAACAACTAGTATTTTCACAGAAACGAAGGCGAAAATCCATTAGCACCCCGAGATTTTTGACGCACTCCAGGGGAGAGATTAATGTGGATTTAATCTTAATTCCTAATGAAGGTATGACACACGAACGCGAACTTTAGGTCCAAAAACGATCATTTATGTCTTGGCTGGATTTAGTCGTAATTGGTGAAGATCACAATACAACACTATACGCTGAAGATCCTCGTTGACATGTTGTTGAGTCCGTATGTAGTCTGGCGGCTTAAAAGAGTAGTAGAGCTGAGTATCGTCCGCGTACATATGAAACTTGCTGTGTTTGATCACTGAGGGCAGATTATATTCACGTAAACGCTAAATAAGATTTATTCGCGATATTTATTAACGATACGGCAGACTCATTCATCCCAATGCCTGAAAGCACATCCAACAATATGTGATGATGAATCGTGTCAAACGCACGCGTTAAATCCAACAAGATCAACTCCGTGATATCGCTTTCATCATCAATATCTGAAACAAATGCTACAAACTACGCCGCCTTAATCGAAAGCTTGTAGCAGAGCCTTTTTTACGAAAGCTTAAATAACAATGTTATTATTATAGATAGACATATAGTAGTTTATATAAAATGATGTTATTTTTCTACGTGGAATTTAAAAAAATGGAATGATATACAGCGTATTCCATTTAACATAACGGAGTAAGTATGCATTTTCCTACTTTTCGAACACCTTGTATAGTCAAAAATATTTTTAGTTTATGCACCATTGGATTCTGTAAAACTTTTGCATAAAAGACTTTTTTCCTAAAATCAAAATTAGATCTGTAATTAAAGATCCAGTCTTCGGTGGGACAGTCTGTACAATTTGGTTTTCAGAAGGGACGTTCCAGTGTGTCAGTTATAACTGAATTACCAAGCGAGTTGTACAGAGCTTTTGAAGGAGTACAATCCAGTGCGACTTGTTTAAGTGCAGTTGGCCTTGTTTAATTATGATGTTTTCCTTAAGAGATTGGAATCTTACGGTGCCAGAGGTCAGGCTTTGGATTAGTCTGGCAATTATATACACAGTCAGTCACACATCATGAATATATTAGTAGCACATCATTTTATTTGCAACATATAAGCTTGGGTATACCACAAGGTGGTACATTGGGACCGCTATTATCCTATATATTTCATGTTAATGATGCTCCGAATTTAAGAATGGTTCTGTATGCTGCGACGGTGGCTCGCTGTTAGTTACAGCTAAAGGGAAAGAAAACGTACGCATGGGAGTAGAAAATTCACTAAATGAGTTGAATAATTGTTTTAAGAAACGCCGTGTACCTGAACTGTAAAAGAAACTACTTTTATTGAATTTGGTTTAGTCCAGCGTGAAAGGAATCTGCCGTTTTTTTTTGGACTGTTGACTCTCATCAACAGTGGGAACATACCTCACGTAGATATAACAAAATTTCGCAAATCATATCAATCACTTGATTAATAAATTCAGCAGTATATGTTTCGTCATAAGTTGATTGAGCCATATTGTTTACTTGACTACCATAATATTGCAATACTCTACTCATTTCCAATTAGGAATTTTGTGTGGAATAATTTTTTGGGGTTGCTCATCTATAATCAAAATTTTTGAAGTACAAGAAAGAATTATTCAAACAAATGAATCTTAATTGGTATAATTCTTTTGCCAAGAAATTCCAGCTCTGGCCGAAATAAGTATGCAAAATATGCAGGTTATGAGTTCTTGATAATTTCCATGCAGTTTTTTCCACGAGCGAAACCAACAGAACACCAGCAGAGTCACTGCAGTTATCAGTATAACGGTGATTTGTCGGCTGTCAAAGAGAGAATTAGAAACGCAGAATTTCGCGCTAATAGGTATGTATAATATACAAATACATACTGCTGTGACAACCCACATTACCGCTAGTGTATTTTAAGTTGCCTAATTTGTCGTGATTTTCCGTTTTGCTGAATCATTGTATCGAGAAATTTCCACAATAATGATTAGTTTGTATAAATTTTAGATTAAGAGTTATTTGTTTAATTTATTTAATTAAGTGTTAAGTTTTTTTTTAAAAGTAATTCCTTTCTTTTAGATGTCTAGCACTTGCTAGTTCTGCTTAATGTTTATTCTACTAGTTTTTGTCGGTAATTTGTGCGTTTGCGTTGTACGCAGTTGTAGAAGTTTGTTCTAGAGTTCCTTGGTTGACTGTTACCGTGAGTACATGTATTTTTGAATAATTGTTTGCCATTTTATATTTCATTTTGATATCGTAATTTAATTCGCATAATTTGTCTTTTATTCTGTCCATCAAGGAATTCGCTTTATAATAATTGTTATTATATTGATGTGTGCACATTATAGATATAAGATCATTTATTATTTTTGGTCGGGAAGATATATTTGCAGTTTAATTATCTATCACCTCGGTTTGGGTGAGTGGAAGCTTTGTACTTGCATTTAAATTTTTCTAGTGTTTCTCCACGAATTTATTTTGTTTTGTTGAAACCACGTGGTTTGAAATTGAAAGATATTGGGTTATCTTCCTGAACAAACTAATCTAAATTAAAGCCAGAACCATCAGTTCACGGTTATTTTTTCTGCAAATTGTAATTAACTTTTTTTTTTTTTTTTGAATAAAGTTGATTGTTAATTAGCACCTTTGGGTTAAAAATTCTGTTCTTTTATTTTTAATTAAACCTTTTCAATTTTTGGGGTATTTAAGAAAGTCAGTTTTCATTCACTCACAATTTACATTTCGTGGTTAGATTCAAGTTAAAATTCGCGAGGTTAACTCTGAGATTAATTGTTCTTTTGCGCCCTTTAAAATTTTTATCCGTTGAGCTAGCTAATTTAATTTTTTTTTTTTAAATTCATTTTTTTTTTCCTATTCAGTCAGTATACAGCAATACGTTCGAAATATAAATGATAAATTAAAGAATGTGCCCCTAATTAAAATAAATTGATAAAAGTTATATTTAAATTAATTAATTATAATTCTAAATGTGATTGACAAATTAAACAATTTATTATATGTGAACGTGAAATGTAATACACCTTGGAGAGATGAAACGTGCAAAAACGAAATTATCCCCAGGAGAGGCTTCAATATTGCAGAACATGTGAACGATGCCGGATATAGTGTCAACATAGAAAACTTTGAACTAATAAAAAATGTAACTACACTGAGGGAATCAAACACATCCTAAAACCATATGCATATTAACTATTAATTTCAAACATCTAAATCCAAGTCCAAAGCAACTACCTATCTTCATCTTTATGTGCTATCAATCTTCGGCACGGCACAAAGGAATTAGTAGGCGACCATGGCACTCTCTAAATTCTATCTCTATAAAGTCGACGGGAACACGGTCAATAAAACTTTTACCTCGACGCGCCGCGGCGAATATCTGGCGAGATGTAAATGCGAATCGTCCCGAATAACTCATCGATTCGCGCCCACACGAACTCGGCGCACGGAGCGGCCGTAATAAAACTTCGCGAGAGCCCGTCTGAGGCAGGGAGCAACGCATTAAACTCCGTACAAGTGAAATTCCGTCCATTAAAACGTCTTTTCCCGAAATTTACGTAAAAAGTTGAAGAATTAATAAGGGAATCCGCGGCGCCGGCAGCGCCATCTACCGATTTGCCGCCGGAAGAATCGTTCGTCCCGGGAATAATTCCAATACAATATGCCGATTGAATTAAAGTTGTCCCGGCCAAGTAGCGCGCTAGTCTTTTTGATCTTTTCCCTTTTTCTTTTCATTTCCATTTCCTCTGTTTTTTTTTTCTCCTTTTTCGTTTTGCTTCACTTTGATTTTTATTGTGTCGTCGCTGTTTCGTTTCATTTAATCGGCGCCGCTGACTTTTTTGCGACTGAATCGAATTAATTAGAGCACGAGCAAAGGGAACGCCCGTAATAGGAATTCGATAAGCGAGAATAGAATTCAATGGACGTTAAAATTGCCACTGGCTTAAAAGTACTTCGCTTCATCCTGCCGTTTTATTTCGCTCTTAGCGCCGTTTTACTTCCTGGTTATATTAATTTTGAATAGCGATTGAAGTTAGCAATTGAATGTACAACATCAATAGGAAAAGAGATAATAAAATTATGTTTTCGGTCAAAGTAATTTCTATGACCGTTTATATTAGGACAACCCTTACCTAAAGACACATTCCTTTCATCTTTTTTATATAATTTTCTTTTTTGTTTATAAATCCATGTTAATTTGGGGTTAACATGGAGTCTCCAGAAACGCTACAGCCTCTTGACTTTTTTATATTTGGTCTTCCATTTCTTTCACCCTTTAAATACGAGCTTCATTAGGATCCTAGTACCCTACACTAATAGATCTGTGGTTGGTTGATTGGAGCAGTCCTCTGAATTCATTTTTGCCTTACTAAAAATCGCCTGTTTTCTTGCGTCTAGAACCTGAATATTGTAAGCGTTCTCTGTCCTCTCACTACAAAGTCTGAAGTTGGTTCCTCCGTGTCCTTTCAGTGTATAGTGTCCTGTGAGGAGCCCTGTTGCGCCGCAGCTCAGCCCTCTTTCTTAATGGTCATTTAATAAAGATCTTACCATGACTTTGACTGATCGTACTATTCCAGTGTTTTTTGAGTTTCTCTTTGACCCAACATCTTACCTGTTCTCGTGCTATGTTTTAGACACTCCTCGGACACGTTTCTGGGCCTATACAGAGTGAGTCACGGAAACCGTCCATTAAAAGTTCTTGACTTTGCAATTGTATCTCGGTTTTAAAACTTTGGGGTTAAGCATAGTTAGCTATGATCTATTTAGGATAAATAGTTGAAAAAGTCATGGCCAACTTTGACATTATAAAAGATAGAAACCTATATTTTTAAGTATCAAGCTAAAAGAAAACAATAAATGTAATTTCTGTGAAATCGAGTGCGGTGATGTCAATCATATTATCTTGGGTTGTAGTAAACACTTAAATAAAATCAATTTCTTCCAGTTAAATCTATTAAATATGGGTATTCAGTTCCCAATTAACATTAATCATCTTGTTATAATGTGTATGAACCACACTGTATGTGCATCGTATATGTTCTTAGAGTATTTCTTTATTACTCGATTCCTCTAATCTTTGCCATCGAACCAATTAATAGCAGATCTAGCAGCGTTGGCATCATCGTAAGTAACTGTGGCTTCTCCTTTGGAAACCCCAGTTTGCTTGTCCTTGTACAGCCAAACCTTCCTCTTCGACGTTTTTTTATCAATCTTGATTATCCCAATAGCGCCGAAGTGATTTGCAATATCTTTTTTAATTACAGGCACTATTGGAGTAGCCCAATCACTAAAATCTACCGGAAAAATAATATTCCTTTTAATCAAATTATCTAATTCTTGCTCTATTTTACTTTTTATAGTAGATCTAGCAGCGTTGGCATCATCGTAAGTAACTGTCGCTTCTCCTTTGGAAACCCCAGTTTGTTTGTCCTTGTACAGCCAAACCTTCCAGGATGGGAATCGAGTAATAAAGAAATACTCTAAGAACATATACGATGCACATACAGTGTGGTTCATACACATTATAACACATCTGATATCGTTGAACAGAAAAGAGATCAAATCTAAAATTTATTGTCATATGAAAAATATAGGCTTTAATATTTAGTTTAAGTTTTCCTTTGTATTACTATCCTATGTGGGTTCTCCCTTTGTTCCGTTGGCCTACCTGTTTGTTCTAAGTTGCCCGGTCGGCCCCGGGTGTGAATGTGGCGTGTCTAATGTTTTCCCTTGTGTTCATACGGGTTGCTAGGTTTTTGTTATTATTATTATTACATTTTTTTCTCTTTTATAGACAGGCTAATTCTCAATATATGCGACAAACTTTAAGCGCTGATTCCTGGGATTATTTTGATCATAAAAATTCATAAGAACATATGTCCAAAATCGCTTATTGTTAGTTCTAAAGTTGTATAATGTTTAATAGTAAGTTAACATAATTAATGTTTTTATTATAAATGAACAAAATAATTAGTAAAACAAAATTAACTTATACTAACTGTTGAAAATGACCGCCCCCAACTGCAATACAAGCTTCTATCCTCCGTCGTATTGACTGGTGAGTCCGTTCTAAAATACCAGGGGTATTTCGAATTGTTTGAAAAGATGCGATAATACGATTTCTCAGTTCATCGACATTTTCAATGGGAGTCGTATAAACTAATGATTTAAGGTGACCCCAGAGAAAAAAGTACAAAGAATTTAAGTCTGAAGACCGAGGAGACTACGGGTGTGGACCTCCCCGTCCTATCCACCGTTCTGGATATGTATTGTCCAAAAACTCGCGAGCAACTAAACTAAAATGCGCTGCAGCATCATCCAGCATAAAATACATTTGTAATCTTAATTGCAACGGAATTTCTTCCAGCGGTAGTGGTAGCTCCTCTTCAAGTGACCTCCAACAATTCCGGCCCACACATTGACAGAGAATTGATGTTGATGACGGGCATTCACTAGTTCGTGCAGATTTTCTTCGGCCCATATGTGATTATTATGAAAATTAATAATCGCGTTTCTAGAGAAAGTAGCCTCGTCGGTGAAGCCAAGTAGTCAGGATTTTGTGCGATTTTGTGTTGCATCAATTGGCAAAAAGCCACTCTTTGTGGAAAATCTGGCGGCAAAAGTGTCTCCCCCTTTGTATGTGATATGGATACAACAACAAGTTGATCTTTCAATATTCTCCAAACTGTTGCCTGACTAATGTTTAAAGCAAACGCAATTTTTCTGGTGCTTGTAGTAGGATGTTCCTCAATTTCATTTAGTACCATTTCTTCAACTTCTACAGTTCTTACTGTAGATGGGTGCCCGTTATCAGTCGTGTTTTTTTAAATTTCCCGTTTCACTAAGACGTTGGTGAAGACGGGCAAATATTGAATGATACGGGTTGATACGGTTCGGGTATCGTTCTTCATAAAGACGTCTAACAGCACGCGAATTTCCATTGGCAAGACCGTAAACGAAATGCATATCACACATCTCAGCATTCGTTAAATTAATTTTAGAAAACAGAAACTGGCAATAAACTGAATGAAAACTCTGACAACTATTGACAAATATTGAAATGACAAATAAACAATTTGCTCTCAACACAATAGTTGTTGAATAACCAACTGTGATATTATATAGTGCTAGTCATAGTTCATAATTTATTATTAAACGTTCAATAACTTTAAAACCAAACCATTTTGGACATATGCTCATATGAATTTTTTTGATCAAAATAACCTTAGGAATCAGCTCTTAAAGTTTGTCGCATATATTGAGAATCATCCTGTATGTAAATGATATTGGTATATATATATATATATAAAATATGTACGTGGCTAATGGCTAACGCCGAGGCCAATAACAACAACAATAACAAAATATATTTTTAAGTGTATTTGTAGGTTCTACTAGACATTTTAAAATCAATTTTATAAAACATCCACTTGCCTGTCGGTTACTGTTTCAGAGTTATTTTTAACGACTATTTTGATGAAATCCAATTTACTATATGTAATATTTACTTATTTTTTGAATTTTTTGAATTTAGAAAATTTGTATTTGTATTTCTTTAATATTATTGGGAAGTACATTGTATAGTCACATACATCCAATGAACTCAATACTTTTTTGAAATATTGCAGTTTTATGAGTTGGTGGAAGTAAGTAATTCTCTACTCTAGCATTATAACGATGATTAATTGAATTACAAAATTGATCAAAATTTTTATATACAAAACATAGTGCTTACAATATATAGATGTCATAAAATGTTAATATTTGATGTATTTTAAAAATTGGTTTACACGAATCACGTCGTTTTAATCCGTAGATTATTCGTAAAGCACGTTTCTGAAGAATAAAAATCCTTTGTGCTGCACTGGGTGCACCCCAGTAAAGAACACCATACTTCAATCCAGAATAAAAATCTGAATAGTACACCGTTTTCAATACACACATACTACAACTCTGCTTTAGATGATACAACGAATAACTTATCCGTGCTAAATTCTTGTTTAGAAAGTCAATATGGGTTTTCCAACTTAAGGTAGTTTCAAAAATTAGGCCAAGTATCTTAGTTGTGTCACTTACTGGTATAGAGAAATTTAGCAATTGCAATGAAGATATATTTTGATTTATGTTGTTTTTGGTTTTAAATAGTACTAGATTCGTTTTATCTTTGTTGATTACAATTTTATTCAAAGAGGCCCAGTTATTGACCGAGATAAAGTGTGATTCTACTTTTTGAAATACAATGTTACTGTTATTAGAAGTGGTGAAAATGTTTTTATCATCTGCATATAAGATTATATTGTTTGTGTTTAAATATTCAGGCAGATCGTCGATGAATATTAAAAACAAAGTTGGGCCTAAAACAGATCCGTGAGGTATACCAATTTCCACTTTTACTGGTTTTGATTTTACATTTTTACATTTTTCCCTTTTGGGAACGATCAGATAATAATAATTCGTGCCCTGGCATCCCCAACAGCTTTCGCCAATTACAGGGGCATCGGCCCAGCTATGAGTTATTATTATGTCTGCACCCGTTGAGCGACTTAAGATGTTCGTCTCTCTGCATTCGTCAAGGAGTGAGGAAAACCACGAAAACGTCACTATGAGAGCAGTCCGTCGGGCTCGAACCGAGGACCCCACGATTGATAGCCAAGCGTGCAAGCCATTAGACCATCAGCCGAGCAAAGTAACTTATGAACCATTTCTTCGCAAGACCTCTTACACCATATTTCTCCAGCTTATAAAGCAAAATTGAGTGATTAACGCAATCAAAAGCCTTTGTTAAATCAATAATAATAATAATAATAAACTTTATTTGTCCAACAGTCACTTGACCAATTACAGGACAGTAATTAAAACATTTGGAATAATAACAAAAACAGAACATTCTAAACAAAGTATTGCGAAATCAAATAAACAAATAAAATATTCGACACAATTTACTTAAATACTAATTCTAGCCCGAGGCGCACAACAGGCAAGTTACAATGTAACTGATATTAAATATAATGCTTTTACAATATATGTAATATTATATGGGGCGAGAAAGAAACAATTGCTTCTCCAGTAGGAAACAATCAAGCACACAGTAAAAAATAATTGTAATATTACAGTAAAATTACTGCATTATTTTACAGCATTTTTACTGTAACGGCGTTTTTACACTAAGCTTGCTGCATTTATTTGGTACGAACTGTAAATTTACAAATATCAATGTAATCGGATAAGTTGGTAACGTACATTTACTTCGCAATGTTAATATTACTGTTAAAACTGTAATTTCACAGTAAGAGTATTGTTTAAAGTATCTGGAGAGGGGATGATTCGTGTCTAACCGTGATCCCGAACTCAAACTCGTGTTTAGGCGATTCCCTACCCCGCTAGACTGCATTTGGCGTCAACTATTTGCATATGTGTTGAGGTTTTTATTTACAAAAATATGTATAAGTGTGGCATATGCCAATTTGAATTTGCTTTTGTGCATTCATATGAGCAACATATGAAATTTCATACAAATTTATCCAGTGTAATGTACACCTGCGTACGACCAAAATGTTTAGTACAATTGAAGCTATAGACGTTATCGGGAACACGTGTATCGTCAACATAAATCACGCCCCGTAACAGAGTTCTACTGTTCATTTCAAAATTGTTTATTTACAGGTGGCTCAAAATCATTGTTCTTGTTTCATATGTACAACCATATACAGTTCGATGGACCAATGAATTATAAAGTTACATAGCTGTACAGTAATTCTGCAGTAAGATAACTGAAATATTAATCGGTAACATTACAAAAATTGCTGTATTTTTACATCCAAATGCTGTAAGTATGAAATTGCAAATTTGCAGCGTCACTGTAAATTTACATGCCCACTTGCAAATTTACAGTAATATTCCAGGCGTAAAAAATACCAGGAATGTTACTGTAATTTTTTTTTACTGTGCACTAGAAAAATCATCGTAAAGCCTATTAAAGAGTATTGTGAGAGGGAACGTTAAAGTTGATATTCGGAAGAAACTGTGGTGAATCAATTTTGTTAATAAGTTTAAATAAAAATCTTGTACTATATATATCACGCCTTTCAGATAAAGACCGAAAATTATGTTGCTGCAGTAAAGATACATAATCATAGCCTCGAGCAGGGTAATGACCAGAAGTTCGAAATGTTAAATACTTTAAAAACTTTAAAAATCAATTGATAAATTTGCTCACACATGAGATTTGTGTAAGGAAGAATAAATTAATGTGACTATGTTATTTAAAGCTGTGTTCGTGCTCTTATTAGGCAAAAACCTATGTTGACTGGAACTAAAGATATTGTTACTTAGAAAATAGTCAATCAATTTGTTGTTAACCACGGACTCGTATATTTTGACGAATACATTGAGCAAGCCGATTGGCCTATAGTCATTTAAATTATTGTTGTTACCCTTTTTCTTAAAAATAGGTTTGATTACAGCAACTTTTAATTCTGAAGGAAAAGTGCATTTCTCTAAAGAAAAATTTATCAAATACGTAAGTACAGACAAAAAATAATTGTAGCTACTCCTAACAATAGCGGTTTATTAATGCTATCATCGCCTGGAGAAGTCGATCCCTTCAATTTTTTTATTATGTTGATTAAATCAGCGTCAATAACAGGAGATAGAAAACAAGATTTATCGAAATTGGATATACATTTATATAATTCATGGAATTCGATAGAAAATTTAATGGTGGGGTTTTTTTTTAAATATTGTCCATAACTAATGGAAATTTTCCTTGGGAAAGGATGTAAATGGCAAAATACAAGCCTGTGGGCAAAATCAGTTTTAATTAAAATGTGATGGAATACATCTGTGGTGTCTAAATAAAATACATGTTGAAATGATCCTCAGGTATTAATTAGTTTCCCCCATAATATGTTGAACTAATAACGAATTTCATTTTAATTTCGTATACGCAATACAGAAAAGCATTACCAACATCCTTTCTAAAAATATAATTTGCATAAAATTCCCCGCTACTACTTGAAAATTTAATTAGCGGTCGCGGTTTTCAGAGGGGCATAATGATACGAAATGTTATAATACACGAAATACGTTGTTATTACTTTATACGCACAATATTTACGTGAAATAATTGTTTTCGAAGGCGACCGAGTTCCGAAGGGTGAATTTAATTTAATAAACGGAGTTATTCGCCGAGCCCTCTCACAAAAAGGGTTCCATCGGAAACCAGCACTGGGCGCTACAGAAAATATTCTCTGGAGAAATTTTTCGACGCCTATCGGGTAACGCGATATGCAAATCGAGTGCGCTGCGTCTTAAAATTCGTTAATTAAATTTATTCAGGAAAACGAAGAAGAAAGAGGAGGCGGCCGCCGCCGTAGCTCTTCGAAAGTTGAGTCGTCGCTTTCGCCCCGGAGGCAAAAGGAGAATAATATATCTCAAACATTTATCCAAATTATCTAATTCCGGTGCAGCGGAAGAACCGGCGAAAACGGAGAACCGTACAATAAACTACCTGAGCGCGGCGGTCTAATTAGTGCAATTTAAAATAACATTTAATTACACTCCTGCCGCTCCGGGAGAGCCGGCGGTGGAATACTTATTTGTTCTAAATGAAATTTAACGGCAATTTAAACGGAAGTTATTTATTTTTTGTCACGCTCTAATTGCCGACGATGTTCGAATAAATTTCGCCGAATTGCCGCGCGTTTATTTCGAAAGCGATTTTCGGCGAATCGTGTATCAAAAATTAAGTTCTGATTCGCTAAATTAAACGCGTTAAATAACGGGGAATTTACCCCCCCACATCTGTGTTTGTTCGAGTACACACCGTTTCTGGTAGCCGAAACTTCGACGAAGTTAACATTGAGATAATGTGTTATGTAGTAGTTACGGTAAGTTTCTCTTTGACTTTCGTATAACGAGCATAGTTTAGGATTGAGGTACGCTCGGTTAACTTAGTTTATCCGACAATCTCGTCTCAACTTGGACATACATAATAAATTTTAACCAAAAAATCTGCAGAATAAACTAAGAAGGAATAATGTAAAGTGCCCCGGGGATTGGTGTATATTTAATTTCAATTTAAGAGGGAATAGTTGTGGCTGTTGGTCTATTAGGGACTTAAATATGCAGAAAAGACTGGATAATTACTCATAAACGCAAATCGGAACAAGGCTACAAAATTATGAAATGGGTTTTTCAAGAAAAGAAAATAAACTTAGGCTTAACATCAAAGCGAAAATTATTAATTAAGTTAGCAAAGAAACAGACTAAATGCTTATACACTGCCATGTATCAAGAGACTAATGACACTAAGTCCACAGATAACAGGGAAAAGCTACTGCAAAATTGTCCAGGTTCGTTAATTTCAATTCCGATAAAATGTAATAATAAAGGCAATAAAACTCACATATAAATGCAACAAAGTTGAATTGATTGTAAAGGTGAAATAAAATTAGGTTGACCCTGCATAGTATTTTTGAAAATGCACAGACCCTGTTAGCATGGAATTTTCATAATGTGCAGACCCTGTATATGTAGCGTCAGGATATCTCGTCAATAAAGTAAAGATTCTATGGTTAGTAAATTAAGCAAATAACTGTACGCTTCTATTCCTGAATAATAACACATCGGGAAATATGTTTCGCAGAAAATGTAATTATTAAAAAAAATACAAACTTAGATATTATTAGCCGCAAGGAATTCCTTTTGATTTGATGTAAATTTATACAATGTACACAAATTTCATCCGAAATAAAGTAGGCGAGGATGGTCTAGAAGAAAAAAAAAAACATTTTTACGTCTTTACTTATAAAACACTCCATTTTTGAAAAAAAAACTCCGTCTGAGTGGCAGACATCATATCTTAAGTATGCTTTAATGCAGAACAGCCAATATTCTAAAAATTATTAGAATTTATTCTTATGGAGTAATTAACACTCTTGAACCTTTTTCAGCTCTTCTTTTTTTCTGCTTTTCAAGACGATCAGTAACTGAGCTATACATAAAACCACTCTCTCTCTCACCACTCACTCTGGTCTGAAATCAGATTTTATATTATTGGGTGTCATGGAACGATCATCGGCTACTCCAGCACAATCAATGACTTAATAAATAGTCTGGCGCTTCAGGGTAACGATGCATCCAATTATCAACCGCTGTGTTATAATAGTAATAATAATAATAATAATAATAAACTTTATTTCATAGACTAAGATTTGAAATAGGTCAAAAGGAAAAGGTGGGAAGGGGAATACAAAATAGAAAAATACAAATAAACAATGTAGTACATGAGATTACAAAAGAAAATCGAAATAAATATACAAAAGAACTAAAGTAAAAATTGAAATGACAGAAATTAAAATAAATACAGTTCAAAAATGAACTGTGTTCTTTAAAAGAAGAAAACACATGTAGGTGTGTTTTCTTCTTTTCTAGATGTAGAACTAGCGGTTGTAGGTGGTGGCTACAATGTGGTGGAAGAGCTAGTATCATAATATCATGCTTGCTAGTCTCCTCTATTGTTGTCAACGAAATATGGCTTCTGTGATTGTTCATAATTAGAAGTGCCGGATTATCTTTACTACAGCATATGTATTTCACAAAATGGTCGATCACTTGTGGAAATAGTTCTCCAGTCATCCAACTAGAAAGTGAGGCAATGCCTAATGTGCCATGAGGAGCACCATTAACCATGTGGGTTTTAAAGCCTTTACGTGGAAATACCATAACGGGAGGTAAGGCGATTCCTAATCAATTTATGGTGCAGCATGTTGTTACACTTTCCCTTCTCTCTTCACTCGTGCTCATCTTTTCCTACTATAATTTTCTTTGGCGTCCGCACAATTGTGGTTGATGTTTCGTCCAAGTTATAAACCCTCGCACCATTAGACATATTATCATGTCTCGAATTAACCTCTTTCAAATTATTGAAAAACTTCGCAACGTTGTATTTATTAAATGCTGTCATTCGTGAAAGGCTACATGCTTCTGGTGTACGAATGCTTCGGTATGGGTGTCGTTTCTTACTGTTATACCAAAGCACATCCTAGGAGCAGTAAGAAGATAATTTGCTAATATGTTTCCTTCTTCGGTATTAAAAATACTCCCCGAATTATTTTCTCTTTATTTCTTCCATAGCGAAATATAGTGGTAAGCGGAACACATGTTCTTTCGGCAAGTTTGCATAAGCTAATACTGCTATTGTACAAATTGACGGCATTTTCCATAGTCTCTGCTGAAGTAAGGTCAATAGCTGCCTTACACTTATGGTTTCTTGCCATCTAGAAAGAATATATTATTTTAATTTTTGGTGGTAGAATGAAACATACATGACATTATTATTATTACACGACGACTTGGGGCACACTAAAACAAGCGTGTTTCACTGTGCTCTAAGTAGATTTTAAAATAAAAAATAACGTATACAACAAAAACAGAAAATATATAAATCATTTGACGCGTTACGTACTGCCGTTAACTGGAAAAATATTAAAGCCTTTTACCTAAACAAAACTGCTAATTTTCAAAATTGTTGCTTCTATTTTACTTTAAACGTAACTTGCCACGTGTTTAAATTGCCGATGACTTCACTGAGGCTAAACTAAACGTAATAGAACATTGGTTTTTATATGCGTGGATATGTGGTTAATACTATCCCCGAATTCATGAGATGGTGCTAAATTACCTTTATTAATTATTCAAATGTTTAAAATGTTTGCCTGTGGAACATGTTGCAGTGTGGACCCCTCCCTCCCTCCCTAAGTTATTAAATTGTTACGACTACGGAAGCGCAAAATGAATGAATATTAAAGCAAGTAACCAAAAATATTCAATGTTATTACAAAAACATCGTCTTAGAAAAAATAAAAGAATAAATTTTTGAAGTTATTGTTTCCAAATATGTGTTCGGCCTTACATAATGCAAAGTTACGATGAGTTGAAATATAAACAAAGCTAGGCTCCGCAGTCTATAAAATGAAGGATGATATTTAACTCGAAAGTTTACAGGAGCAAAGAACTTGTCGAGGATACCTGCGTTCCAAGGCTGTTGGTTACTTCAATGTACAAAATATACTGGGATCCAGTTGTATTGTGAAGATTATTTTCCCATGGTGGAGTGAGAGAGTTAAGCTCTTGTAGGTTAAATTTCTTTTCTAAGCGGTCGGTAAGGTCCTCAGTTGTGTTTGGGGTTAACTGGTGATGATCGCGCGTACTGGATGGCTAATTATCGTGGAGGGA
The DNA here is from genome assembly GCA_004143645.1 of Protaetia brevitarsis. Lineage (NCBI taxonomy): Eukaryota > Metazoa > Arthropoda > Insecta > Coleoptera > Scarabaeidae > Protaetia > Protaetia brevitarsis. Next base: position 74,192 of record RXPK01000028.1, on the reverse strand, counting down.
ACAATACTGGCTGTATGTAACTGGCTCAAACAACGAGTGGATGGTTTAAACAACCTAAATAAACAAAACGGAAAGACTGTTATCAGACAAAAGCAAACAAAAGCGTAAACTAGAATAACACTAGAGTAACACTAAAATAGAAAAGGAACACTGGCATCCATTAACTTGTCGGCGCTGTAGTACGATTTAGCTCGTCTAAATCCTCACAAGGAGTGATGAAGTGAATTCATTAATATTCAAACACAAGGCCAATGTCCCTTCAAACGCGGTAATATTCTTAATCTAAAACTTCACAAAAACGACAAATTCTGTGATTCGAATAGGGCTGATGTGACTGTACGTCTACACGCGACCAAGGTTGTCTGATAAGTGATGAGGGCGGAAGGACGCTTCTGTCCCGGAAATCAAATATCCTAACGCTGATTGGATAAGTCGCACATGCGGAACTAGCTTCCTGCGCGTGTACGTTCTGATTGGTTGCTTAAATTCGGCGGACAAATACGCTCAATTCAAATTAAACCGTAACATAATACTGCTGAATAGGAGTATGCTGCTAGCATAACCATCGTTAATACAGTAAAAAAAACACATAATATCTCAAATTAGTAAAGATTGTTTGAGGTATACTACAATCACATATTGTTAAATTATTCCTCTTAATATTAGCAACACACAAATCCAAATTATTACAAAAAAAGCATATGTTAAAACATTTTGGATAATTAATGCGGCCTGCCACAAATGGCATACGATCAAAGTGTAACATCATCATACAAATACCCACCAACTTCACTTTGCTTTGATGCAATTTTATTTCGAAAACTTCTCCAAATGAAATAACCAAATACCATAGCTTCAAATATCAAATCTTATACCAGCGCCATCGTGAATATAAGAATGAAAGTAAATATCGAATCCGGGTCAAACCGTTAAGGATCGCTTTTTTTTCCTGCCAATACAAACAACTCGCTACCCTTGCTGTTCCGAAAGCACGCAGTAAAAACAGGAATATCAGAAAATATAGGGATATTGAAAATAAATCAGCTCTTACATTGTGCATGGTCTGCCACCGAGAAAGATTACCAAGGAAAGAAGAGCTCATGAATAAGTGAACGCGTAACAAGGTTAGCAAGGACGTTGTACGTTGCGGGATCTATTGCACGTCTGACCCGTTTCCGTGTTATGTGTGTCATCTCAGCGAACTTCGTTGTTTCTCTTCGCGTTCGTATATTACTTTTATGAGAGAAATATGTGCCCGTTGCCTGCTCGTTGTCACCTGAGTCAACTTTAAACTCTTGTTTGCGAAACTGTAGTTCTCGCTAGTGTTGACGTGAATATATTTCAGGGTGTTATTCTGATATACTGCGATTCAGCACGTTACAACCCAAATGGTGCGATAACAAGGTGACTTGAAAAATTTAAATTTAAGTAATTTGTTCTGCACATATTTTAAACTACAGCAGAGGATGTGCAGATAATCAGTTGTATATTTTGTGAGATATCTTTAAGTATTTCATTGTATTCGCTTGTGATTGTTTGATTTGAGGGTGTGATCATGCCTAGAATGCGCCAAAGTGGAAATTACCGCCTTTTAAGCGAATTCGATAGGCGAAGGTGGTTTTTCATCAAATTTTGAATTGGCAATGTTTGGTGTGGTGTAGGTTGCGACAGCATTGGAACGTAGAGCGGCATAAAGTCTCGATTCTGTTTGAAATACATGACGGCCGTATGAGGATCAAATGTGGGGAACGTCGCAATATTGAATTCTCTGTTGCAAGGCATATGTTGTGAGGCATGCGTAATGTAGATATACACTTACCCATTCATAGACTAAGTCTAACATCTAATATTATAATTGCATGGGGATTAAAATTTATAATAAACTCCCTTACGCAATGCGCAATTTAACTCTTTATACATTTAAGATTGAATTAAAAAGATATTTGATAAGTACACCATACTATAGCCTGGAAGAGTACTTTAATAATACATTAGTTTATTAGTAATAGTCATTTAGTTAGTTTTAAGTTATAATTATTTTCTTACTTTTGACTTTATTCCATAAGTTTTGTAAACTTCTTTCTGGGAAATAAAGGATTATTATTATTATTATTATGTGCACCAAACTATTGGGATTATGATATGGGGTGCTATAATTTTTGGGCATAGATCCCGTTTGGTATTTGTCTGAGGCAATCTATGAACGCTCAGCGACATGTGGATGAGGTTATATACCACCTCATCCACATGTCGCTGAGAATTTCTTCGGCAGTGGAAGTCTCATTTTTCCATCAAGATAATGTCCGTTCGATATTGCAAGACGTTCTGTGGACGGTTTTGCAAAGGCTACTGTCAATTTCTTGCCATGGCCACCCCCATTTCCGGATCTTTCGCCCATCGAGCATTTTTGGGATATTATGGTGAGAAGACTGAGAAACTCACTGCATCCTCCGCAGACGCTGCAAACTTTTCAGCACGAATTACTGGATGCTTAGTACACAATACCTCAAGAGGAAAGCGACTCTCTGCTAGAATCGATGCCGCAAAATATAAACATAACCAAAGTTATGTTTATATTTTGTTCTTTTTCTTTGAAATTTGATTGAAACGCTAATGAATGCTGCACTTCTAGAAGTTAAACATTTCTGCCAAATTTGGTCAAAAAAATTCCTACTCCTTTTTGGTATTGCAATTTCTATGTACAATCAAAAGCATATCGTCCCAACTGCATACCTCTCCTTCGCCACTGGATAACTGTCTAGGGCTGGGATAGGTACTGCTGTGTGCTGAAGGTACAAAAAAATAATGCAAAATGAAAAGTGAAAATGAAAATTAAATTAACTAGCTCAGCAGACAAAAAAAAAACTTAAAGGGCGCAAAAGAACAATTAAACTCAGGGTTACCCTCGCAATTAAAACTTGAATTTAATCATGAAAAGTAAACTGTGGGTGAAGGAAATCTGACTTTCTTTAATTACTCCAAAAATTGAAAAGGTTTAACCAAAAATAAAAGAACAGAAATTAGAATGACGTTAATAATCATAAATTTTATTAAAAAAAAAAAATGTTAATTACAATTACGCAGGAAAAATAAAACCTTGGACAAAAGGTCTTGGTCGAAATCAAAACTGCATTAGACTCTAATATTTACAAAAGGACAATGCAAATCCTTTAACAAACAAAAGACAAAACAGTTCAGGAAGGTAATCCTTATTACAACAAAAATCCACGTAGTTTCAAAAATTAATACAAACTAAATTAAACGTGGACAATTCAAGTAAATTAATAAATGAAAACTAAAAGCAAGCACAATGCTTCTATTCACCCAACCCGAGGTGATTAAAAATAATTACAAATCAGCAAAATTTAAAAAAAAAAGCGAACAAAAATTAACTCTTTAAACTTAAAAATATCTTCCAGAACTTAAATAATAAATGATCCTATATCTAATTTGTGTACACAATAATATAATACCAATTATTATATAATGAGTTCTTTGATGGATGAGATAATTTCAAAATTAACGAAACAAATCTTTAAATAAAAATAAAATACCGAAATGGCAGCAATGAAAATAAAATTACATGTACTCACACGGCATCTTTCAAAGAACTGCTCCCTCAGGGTAAAACAAACACATACATGTAAAATTCTTACAGCTGCGTGCAACGCAACGCGCAAAGAACATAGAGGAAGAATTCTTCTAAGAAGTACATAAACTACATGAGCAAATAAAAATATATTAAAGAGTGAAATTAATTTTAAAACAACTGAACATTCAAATAAATAATTAAAACAATTAACTCAATAACTAACTCTTATACAAAAATTAAAACAATTGAATCTGTGGGAACTCACACGAAGCATCGATAAAGGCAAATCGGATAAAAATATGCACATCTGTGCATCTTAAAAAAAACTATCGCGAATACAAGGTGTTCGTCCACAGCAGTACGTTTCGTCTCCACCGTTTCACCCCAGCGCCCGTTTCCTTCCGGCCCTTTCTCCCCCGACCGTTTCGTCCCTGGTCGTTCATAAGTAGATGCTTTCTGCATTATAGATACTTGCGTAGATATCTGCTAATATGATTGACATAAATACGCCTAGTATTTAACATTTCACAAAAAGATATACTTTTCTGAAGTATCAACTTGTTATAAAGGTTGGTATTTTACATATCATTGTATGCGCACCTGTTAAAATTATGACATAAAAATTAATCATAATTACACGCAGAATCATATGTAATAGACAGTTACATACAGTGACCGGCAGAAAGTAGGCAGCACATGGGTTTTTTTCTTTGTCTTTGAATTTAATAAATCTTTTTTCAAACAAATCACCTCTGCATGTCTTGAAACTACAATAACTCATCAAATCTATCTAAAATTTAATTGTGTTCGAGGAAAGGTCAAAAATACATATATAGCTACGTTAAGAGGAAAGTATCTCAGTTTTTGGACTTGAAGATTCTTTTATTAACAAATGTTGTTTCAAATTCAATACTATATCCAAATATGATACAAGATTGATCGAGATCATACAGCTGTTATATTCTATTTTGTGTATACTTTCTGAAAGAAAATCATGCATACTATATTAAAATTAGTTTCAAAAATGTTACAGCCTTGAAAAAGAAAACATCAAAGTGGGCATTATTTTTGCTGTATAGAATATATAGAATATGTGAAGACCCTAAGAGATCGTGCCGTGCCCATCTGTGAGGCTGGGTTGTGCCCCAGGAGCTAGCGCACCTAGATCGCGCCCTACTTGCCAACGGGTACTCCAAGAAGGTGGTGAAGAGGCCCTGCATCCAAAGACGATTTCTGCCAACTCACAGGGTAGCAGGTAGGCACAAGAAGATGTTAAGGGTACTGTTTTAACCGAGTATATATGACGACATCACTCAGGACGTCGGATCACTAAACGACGAGACATCACGAAGGAAACTTCGACCTTGCCGCTGAAGATGTCACCGCAGTTGTGAACGAAACGTATGGAAGTAATTCCACAAGACCACGGCTCAACAGCCCGGAAACACTTTTTACTGTATAATGTTTTGTGTTCAAATGAAGCAAAATAATAACATCTAATTCAAATTTTAGTTTTTAGTAATTGGTAAAAAGTCGCAGTTACTTTAACTTCGTCTTTTTTATGTAGGTCTTATGTTGATCACACAAGCAAAAGAAAAAAATAAAACAATTCATTTGCAATAATGTCAACAACAGATGTTAATTAACGAAAGAATAAACATTAAACTTCTATATGTCGCTCGTCTTCCGTTTGGTAAACATTCGATCTAGTATTAAATTCTCTTAGTTATGTTTCGCAAAAAAAACAGAATTGATTTCCGCGATACAATGTCTAATTACATTATACCTTTGGTATTTTTTTTGAACAATTTTTAAAGCAGTTGTTGTTCTGCTGATAATTCTCTTCATTATCATAAAAGTTTAAGGCGTTGTAGAAAAAAAAGAAAGAAAGCTTTTTAACGTTTTTTATTCATCCCCGAAACCTGGAGAGCTGAAAATAGTCCCAATAAGCTGAAAGTTGCCACCTGTTTGCCTCGATCTTCTGTGTTTACGTAAGCTTGAATAACAGCGGAGTTATAAGAGCTTCATCCTGTTGAAACCATAAATGTTTTTTGATTTGTAGTGCTAGATTTTCTCATAAAAGTAAAAAATACATGATTTATTTAGTAATTATTTATTTATCCTGCTAAAATGCCTTGATAGAAACATGAACTTACTGAAAAGGATCCAATCATACATAGTGACTAAAGATTTTCATAACTGCTGCTTTGTTTTTGAATTACTCTGACGTTATGAGGTTTTCATTGAGCCAATGATTTGGAAGGGCATTACCAGCGGAAATTGTGTTTAATGGGCCTCGAACGAGACATTTTCTGGAAAAGCTGATAATACTGCTGCTTGTATATATTCTTATAAAGATACATTTAAATATTTATTTTTATATTGGTTGCTCCAATTCTGACAAAGCTACACTTATCGAAACCACTTCTGTAAGATAAACATAGTATTAATATCAATATCCACTCGATCTTGCCGCAGCTGCTATACAATTTGGATGGATTGGGATAATCGTGTTAGACTTACGACAAATAGGCGTACAATAGAATTCCTACGTATATTAGTGGAGAACTTAATACCTTCAACTATTTGATAGCACTGTACGGATCAGAATACGTGACCGCACTAATTCAAAGGGAGAAATGTATACGAACAGCTTACCTAAGTGAAACTTTGCGATGAGAACTGGTAATGCGATATTGGATTGTGAGGTAAGCAAAATCGATATAGTATGTTAGAATATATCGGCACATACCTATAACAATTTGAGAAGCTATTCCTTGAAAAAATGATTATTTTCATTAAAATTTTAGCCAACAAAGTGGCATTAATTAATAGTTGTAAATGATACTCGTTTAAGTGGGTGCTTTAAAAGGTGCACACCATTCCAGCGACCCTGTAATTTTATGATTTACACTGAAGAAAATACTGGACATGATATCAATAATCTACATTCATTAAGTGACTTTTCATCCAGAGAACGAAATTGTTATGATAAAATATTATTTACAATCTTTGATTAATAACAAGCTTCATTAGTGAAATAAATTGGTTTTCATTATTATTGTAGGTACATTAGTCCATAGATATTATTTGTTACGGTAACCATATTTCCACTCCTTCAATAAATAATTTTGTTAGTAATGAGAACATGAATGAATACATATAAATATATACGAGTTTTGTGCTGGAGTTTCACTTCTTTTCATTAATAAATAGATTGTTGTACGTTTTTTAAATTATTTATTTGAACCAGACTAACAACCTAACAATAATCGTAGTATTTAACTATGCAACTAACATTTTCTTTAGCTTAAACGTGTTTTAGGTACACGCGATGATCGGTAAAATAATAATGGTGATGCTGTCTAGAATTACGCGCGAAAAGTTCTACGCTTTTGTCATGCGCAATGCGCGCCAATCTCTAAAGTTGGACACAACTGTGGGAAATAGCGGAAACTGTTAAAGTAAAATTATTCACGATATGAACGCGATAAAGTATTAAATGATGCCTTCTTCGTTAGTTCAATGGTTTGGAGTTTATTGCAAGAACGAACAGATAACATACCCTAGTGAAAGTTTTACAGCAGTATTTGAATTACTGACTTACGCCGCGGTGTCTGACTAACAAGGGAACACCGGCGGGTGTCCCCCACCGATTTCGATGAAACTTAACAGATCGAAAGAGTACCTTAAAATAAGAGACACGTATTTTTTTATCGCGTATCCGCACATTTGGTACAGCCCCCTCCAAAGTTTGAACGATTTTTCAATTTTTGCAAATATTCCTAAATTATAACAGATATTAAATTTTCTTCTTAACATAATTTGCAGCATATCGCATGGCCCTAAGGTGGCGTCGTCGTATTCGCAAAAAGTTAATAACGGGGACGAGTACCCGTACCCCCATTTTTTAAATTTTTTTCTTTTTCTTATTCATCAAAAGAAGGCCGATTTTACATAGAATGCGATGATTTATAACAAGCTTAGAAAATTAATAATTGTAAAAATTGAAAAATTATAATAAAGCTTCAAAATTAATAAACTTGTCTATTGATGTAAATCAAGATAACTATAACAGAAATAATTTTATCCTTAACATAATTTCCAGCGTAATACATGGTCTCAAGGTAGATATCTTCATAAAAAGCTAATAACGGGGGCGGGGTACCCCATACCCCCGTATTTTTTTAATAATAAGTTTATTCATTATTCATCAAAAAAAGATCGCTTTTACATAGAAAACAATGGTAATAAATTTGGAGGATTAATAATAAAAATAATTGTAATAATAATAATATAGTACATTAACAACAATTATTTGTTATCGTTACTCCGCTGCTCTCCTTACTTAAATATTTCTTAATTTACAATTGTATCTACTCGACAAGCTATGGTCAAACCTTTCTATGCCTACTAACTTATATTATATAATATACGAAACTTTTATCGGTGGTAGCAATATAAATCGTTTTATCAACTGCAGTTAGTGACTGCGATTTATATATTTTCTTAATAAAATGTTATTCATCCTTAGAATACCATAATTCTTTAGTGCGTATATATGAACAAATTTGCTACACAGGACGAAGGATTAAATAATACATACATATATATTTTTTAATTTATTTCCAGTTTTTCGTGTAATGTAGGTGTACAATGTAAGTATTCAATGGAGCATAAATATAACTAATGTGTTTGTAACGATTATAACATTTCGGAAGTAATAGAACAGAATTAGAAAAAACATTATAATGCTTATAAATGTTTAAATACTGTAATGCGATTATTGGTATATACATATTGCAATAGCGAACAAAATTAATATACATACAGTAATTAAGCTATGTACATAAGTATTACAGTAGTGATAGTCTGTGTAAAAGTGTTTAAAACACAGATTTTGTTTGCACCATGAACACCGCACAATAGCTAGTTTATTGCAAATACTACACAAGGGTGTAGACTGCGCATCTTTATTAAAACAAAACTCTACAGGATTTTTAAAGGGCCCAGGTCTTTCCTCAACGTATCCACTCTTATACCAGGAGTACTTGAATACGTCGAAAGATCTTGGGGAAGAAAACTGATTGTGGGTTAGGGATTGCAACTTAATAATATTATTTCTCTGATGTAAATCTATGTCGTAGTTCATAAGAATTACTATATCGGAAAAAGTTCTAACAAAATTTTTCCACAGTCTAAAACCATATACATCTAGAGGTTGTACCATCGCTGTCGTTTTTTTTGGTATATTTAAAATGTTCAAAGTTTTATCTTTTGGCACTAATTGCTGAAGTTCGGCAACACAATGCCCACTCCAAAAATCAATCAAAAGGGCACTCTTCGGCCCGGTATTCGAGAGAAAAACGTCCAGGTTTTGAAATGATTTGAAGCGAGCTTACCAGATACCGAAGAAGAAATATACACATTTACAGGTCGAAACAATGATTGCGCAACTCGAGGTCCAAACGTATTCGTAGACTCCTTTAATACTAAAAATAGTGGTGAAAGTAAGCGTCCGTCTGCAGAAATGGCTGGCAGTTTATTCATTTTGAAGCTTTATTATTATTTTTCTATTTTAACAATTATTAATTTTCTAAACTTGTTATACATCATCGTATTCTATGTAAAATCGGCCTTCTTTTGATGAATAAGAAAAAGAAAAAATGTAAAAAAAATGGGGGGTGCGGGGTACTCCATCCCCCGTTATTAATTTTTTGCGAATACGGACGACGCCACCCTTACGGCCATGCAATATGCTGCAAATTATGTTAAGAAGAAAATTTAATATCTGTTATAATTTAGGAAATATTTGCAAAAATTGAGAAATCGTCCAAACTTTGGAGGGGCCTGTACCCCAAAATCGTGCGGATACGCCAATAAAAAAAATACTTGTCTCTTATTTTAAGGTACTCTTTCGATCTGTTAAGTTTCATCGAAATCGGAGGGGGACACCCCCCGGTGTTCCCTTGTAAGCGAGAGTTTGGCACGTGGCCTCTAGAGGGCATGCATCTAAACTCGTGATCTCTTAGGGAGAAATTGAGAATAATAACTGCTTGAGATACGATATTGATGAAAATGAGTCCTCTTCTTCGAGAAATACTGAAGACTCTTGGTAGGGAGAAACTCACGTTTTTACTCTCCTTTCTGCTTGTACGGTGATTCCCCGACAATTGACAATGAGCCCCTGCCATGGTAGCATTCTTACGGTCAAATGCACCACCCCCAGAGGACGCTATTTAACCTAGCTGTTATTGTGTTATATCTGTAACTTTTCGAGGTATACATAACTTTTAGGAATCTAAGACTAATGTAAACAATTCACATCAAGGCATTTAAATGCTTATTCTATTCGAATTAACCCAGTTAAATTAATAAGTTTTATATAGAGTTAATGGTGATTCATGGTATGATGCGGAAAAAGTAAAATAGAATTGTATTTACCAAAACCTTAATTTAAAACAAAAACAAACAAAACGGCTTATAGTAATTGCGTCGTTCAATTTCTTCAATTACAGTTATAACGCAATAATTATCACATCATAAAAATACTTTAACTGTTGTACATTTATATAACTACCTAACTGTCAAGAAAACGTCCTTTTAACATTCTTTGATGTATGTTGTTTCCATCAATAATTTTTTTTAAGTATTATGAAGAGCTGATGAATATCCTACAAATACGTGTGTTGTTCTGCCATCTAGGTTGGTCGAATATCAATAATTTGATCGAAGGTTTATTAGCTAATCTAGGTTCCATTTTGAAAAGTCAACACTAAATCAAAAAGTGTGACAGATAACCCCTTATGTTGCATCATTTACCAACAAATACATCGTATTTTCGTTATTTCAATGGGAAGTGGTATGCTGTATCCGATAAGTGTACGTTATAAGATAACATGCATGTTATTTACACTACGTTATAAGGAATAAAATAACACCATATGATCCCTTGCATTTATACGAATAACAGGAACGTTATGATGAAAAGTAAGGTTAAAGTTTACCGAATTCTCAATGGAATGTATGTATGTGGGGTGGGTGACGTTACACTGCGATCTAAGACATCTACTGTGTCCCCTATTCTTATTGTTTTACAGCTGGCCTTCCAATCCTATTCCTTTCAGAAAGTGTAGGATACTCAGAAGCCTCCCAGCTTAGGTAGTTCCTCTTCGATTTTACATGCTCCCAGGTGCAACGCCCTTGAGTTGCACAGTGCTAAGCAATTTGAGAGGAGATGGATGGGTGTTTCATTCTGTACCCCATAAAATCTACATTCAGATTCCTTTGCGAATCCAAACTTACCCAGATGTCCTTTCAGTTTACAATGACCTGAAAGTATTTCTGTTAATATGCGTACATTGTTCTTACTCAGGTTGATGCATACTGAAAACCTCTTTTTGGTTATTGGTTCCCAGAAGAATTTTACTTTGCCTCATTTCCTGGAGATTCTCCCAATAATTAGATTTTCTCTGTTCCATTTCTCTTAGCTAATTTTTTAAAATGAATAAAGAGTTCAAGAATTTGTTGGGTTTTGGTTTATTAGAACAACTTTTAGTTGTTAATAATAACACTAACTGTGAAATAGGCAATCAAAAGATACATAACATAAAAGGATTATTTGTGTTTTTGTAGGAATAATTCTGCAATTAAAATAGATCTAACTTGCAGAATCATTTGAACTACTTCTTAACATTTTCGTAAAATTATTTATAGGTAGATTGCTTTAGGATACGATGCTCACATAACAAATAGAACAATTCATACAGCAATAAAGACAAACAATAATAGCACTTAAAAGTAGAACATCTCTTCAAACATTGAAATACTAAATTTTCAAAATATATTGGTTAAGGATTTAATTATTTTTACGTACACGATGGTTACTAGAAATGTGTGGAACAACATTTTTACCTGGCCATAAAACAATGTGTTGTAAGCCAAATAATTCCGGAAGTAAATAGTGGAGTACTGAATATAATGCACTTGCAAGTCAAATTACTAAGAATTCAAGAAGAAACCATTATTATTAAACAAAGATATGAAACTTCACGTAAAAATATTGGAAACATCTGTCATAAATGTATATATTTACATTATTATACAAACTTGTTTATAAACACAAAACTGTCACCTCCAATCACTAACCCATCACGTTGTTCCACGTTTACATAATTTCCCTCTTATTCTCTTCCTTTGCGGCTAGGTTTGCCTCTGGTCCTTCAGTCGAACTAAGTGCCCAAACCACTTTAGTTGTTTCTCTATACTGCTTTGGATCGGTTTTTTAACGTAAATGATACAACTTAAGGGAGATGTACTGTTAGCAGCCATTCAAAAAAAAACACAAATACCTCACACTTTCTAAAGTCCAATAATGGGTATTCCATAACAAAATAAGTTAAATTGCCTCTGGAGATGATGTAGCTGTTTAATGACAGCAACGATTACCACATAATGTGTTCTCCTACCATAGATTTATTGTAAAATTTTCAGAATTTAATTTTATTTTATTTTACTCGCTTTCGAGATACAGCACTGTTCAATTTCTCGTTGAATACTCTGGGTAATATATTATTTTGCAGTCGATATCCTTAGGTACAAACCAAAGGTGCAAATAAATTTACACTTTGTCTTGCAATAATACATCAACCTGTAAGGATACATACACATATTCTCCGTATAGCTGCATGTAATACATTTTCCAGTGTTAACAAAGTTTATTTCCGTCAGTAAAAGGGTATTTACGCTGACGGAAATAGATTAGCGGCAGGTAGGGAGTTGGAGGCGGACGTATGGGCGTCTACCTCGTTTCCCTTATTTAATAAATTGTTTATATTTTCCCCATCATCTGTTACGGTTTTCTTACAAATTAAGCGATAAATCAAAAATCAATCACCGGCTTCCTTCGCAGCTGTTACTCGACCGAAAAACAACTTCGCCGAATGTAACTTAGTTAGTTAAGAAAGCGATTTTCACGTCGGTGGCGTCTTGGTGAAAATTACTTTCGCCCCCTGTTCTGATTCGAATTTATGGGGGGGTTGGTTGAGTCTACGTGGCGAGCGAACGCCAGAAACGTATATAATTGGCTCGTTAAGGTATCACAAATAAAAAGAGTTATGCAAAAATACTTTTTATTAAACATTTTGGGACACTGGTTATGCCTTTCTACTGCCGTTGAAACAAAGTTATCTCTATTATCGCACTCTAAATATTAAATTGCACACATACATATGCAAATATACATATTGTGATATAATTTAAAAATCACATAAACATTTCAGTCCAAAGCATCAAGTAGCTTCACAATTGTTAATACAAAAGATCCATATCAAGGAAATGATTTCATTTCAGAAAAATCACGTTTCAAAAAGAATAAATATCAATAATTTATAGTTTTAAATCATTTAATTTAGTAAAAATGTCGTCTGTCAAACTATTGACATCTATCGGCAAAAAAACAGAAACTTTTAACTCTTCAAAAGAAATCAGTTGGCAAAAAAATGTTTGATTGATTTCCAATATAAATCACATACAAGAATGTAAAAAAAGCACCCAATATTTGAATGAGAAATAATTTTTACACAATGTTAAAATTATTGGTACCGAAAAGTGCCTTGAAGTTGGGAAGATTTGATGGTTTATGAATGTTTGACAACCGACAAATGCTGTAATATTCGTATAATACAAAGATTTTGGAAAGCCATGATCTGAAAAAAAGAGGTTTGTGTTAGAAAAAAATTGAAGGAGAGACGCGTGGGTAAGACAAGAAAAAGGGCGTATGTTTGAAATTGGTCGCAGAAAAATTTAAATTTGCACGAAAAATAAAAAGATTTCACACAAAAAAGTGACCAGAAATGAAAAAGAGAAAATTACTCCAAAGTTTATTGTCTAGAATAATTTAATTTTTCAAATCAATATAAAGATTCATTTCATAACTAATCAAATCCACATTCTTTATCAATTAGGACTGTTACGGTTATTTTGCTTCGCTTACCTGGATTTAGTTCTCCGCTAGTCTTTTCGACAAGCTTTTGTAACCCTATTTTCTTCTATTTTCTTCTTTTATCTTCAGAGATGCTCCTACGTCTTGTATTTTCACAACGTAAACATTATCGTTTAATTTTTGGCTTTTAAATTGTGTTTTCTTTCCCCTGTTAGTGCGGTCTAGCTAGAATTTGTATCTTTTAATTCTCATTTACTTACAGATAGTTTCTTATACTTAATACGGTCTTAGATTTTCGTTTAATTTCTTTCAATTTTAGTAAATCCCTTCAATTCCAGTGTTAAGTCAGATTTGTGTTGACGTTTTCTTTTTGGTAAGGTTAAGTCTGTTTGATTTGGACATATCGGTATTATCGATTCCACGCAGCGATAGATGTGTTCGATTTGTTTGATTGATTGTGGTTTTATCTAGATCTGCCCTATTCTGTGTTTACATCTTTTCGACGTTAGAGGGCACCTCCATGTCCGTATTCTTGTTTTGTTTATCTGTCTTCTGATTGGTTGTGTGACGTATTCTCCCTTCCGGCTTCTTGTTCCTTGTTGGTTGTTGTTTAGACGCGTTCTTACGAGTAAATCTTCGTATCTTTGGGAATTCTGGATATTTTCACACATCTGTGGATTTTATTGGAAGATTGCTTGTAATAATCATTGGCCGTATCTTCGTTTGTGTTTGAAGTGGAAACTTCGTCATTATTACGGCAGATGAGTTCGATAATTCGAGATATAATTTGAGAACCCACCCGTCTGCAACGCCATATCTGTATATTTCTTCTCTTCGTTGTAAAACCTCGTTATTTAACGGTAAGCAAATCTTGTCATTTGTTTTAAATCACTAATTTTGAAGTTTATGTGTTTTTAGAGGTCTTTTTACCCCCCTTCAATTTTAATTTTGGAATCTTCCCATCGTTTTGTGTGAACTTTTGAACACCCACGTGCGGCGGAGAACCTACCTCCTTTAGAAATTCAGTGGACCATCTGCTTCGGGTTTTACCGAGTCAGGCCAGAGGCTACGATCTGTTCGGATAGGAGAGGATCTCCATGCCCCCGTAACAGCTGATCGAGAGAAACAGCTAAGTTGCACGTTTTCTTTTTATTTGTAAATTTTGTCCGCGTTTAAAACTTTCACTAGTTAATAACCAACCCCGATCACTTAGTTTTTTTTTTGTTTTATTCAACGGTACTGGAAATTATTTATGTTATATCAAGGATCGGAGGGTATCACTAGTTCAGTAAAATAGTTTAACTTTAGTATTCATATATATATTTTCACTTATTTAACAAATTCAAAATATTTATTTAAAACATCAACCGATTAAATATCAGCCAGTAATGTACAGGGTGATTTCTCCACCACTAGTATAATCAAGTCAAATATTTAGCTTTATTTTAGTAGTTTATTTTTTGTAACTGTAAAATTTTCTTGAATTTAAATTAACTCTTAGCCTAAGAATTTTCTTTGTATAACGTGTGTGAACTGATTGCGTTGGCCAAAGCGTTCGGTGTTCGAGTCCTACCGTAGGATTATCTGTTATTTTTACAATATTTTATTCTTATTTTTATAGTCGTTAATAACGTTTACTGATACAGAGTATCATATTTATTATCTGAACTTTATGTGAATAACACCAACTTTTTCCCCCTTTATTTTATGTCAAATTTTATTAATAAAAGTTTAACTGCTCTATCAGTAAATCTATCCTTTTATTTTTTTGTGTATGTGTTTTGCAAACTACTTTACCCCTCGATATTCATTTAACACCTTGGATTCCTGCTTATCTTGGGGGCATGGCAGGGTAAGTAATCCTAAGCAGGTGGCGCCGAAATTTTTATCCATCTTGGGTTTGTGTTTTCATCAACCCACTCCCTCGCCGACGAGCCGGCTGGCACCCTGCATGATTGCCGAATATCAACCCACTTATTCGAAGGTTTGTAAAGCGGAAGTGCATCACCTTTTTTTGTTAATTTTGGAATTCTTGCCTCGTGATTTCTCACGGTACTCTACCGTCACTTTCGGTGCCGGAAATTTAGGTAACAGGATATACATCTATGTGTGAACACCGACTATATCTTGTATCTTTAGATCTTTAAAATTTTGCTTAGTTAAAACTGGTAAATACACGACAGTATCCAGTGTTCATTTAGCTTGTTCATTTATCCCTGCAAAATCTGGCCAGCAAACTAAGCAGATTCACACGAGTGTCGACAATATGCATTTGTAAGTATTTGCATACATATGACAAACAGCTCGTGCATACATTTACGCGAATCCTATAGCTAATAAGCTATTGTTTCGGTCTTCGCGGAAATCTGTACGTACCGACGTCACGGTCAGCGTTTATCCGTACGGCATTAGTATTGTTAATACAAGCGGGAGCTCATTGTTGGCGTTCACGGTTCGTTTGGTAGAAACTCGGACGTTTATAAATTCGTTGCAGCTAGTTCGCGCAGTCATTGAACGTATCCCGTGATTCGCCGGCAATCAGGAGCGTATGCGTGGTTAACATAAACAATCGCCAAACATCGGCATGTTGGAAATTTCGATGGCACGTAAATGATTGCGCTGGGAATTGTTATGGCGGGGTGGCCAGGGCCGGCGGACGCCGGATTCGATAATCGGCGATGTCGATTTCAGTTCTGGGTATCGTTGTGAAATCGGGTATGAGACGTAGTAATTACGCGGAATCATTGATTATACAGCAGGAGTATAATTGTGCGAATCTGGATATTGTGCTTCAATAATGTTTTACCATACTTTATGCATCAGTCTGTTACCCTTTATTCTTTACTAATTTTTTTTTTTAATTCTTCTCCTCTTCATCTTTTCTTTTTCCCAGTACTTCTCAATATATATGTCTTGTTGATACTCTGAAGGTCATGCAAACTACGTAAAATGGAATCAACTAAAATTTTCTTAAATGTTACTAATTACTGGCATTTACTTATAATATCACCAACAGCCGTGTAAGTTAAACCTTCCTTATTGTCATTGCAATATTTAATTGGAAAAGAATTACGGAAGCATAAAAAACACATTTCGCTGCCAGATTCAAACCCAAATACAAGAATTACAGGCCAAGCGCTCTATAGTAATATAGTAAGCGTAGTAACGCTCTTATGGTTTCGTAAGCTAGTTGCGTATTTAGGTACTTATGCAAGATGTAAAACTATAGTGGACTCTAAGAAATTGGCGTCTGTAAAATCCAGACTAAATCTAAGCTTAATATTTGGTGGGTTCTCCTTGTTAGTAGTGGTGGTATTATTTTAAACAGCTGGCGGAACATCTAACAACAATCTGGCGGACAATAAAAGAAATGGTGATGTTAAATTAAGGATAAATAACTAAGATACAGCATTCGATTAGTTCAGATAATCTATTTCGTTTCACTTGTTGTCATATTGGCTTTTGTCAAGCTAAAAGATGTATATTTATACATCTTTGGTTTTAATTAGTTAAAAACAATAAACTCATAAACGGTACTTTTCAACATATTTAACATTAAAAATTAATTAATTTCCAAGAACAAACATGCGACATGTTTCGAGATATGACGTCGTTGATAGCTTTTTTTTTAATGGATCACCCTGTATCTTTTTACATTTTCGGGTAGACACTTTTTTAAGAATTACAATGATATACGATTTGATGAATGTGCGGCT
Organism: Protaetia brevitarsis; assembly: GCA_004143645.1. NCBI lineage: Eukaryota > Metazoa > Arthropoda > Insecta > Coleoptera > Scarabaeidae > Protaetia > Protaetia brevitarsis. Next base: position 56,941 of record RXPK01000028.1, on the reverse strand, counting down.
TGATATATTAAAAATTAAACGTCAGATTTATCTGATAACGAATATTCGTATTTTTATGTTGCCGTGGAAACTTGGAAATGAAATTATTTGCATTATTCAGTATTATTGACAGTCATAGTCAATATTTACAGATAGTTACCGTATACTAAAATATTTGTTCATTATGGGCGAACTAACAGAACGTAAAAGAATTAATTTGGTAATGATGGTTGGTTTTGGATAGTATTTCAAAATCAACAGTCTCAAGGGTGTTGCGAAAGTTTAATGAAACTGCAAGTGTTAAAAATCGGCCAAAATTCGATCGACATAAAATTGCTACAAATGAAGATAGTTCTTCTTATTAAACTTCAACAAGAACCAAGAACGTCACTATCTAAACTGTCCTTATATTACTTTACTGATCCTTTTTTTCTTGTTTTCAACCGTATAAAGTACATTTCGTAAAAGAATTAAATGAAGATCATCCTGATAGACGGATGTAGTTTTATCAGGAAATGGTGGATAACATTGATCGTAATGGAACTAAAGATGTTAATAGCTAACGGTTTATTTAAATATCTCAAGACGCATACCCACTAAGCCGTAAATCATTGTAATTCTTGGAAAAGTGTTTATTCGAAAATGTGAAAAGGTACAAGGTGATCCATTTAAAAAAGTACCGATGACGTAATATCTTGAAGCATATGGCAGTTGTTGGAAATCAAAGTATGTTACAGACTAGAATAAAAATACTATAGAAACTTCCTTTTATGGTTATTTTTTAATTGAACCCATAATTAAGCCGAAAATCAGGTGCTTACACACATTTACCTGACCCTGTATATAAAGATTAATGAGAGTCTATACAAAAAAGGTAGTCATTAAAGTAATAATTAGATAATGATCGAAATTTAAAGTGTTTTTTTTAATTTGATTTTACCAGAAAGTTAGGTTATAGCCTATATAAATTATAAACAGACTAATGCGCTAACCAAATTAGAAAAAATAACATGCAGAACTCGTTTCGTAAGGCCTTTCTAGACTCGTCCTTTGAAAAGCACAGCGCAAGCTTTAAAACTCAAACTCGTCTGATATAACTGCACTTATGAAACTAGTGCCTTAATACACTACGTCATGTTTGTCGTGTTGTTAAACCTATCCAGACTCCAAGCACTGTTAATATTATTATCAAAAATCTGAGTAGATTCATTCTCCAAATTTGTATCAAAAGTTTTTTTGATAGTATATATTTTAATTCTTCTAATTAATTGGAGCAGCGAACAGATGAGACAAGAAGCGACACCTGTTGTCGGCACCTTTGATGTTTTGTCGTCTGAATAATTACTTTTACAGCTAGTTCATTATCTTAGCAAGGGCAGAGAGGTAAGAACAATCTCGACTCGAAATGGCTACTATCTGTCATCTGCTGTCATTTGTTGCGTTAAGACACGTAAGTAAACCTTATGCGAAATTTGATTAGTAATAAAGCTATTATTAGTGCTATTATTAAATAACAATGCAAGAAATAAAGAAAATAACTGTTGATGTAAAAACGCGGTTGGCTTACTCTAAGGAAATGTTAATCATTCTCGATTACTTACGATGATTGCCAAGATCAACGCTAGAATGATAATTGCAGTGGCGTCTCCTATGTAATGATGTGAACTTGGCTGTCAGAACATCGAAGTCCTGTATGTTCACCCGCTAAAAGTGACAAGTGTCGCTTCTCGTCTTATCCCTTCGCTCGTTAGAGATTTCGTGCAATATTAAGATTAAATTATCTGTAATAGTAAACAATTGCTTACTTTAACCATTTGTGCTACATTAATTTCACCATTTCATAGTTATATCAATGAATAAATCATTCCTGTTTAACCTGAATTAGACAAATTCTGACGCATTTCCCCCGAAGGGGAATGCGTTTAGGTATCAATCCTCGAGGTGTTTGCGATAATTTATAATATTTTTGCATATATGTACGTATTGCAAACGTACATACAATGCAATTCAGTGCATTTAATTTCCACGCAACAATCTTATTATATAGCGAAATATTAGAATATACATTCAAATTGGGCGCTCTTAGTGACGCGTGCGTCCTCTAAGAATTGATATCAGAACCTTCTAAAATCGGTCTCCATTACATTGTACAGGCGAGGCGTAGAAATTTTTTATTATTAAGCTTATTATTTCAAGTGTATCTTGTGTGTATATTGTAAGGGTGATATTACACTGTGACCTAAAAGATCTATTGTGTCCCCTGTTCTTGCTGTTTTACAGCTGGCCTCCCAATCCTATTCCTTTTAGAAAGTGTAGGATATCAAAAGGCCCCAAGTTAGGTAAGTCTCCCTCTTCGATTTCACGTGCTCCCAGGTGCAATGCCCTTGAGTTTCCCAGTGCCACGCAATTTGAGAGGGGATGAATGCATCCTGTTCCCCAATCTGCTTCAGTCGTTTTTCCCTCCCTTTGTTCCTTCCTTGTGAGGCACTCTCACTTTGGAAGTGGAAGACTTCTTATGGAGGTCCTGCTCCAATTTCTGTTTATTAGCGGTGTCGCCCCACTAATAAACGTCAGAGGTAAGGTTAATACAATGGGGTGCGCCAGGTGCCCCAAGGTTGGACCAGTAGACTGGTCCTCTAACCAGCCACGCTCCCATCAACTTAGTCCGCCACCTTAGGATTTAGGTTTTTGTTGAGGTTGTCTCCTCTCGGTCCGTGCAGTTAAGCCAAGACCCCTCATCCCTTTCGGGGCCTGGTTTAACAGTTGGACTTTCGATAGCCGAAAGCAACAACTGACATCGTTGTAGAACCCTGTGCAAGCCCTTAGCCATGACACAACAGCTCGGGCGAGGGGGGAGTGGTTAACGGCAACGGTCTTCATTCATCCTGCTCCGGTTTTAAGCAGAGAGGACGATCTTATAGCCGCCACTAACCATCGCGTCTTGAGCGAATCCTGACAAGATGGCCTTTCCCGTATCCACCACCCCGGGGACGCGCCTGGTAGGTACTCCCAACCCCCAGGAAGTGTATCTTATCCTAGGCATAAATATTGAAAGTGTAAAAATCGTTGAAATGACGTTTTCATTTATTTCACCAGGAAAGGCATCTAAGTGTATCTCTCCGCTTTTGATAAAATTAGGATTGTAGAACATCGAAAAATATTTGACACTAATTTTTTTAACAACCTGTGTTTGATTTTAGGAGTTGTAATGGTAGCGCAAAGGTTCCCCCAAAAACACACTTTTTTACAATATTTCAAAAATGAGCGTAAAAACAATATCGTTCCTTATTCATAGCCATACAGTTCAGGTTGATAGAAGAACACTGGTGCATTCACGGGTTCGTTAGGGTTGTAAACATAATTTTTCTCACTTCTGCTCTTGAATTCTTTTTAAGGCGCCGATAAAGCAATTTATTGCTTATCAGGCACCCCTGCAGAGCCAAATCTCTCTCCTAATCTTGGTTGGACTGATCAGCCTTAGCGTACGCAGACGATCTCAAAATTACTCAGCAACAAAGGGTCCTGACGAAGCCGCAGTGCTGCAACGTAATCTTAATATAATATCTAGATGGTGTGAGATCAACAAACTTAGTCTAAACATTAGTAAATATTTTAAAGTAAGTTTTACAAAAAGAACTAACCAGAACATACATATTTACATGATAAACGGTATTCCTTTGGTGGCAAGGACTACAATATGTGACCTTGAGCTAAACTATCGTAATCTACATATATTATGTCTATTCTATTTATGTAAAACGGAATCAAGTTTACTGCAAGTCTTAATATTTAATAAAAAAGTGTTCATTGACCGAGCCCCATCGTCCCGTATTTTGCTATTAATTTCGCTTTTACAAATTGGAAATCTGCTTTAATGTAATTCAGCAAAAAAACAGCCAACCAAAACTAACTCGTGTTCCCTCGAATCCTTTTTTTTTCCACCGAAAATCCCTTTATTTTAAAACAAAGACAAGTCAAACAAAAGCCGCCCATTTTCTGCCAACCTCCGCGCTCGCAGACTGACACTAATAACGGCCGGGGAAAAATATTTAATCAGCGTTTATTAGGGAAGTTAAACGATCCGCTCTTTTTTCTTTTATTACATTATGCATACCGCGCCGGCAATAATTAACCGGACTAACAAAACAGAAGCCCAAAACAAGAGCGATAAAAATTAAACGTTCTATTTAAGCGTTACGGGCGCTGCCGAGAAGGCCGACCGTGCGACGGACGCCACTGGGACAGATTAATTAAAATACAAAATAGTACGCGCGCCGCTCAAAACATAAAAATTAATTACAACGACTCCGGTTGTCGTTAAAAGTTTTTTTACTGGGCCCCCGGAATAAATCCCAGGTTATTATTTCTATCCTAATCCTCGGGTATTAGGACCTAGCAGCAGGCTTTGGTATTCAGATTAATTTTTCCGTATCCTCTCTGCATAATTCAATTTCCATGGTAGTGAACACCTTATATACCTTTATAATACATAAAATAATCGAAATTATTTTAAAAAAGCTGAGTTTTAGTGCTTGAAGTCATAATTCGTCGATAAATATCTTAATGACTTTTATTCGAATAATAAAAAAAAAAACACAACAACAAACAGATTAAGACTTAGATGAAACTATAAACAGAGAAATTAACTTGGTGTAAGAACAATATATTTTTTAGCTGTTGAATTATTGATTTCAGGATGCAGCCCCAATATCTCTAATTTTTTTGTACACCTTACAAACAACAACAAATAACAATGTCTTTTCTTAGAAGATACTTGGAATACATTACATCGTCTTCAGCACAAATTATTTGAGGGACACTGGTAAGTACCCTATAACTGCAGTAGTTTTGCAAAGCAAATACGTTTTTGGGTAAAAGTGTCTCAAAATATGATATAAAATTAATAGAATTATATATAAGGATATTTTCGCTTTTCTGGCAGAAAATTACTCTAATGTAGGGTAATATTCATCGTGGGACTTTTTTCCAGTAGCAGGTGTAAAATATCTTCTGCAGTGGATCAACATACAGATATAGGCTTACAAAACGTAAAAATTATGAAATTAAATTGAACGTACTGCTGTGGCCTGGCACCCCGGTTTTCGTAAATTCAGTGTTTTCATGTTTACTCCGATTTGCCTTTGTCAATGTTTCGAGCAAATTTTCTCTGTAATTAATGTTATTTTTAAATAAGATTTAGTTATTGAGTTAATTGTTTAATTTATTTATTTAAATGTTCAACTGTTTCAAGTTTAATTTCACTTTTTAATTTGTATAGCGTTCGCTTTTGTTGTTCAATGTCCTACCTAGAAATTTTCTTCTATGATCTTTGCGCGTTGCGTTGCACGCAGCTGCTGTTTATATGTATGCGACTGTTTAGCATTGTAACAACTAGTTCCTCGATAGACACAAGAGTAAGTACATGTGTTTTTGAATTCATTGCTGCCATTTTGGTTATACATTTGATTAAAAGATTTGTTTCATTTAATTTGATTTTATTTCGTCCATCAAGGAACTCGTTTAATAATAATTGTTATTATATTCTTGTGTACACAATTTAGATATAAGATCATTTATTATTTCGTGCAGGAAGATAGATATTTCACCTTAAAGAGTTAATTTTTTGTTTTTTAATTTTGCTGTTTTGTAATTATTTATTAATCACCTCGGGTTGGGTGAATAGAAGCTTTGTGCTTGCTTTTAGTTTTCATTTATGTAAATTTACTTGTATTGTCTACGTTTAATTTAGTTTGTTTTAATTTTGAAACCACGTGGATTGTTTTGTTATAAAAAGGATTATCTTCCTGATCTAATTCGTTTTTTGCTTTGTTAAAGGATTTAGCATTGTCCTTTTGTAATTTAGAGTCTAATGCAGTTCTTGATTTCGGCCAGAGCCCTAAGTTAATGGTTTTTTTTTCTGCAATTTGTATTTAATGTTTTTTTTCTTTTTTTTATATAATAAAAATTATTGTTTGTTAATTAACGCCATTATAAATTCTGTTCTTTTATTTTAGATTAAACCTTTTCAATTTTTGAGGTAATTTAAGAAAGTCAGATTTCTTTCACCCACAATTTACTTTTCGTGATTAGTTTTAATTTGCGAGGGTAACCCTGAGTTTAATGTTTCTTTTTGCGCCAATTTCCATTTTTATCTCATTGAGCTAGCTAATTAATTTTCATTTTTATTAATTCATTTTGCCTTTTCTTTGTAAATTCCAGTACACAGCAGTACGTC
>RXPK01000028.1:0-49501 GCA_004143645.1 Protaetia brevitarsis | reverse complement strand
CGAGTATAAGTAGTTTAATTTACCTTTACTTTAAATTTAATACTCATTTTATATTGGTTGTCTATACTTGATGTGTTCTTACCAGGACGCTTCTAAAAATGAACGTAGACATGAAACATAGAACGTAACGTAATTTTAAAAAATATAGCGTCTAGCATAAAAAATATAAGTGTGTATAATTAATCAATTTTTTGAGAAAAGATAAACATTGTACGTTCCACTTGTAAACTTTGTCTAGAAAGACAGTTACCATAAATTTAAACAAATTAATCAGCACCAATTGTGTTACTACTTTATTTATGAAAAACTTACACTTTAATATTTTAATATAATTTATTTTTCTAATTCTTCATCACTGCTCAATCTGTAATAATTAATAAAAATTCATAGAAAATAAATATTAAAAAACATTGAAATATCTTATTACCCTCGCATGTCTTCCAGTTTTTGTAAGACTTTATTCATAGAGATCATTGTAGAAAATTCTAATATTGTTTTTCCTACTCGAACAAGATTTATTTCGATTGTTTTCTTCTTCGAATGAAATCCGTCCATATTGGCTTGTGTAATAGTAATGGTTTCGTATTTTGTTACGTCAAGGGGAATACATAATATTGCACCCAAGTTATCGTACTCATCGATTATTATCTGGGGTAATATCCTCCCTTTTTTCAGCAACGATACCAGGCTGCCATTCTTGGTGTTTCTGCACTACTGCAATTGTTCCTTTGCAAAATCCATGATAGTAAAAACAATTATCATGTGTTTTTAAAGGTTTTGTATGGTTTTTCTTTTTATATAAATACTTATAGAAAAACAACAAGCATATAGCATCAACAAACTAAGGATTGGCTATTACTACTAGAGGGCATACCAAACCGGATGGCACTTGCGTCGAAGACGAGTTTACGTATAAGACACAGTAGACAGTATGAAACGATAGATATAGTAATAGGTGGTAATAGCGGCCCTGTTCACGCACATTATGAATTTGAAATTGAAACTGCAGAAGGGTGGACGATGATCTAAAAAAGAAATAAACCTACAGCAGTCGTTATTCTAACCAATAGCAATTAAATTAAAGATTTATATTTTAAATATTTATTTATACACCTCAACTATGCTAATAGCTATAATTTAATACTAATTCAAACCACTAAAGGGTATGAAATATATTTATAAATACGTACTTCCCTTGTTCTCTAGTATCTGCTTCGGGTCGCGACCAGATTAAACCCTTAGGTAATGCTCTAATTTCCATACGCGACTGCTACTCATCAGTGAGTCGACATTCAAATAAAACGTGCCCCGCAGTATCCACCCTACCACATTGGCAATGCGAATCATTAACCCTTCTAATTCTACATAGAAAAAAATATTTAAAACTAACGTGAATCACGTGATCAATTCTACCGTCTGATACGACAAATTAACCCGCATTTCCCAAAACGTGCAACGTTTACCCATAATTTTTTTAGTACACCTGTCATTTAAAGTAATATCCCACCTACACAGTCAATCAACTATCAGGTTTACATCTAAATGCTTTTTCAACTACACTACCCGAAATTAACCCATACCTAATTATCGCACTTTCCTCCCTAGACACCGCCTCTTTCGCTAATTGAACCACCTTCTCATTACTGACAGTACATACGTGAGCCCTAGTCCAAGAAAGTTTTACACCCCCTCACGTAAAACATCCCAAGTATCTAATAACAAATCTGTCGGATTTCTTAAATTCCCTAACGCCTCTGACACAGGTAAACTGTCAGTTATAATTTGTATGTCCCATATAAATCGCCACTCGCATGTGGCAATTTATATGCATTTATTCACTGCAACTAATTCTGTCTGAAAATTATTGCAATTTTTTATTATATATTTCAATACGCCTATTTTAAACAAGAAAAACCGCCCCTGTGCCACCTTCACCCATCCAACCATGCGTAAAATTTTCTCTGAACCCTCTCTGAAAGTGCCTATAAATTTGTTATAATACTTCTCAATTCCGCGGGATGAATTTGGCTCCCTATATCTACTCGTCTTTCTAAATCTTTCGATTCTAATTTCATTCCTGTTGCCCGTAACATTACCTTCAAACCATATTTTATTCCCGTCCTTACGAAATATATACCCGAAATAACGCACGCCGCACAGTGTTCAAAATGAGCGAATTCGTGATCGAAATATCGCTCAAACTGTAAAGTAATTTAGTTGAAAAATTCAATTATGTTGAAGTTATATTTATGCACTGACAAAACATATAAACAATGTATACCGTCTCATCTTACTATCCTGCACTAATCTTGTACAGTCTCTTTCTGGTTGATTGAAGTAGATCATCTCGGTTTCATTTTGCTTTGCCAAAAATTGCCGGTCTTCTTGCATCCAGGCCTAATAATCAACACAGAATGTGGTAGCCTTCTCTGTCCTCTCATTACAAAGTCTGCAGTTGGTATCTCCAGTGTAGATCCAATTTTCTGTAAGTGTCCTTTCAGTGTACACTGTTAAGAGAGTTGTTTACGACGTGAAAATGATTTCTACTGAGTTGCTAGTAGTTCTTCAGCCTTCTGTTTTGATGGTGCTTGATAAATATCTTACCAGGAAGTTTGCCTCGCTGTATTATTCCAGTGTTATTTTTTTCCTGTTTGAGCCCAACTTCTTACTTGTTTCTCGTGCTGTGTTTTTTAGACACTCCTAGAACAGATTCCAGACATATATATGAAGCAGATGATCTTTTCCTTGCTAACTCATCAGTTTTTTTGTCTCCTTCGACTGCTGAATGCCAGGGCACCTACAGAAAAGTGAATTTAAGTGGTCTGTAAGGCTATTCAGTTTCTCAAATACATTCCCAAACCAGTCTTTGACTGTATCTTGGAGTTCCTTAGTGCTTCAGTATCGCTGGCAATATAGAACCGCTTGTTTTTATAAGCCCTCTGATTGATCAGAGCAAATGTACTATTACGTATGCTCTGCTTGAAAAACCGTGGCATATTTTTCCAGCAGAAGGGTGATCATTGTATTTCTCACCCCACTGTAGATTTCAGCTCAGTCCCACTTTCGGTTTTTGATCTTCTGTTAACTAGATTATTCGAAATTTCTGTTAAAAGATATGTCAAAATCATGTAGTCTGATTTTTATCCCAAAATCACCATGTGGAGGGCAATAAAATGATGGACAATATTATTATATTATAAATATTAATAGCGTCAAAAAACGATCAAACCATACACTTTAGGTTGGAGCGCATGCGCGCTGCTCTCTCTTCTAAGTGTAGCTAGTCTTGTCATACTATTAGTATATTATTGTTTCATCTTCGTTGGTTCATCGCGAACCGCAACTTTTATATAGCAAACATGAGAGATAGTTCAATCACAGTATAAAGGCGACATTTATATGAAATTAGGTCATGTTCCGCACTTTTCCGCCGGGTGAAACAATATATTTTTGAATTACTACATTATAATAATCTTTCATTTCACGCAAAATTCACGAACTAGCAGTAATAGCAATAAACGTAAACCCTCATTGAAAATTTTTTCTACGGAATGGTGATAGGCTAATAGGCAACGGTATTATTACAAAAAAAACAGCTTCCTATAAAGTAAGAATGCTATTTAAGTCACTAAGTAGTATTTTCACCTATAATATTACTATTAATCGACAAGATATTTGGGCCAGGTAATAGCAACATAAGTACAGTTCAGGGTAGTAAATATACATTATAAATTATTGTTAATTTTGCAGTTTTATAATTAATTATAACTGTGGTACAGAAAAGATAAAATAGTAATTCTTGGGTGAAAATTGTATGAGTGATGGTAAAAAACAAATAATATGATTTGGCGCCCTTATCAAAAAATTTCAAATATGGGAATTAGAATCACGTTTTTTAATCTCTTTTGAACACTTGCCCGCTGTCTGTCGAAATAGATGAATGCACGTTCAAGTTTTAACACTTCCCTAGAAAGACGGAAAACAAGCCTATTCAACAAAATACTGATGGTCACCTTTATGGGCTGGCCTTGGAAGAATTTTAACCCAGTCCTACCAACGTTTATCCGTAACGTGTCCTACAAGGTGGCCTCACAGGCAACATCTATTTGTCACCATTGTTGATGTAAATAATAGCAAAATATGCATTATTTATTTCATGTAGTAGGTATACAGTAAGATTAAAACATATAGAAAGAATATTGTGTGTCAGAAGATATAATTTAAAAATAGTAAAGATAGTAAAATATTTGAAAGTTATTTATGTAGTTTGCAATTTGTGCACGTGAGTATTTTTCTTGAATGTTCACACACAAACCGTTTGCTTACACTTATCACATACTGTGTTGACATTCTGCTTTTCTTTGATGGGCAAATATAGCACGTTTTCGTTTTCTTTACTTCTCGAGCCGAAGATCCCTGTGGTTGGTACTTGATTCAACGTAGTTTGTATCAATGAAGTATGACTTTTATGCAAGCCACTCAAACTACGACGTCTAATTTGCCCCAGTACTAACTTGTTGTTTTTCTCGTAAGAAAATTTTGCGAAGTCTTCGTTTTTTTTGGAAATATGCCAGTCAGGATGGATATCTCTCCAAATGACAAATGAAGCTACTCCAACCATAAATTATATTGAAAAATAGAACAAGGCCACCTATTAGTCTTTGCGTTTCACTGAATATGTATTGTATCTGATCAGAAGTGTAATCCACCCTCTTTCGTGGAATTGTAGTACTTATTGATTTCAGATTTATTTTTATTTTCTCATCAATGGTGGAGTCGTTGTGCATTGTAGATAATAATATGACACAGCGTTTTTCTTAGGTACATAAGATACCAAAGTCATTGTCTTCTGAAAACAAACAAGTTGCTTTCAATATTCCGTCGCCTGTGAGGTAAAAATTTGATGGTATGTAGCGCTTATTTTTCTGAGCGTTCCTACACAAGTTAGGCTTTGGTAAGCAACTGGATGCAAGCTCGTAGCTGGTGAAGAAGTTGTCGAACGTAATTATTCCTTTTAGTTCTCAGAAAGGTTACAAAGGTCTTCACCACCTTTTGCGCTAAGTTTTCTGCTCTTGAGACTTCTTTTCCTAAGTACGGTATACATGTAAGGATATAATGTTCACTATCGACATCATCACCAATTTTCATACGGTACTTATTCTGGCTTGCTTGGGCAGGTACTGTCGGAAAGATACACGACCTCTAAAAGGCACAAGTTGTTCATCGATGGTTAGATTACTGCCAGGAAGATAATATTTCAGCAATTTGTATTAACGGTCCACAGGTCTCTAATGTGTGCCAATTGTCCTTTTGCCTTCGGAGAGGTTTCTGGTCGCTTATCGTCAAACGAATAAACTTAGTAATTGAGTAATCTATTTCGTGACATACACGCCGATAACAGGATTTCCATATAAGGATTACATAGCTATTATAGTCCACATTTTTGTTTATTTCTTCCAGCAGTAATCAAAGGCCCAAGAAAGCACGGATTTCAACGTCGTCAACTGGTTTCCACAAATTCGCAAGAATACGAACAGCCTCCTTATTAGTGAAAGTAACACAATACAATAACCGTATCATCAAAAACAAATTGAAATGCGTCAACAAGGAGTATAACATGCACTCCAGGTGGAAATTTCACTTTGTTCAAAGCTGTTGTAATTATGTTGTGTGCACGTGTTTTTCCCTTGGCAATCGGTGGCATTCCACTCGGTACATCTTTTCCAATAAAAGTTTTCGAATGGCCGGGCGGTTCATCATTAGCATCACTATCGTCACTTCCTTCTTGTTCATCGCTTTTCTTCATCGCCAGTTTCTTGATAATCGCTTCCATAGAAGAGGTTTCGTCATTTGGCTCTTCTTCATTTCACCATCATTTACATTCTTCCAATCCTCATCACTTTCGTACAATGCATCGAGCACTCTTTTTCAGTTAGTGGCCGGCGTCGGTAGTCAACCAATCGGTCATACTTTCTGCATAAATTTCAAAACCAAATAAGCATAAAACAACAAATCTATTTTTACTGGGTCATAAAACTTTATTTTGCTTACCTGGTCTATACTATACTCTCCACTAGGTAAAAGAAATAAAATTAACCAATAGACACTAAAACGGCCATGCGTTCGTTAGGAAAGTCACAAATACACTGATCGCAATGCAGTTTGTAAGCTGACTGTTTTAGCAAAAGCATTTAGGGATTCCCTTCATATGCACTGGAGTTCTTACATAAAGGGGAAAGTCCAAATATAAAGCATATCTTATTACGGGGGATTTACCCAATACCTAGTTTTAAATAACGTAGCAATGCATTTTATAGTATAATAACAGTATGTGCCTCAAAGTCACACCTTGGTAGGACGTGTCGGTAAATTATGTTTAATTTTTTTAGTAAAATAGGAAAAATATTTTTAAAAAATTTTATGTCATTCTGTGTTAAATAGTTTATTTTGAGAATACAAAAATCCTCCAGTCTGTGGGCAGTTAACTTACAAAGTTCCAGCAATTTCAAAATTAATTGTGCCTCAAAAGCACACCTTGGTAGGCTTAGGGTTAAAAATAATATCTGTTCTGTAACAGACTCCAGTAGGACGAATAATAGAACCACCCAAATGCAATTTTTCACTATTACTAGTGCTGCGTCTAATAATGAACTAAGGGTTTTTTAGCGTATTGATTTTTTTTTTTTTTTGACACCGAATGCTAAGTGAAAATAAATTTATAGATGGAAAGCAAATGCTGGAAGGTTTTCATTTCCACTATAGTACGTTCATGATGCACTTCCCTGAAATTCAAATGTTTTAAAAATCTATCAAATAGCCGAAATAGCTGCCTCAGGTTTTTACTTCCGCAATAAATAGGTAAGTTCCATCAAATCATCAAGATCAGAGTAAATACTTTACTTTAAGTGTAGGTACTCGGGAAAATCTCTCATCTCAAACACGCTCATACACACACACACAGACGCACACACGTTTATACACATCCACGCGCGCGCGCTATCCCTACATATATACTGACATACATATGTATAGATTCCATTATAGGAATTGCACGGAAATCGTCTTGGGGCGAAGGAGGGTTCCGGTTCGAACCTAAGTTATGAGCTCGGCACACGCGTCGATAATTTAGGACGCAATCAACCATAACGATATCTTAACGTAAAAGGGAAAAACCGTTCCGGCGGAAAGAGAGTAGGGTGCACTTTTACGCCCGCATTAGGTGGGGTTACAGCCTAAGTGCCGGCTGTCCCTTTTAACCTTTCGTCCCACCTAGCTAGTGGATATATTTAATTTTACTGCCAAGATTCATTATGTAAATTAGAATCCTTCCAATTTTTTCCTCAGATTTTTAAGTCAGATACATCAAACAAGCTAAAATGTAAGATTAAATGGGGACAGTTTACGAATAGATATTGTGCTCTTAAACGTAATAATAGTAAATCGACAAACCAAAGGTATTGCGTCAAAAACATTGCGTTGGGTCATAAAGTGTTATAAAGTTTTGCGTTGCAACGTAAAGATGCTAATATTTTTTTTTTTAAATATTAGCTTTGTTCTTTACGTGGAGCACGGGGTTGGGACGATTTGTAATTATTTAGTTTTTCATAAATAAAGTGCAGTAAACACACTTATGAAATTAAAATTTAAAATCGGAATAGAGTTAACATTACAGGTCAATTTAAAGTGACCTTGCTTTATGATAACTGATAAAAATCTCAGTTTTTATTTATGAAACTAACTAATTACAATCATCCGAACCCGTGCGCCAGCCTGAAACAAGGTACTAACCACGAGCACCTACCTCCATCTATAAGTACTATATAGGTTCCACTAACAAGATGAATGTTACTACTCTAACTAAATAATTTCCTATGACTGTTAATAACAAAAATGTAATACAGTAGCCTCGAAATTATATGATTACTATTTCATCTAAAATACTGAAATATGTGAAATGTGATTAGTTCACATAATCGCGAGTCTACTGTAAATCGGTTAGTTATCAGTTGTTATTAAATGCGCCCATTGAACGACTTTCGTTATTTCCCAATCAAGGACATTGATTATATATAATATATACTTATATAAAATCAATGGCCAAGGAGTAAGCAAAAACCATAGGAAAAACCTTACTCTGTGAGAATCTACCTTGTTACTGATGCCCGGTAAATTATTATTATCCTTCTGAGTGCTGAAGAGGTATCCTCATTTTATCAATTTATTGGCTCACAAAATGTATATAACATTTTATGCATATGGGCCAAAAAGACTAAATCATCTAATGATGTTGTTCCTTAGCCTTGGTTCATTTCCTTAATACCGACAGCCGTGTCGTCTTCGCGTAGCTGCTGCCTTCGCTGTATCTACCACACCACATTCACAATGCGAATCATTAACCCTCCCAATTCTACATGAATATGAATTAAAATTACCGTGACCTGTTATTAATTCTACCGCCTGATACGGTGAATTAATCCTCATTTCCCTAAAACGTGTAGCGCTACCGATAAATTTCCTAGTCCACCTCCTATTTAAGGTAATATCCTACCTGCTAAGGATTGTATACCGGTTAACCGGTAAACCGGTAAACCTGGTATGAAAAATCCATACCAGAAATTTTTATGTACGAAATATTGTGTTTGTAGATATTTAAAGGTCTAAAGGGACATTGAAAATAAAAAAAAAAAACAGGTAAGTGTAAGTAACAATATACCCAATTATTAATTTTATGGGAGATGTCTTTTGTTTAATTTTAATTTAAACTTTCTTGAGATTGAGAGCGGCTGTAATGCCCTAGAATTTATAAAACAAACTGACAACAATATTTGATTAGAAACGTATAACCTCCATTCCACTGAGTTAGTCAGAAAGAGAAGGAATCAAAAAAAGGAAAAAATTGAAAAAAAGGTGTAGAATTAAAAGAAAATAAGTTTCAAACAAGATGGATTATATAATTTTTGGTTTCACATTTCGAGGACTTTGGAAATAGAAGAAAGAAGGATGCTAGTAAAAGAAGTTTTGAAGTTGGTTTTATGGAATAGGCAGTGATACACGAAAAGGGTGTCAATCAAAGAAGAGCAGTGCTCAGAAGGAAGATAGGACAAAATTGGGGCTGTCAGGTAGAGGAAATGAACCAAGGCTAAAGGAAGAACATCATTAGATGATGTAGTCTTTTTGGCCCATATGCATAAAATGTTATATACATTTGTGAGCCAATAAATTGATATTATTATTATTATTATTATTATATTATTATTAATTTTTTTAAATTTAAAAACAATAATATATAAGAACAACATTTCACGTTTTTAAATTAATAGGAATTTTGAATACACCACATTATGAGAGGACATTAATGCAACATCGCAATGCAACAAAATTTGAACCTTAAATATTTTTCTTTTACTTCTAACAACTGTTTACAATAATTAAATACAAATATTTATCACAAAATTCTAATATTATGTTTTAAGATTGTGCAAAATATGTATTATTCTAGCCTAACTTCTAACCTTATTTTCTTGGGGAAGCCCCATTAATGTCACACATGAAAAAAAAAAATTACCGGTAATTTACCGGTAAAATCGGTAAATTTACAGTCACTACTACCTACTCTGCCAGTCATTGTCAAGAGTATCCTTAAATGCTTTTTTTTTAACTACGGTAGCCGAAATTAGCCCAAATCTAGTAATTGCCCTATTTTCCGTAGACACCGCTCCCTTGCGCTAATTGATCCGCTTTCTCATTAGCGATTGTACCTACGTGAGTTCTAGTCCAAAAAAGTTTTATATCCCCTCACCTAACATATCCCAAGTATCTAATAACATATCTATCGGATTTTTCAAATTCCCTAACGCCTCTAATACATATAAGCTATCTATTATAATTCTCACGTCCTGTACAAATTCCCAATTCGCAATAAATCAGGCAGTAGTTTATCTGTCTGATTTATTGCAACTATTTCTGCCTGAAGAATATTGCAATGATCCCCTAATTTAATCTTTTGATTATGTATTTCAATACTGCTATTATAAGCAACAAAAGCCGCCCCCATAGGCACTTTTGGGATAGGATTTATTATAATACTTTTTAATTTAGCAAGGTAGATACAATTGAGTTCTTTACCTTTTCTATTTGGTATGTATAATGGACGTTTGTGTAATCTAATGCCCTTAACCATTGTAGTTCGAAAATTTACTAATTCAGTATTTTTATGTTTGAACAGATATTCTTTTTTAAGTGCTATTACTGTTTGTCTTTATTGCTGGATGAATGGCTGTATTTTCTATGTGAGCGCCGCATCCTAAGGTAATCTATAAATAATTTTAAAGCAGGTAGTGTCATCAATGCCACAGTTGTAAGTATTTTTGTCAACAAGTAGTCAAATTTATGTCAATATTTAAAACTAAAATAATTTGCTACAAAAAAATAAGTTCATTCACCTGTAGAATTAATTTTATAAAATGTAGTCAAAAATATAGTGCCACACAAAAAAATGTCCCAGCAGTAACTCTGTAATTTACGTTCTGATTTTTATGAGTCTAGTACCAAGTGAAATGGGTTGATGAATACTATGTTTGAGGCAACATTAGTTCTTCATCATATTCAAGTTTTTGCGACAGTCAACATTGTTTCTTTTTTTCAAATTGCTCAGTATACATCATTTGCTGCATTGGATAGATTTCTGAATGAATTTTTCTTAGTCCATCGATGTGCAGCACATCCATTTCAGTTGTAAACTTAGAAGAGAAGAAAATAATAAAAATATGAAATTAATCCATTCTCGTAGCCACTTGTGTTACACTACCATGCATATGGATAAGTAATATATATTATACTGCAATAGAATAAGCATCTAGCGCCTGGGAAGTCATTTTCAATCCTCAAGAGTGATCTCTATGGTGACATCACAGTAGCGTATGCAGCTATTATTCCAACTATTTCTGCCTGAAGAATATTGCAATGATCCCCTAATTTAATCTTTTGATTATGTATTTCAATACTCCTATTATAAGCAACAAAAGCCGCCCCCATAGACACTTTTGGGATAGGATTTATTATAATACTTTTTAATTTAGCAACGTAGATACAATTGAGTTCTCTACCTTTTCTATTTGGTATGTATAATGGACGTTTCTGTAATCTAATGCCCTTAACCATTGTAGTTCGAAAATTTACTAATTCAGTATTTTAATGTTTGAACAGATATTCTTTTTTTTAAGTGCTATTACTGTTTGTCTTTATTGCTGGATGAATGGCTGTATTTTCTATGTGAGCGCCGCATCCTAAGGTAATCTATAAATAATTTTACAAAAATTTTAAGAAGTATTCATGATTTTGCAAGATTTCAATTACAGTATTATTCCTGCAAAAACACAAATAACATTTTTGTGTCATGTACCTTTTGATTGCCTATCTCACCGTTATTGTTATTATTAACAGCTAAAAGTTTCTCACAATTTAGTAAACTTTAACCTCGTTTTTTGTTTATAATATTTCTGTTGTTCGTGTAACTGCAGGGATCGTACAGCGTTATTTTATTCCATATAACGTAGTCTGAATAACATGCATGTTACTTAATAACGTTCGCTTGTCGGATACAACACACGACTTCAGATTGAAATAACTTAAATACGTTAAATTTGTTGATAACTTACACGTTATTCATATGACATAAGGGGGATCGTCATTTTATATACTTCAACTAGAACTAAAATTGTCAACTTTTTATTGGTGAACTGATCTGTTAATTAATAAAAAATGTTTACTATAGAAATGGATAAACATCCGTAAAATTACCTATTATATAAGTACCTAGTATCAAATACTATACCAGTATATATATGGTCAAAGGAATGTTCCACTTGCGTACTATAGATGGCCACCACAAAGTTCCTTATGGAAATTTTAACACCTACAAATGCATAACAATAGAAACTGCTGGTGGTGTCATCTATAGTGTGCCAGTTGAACATTTCTTTGACCATATATATACTGGTATAATATTTGGTAGTACTGACGAAATTAAATAATACGTTTGAAGGAAAGCTGTTTAGTTAACTGCATTTTATTGCAGGTATTCAGTCTATTGTGATCTGAAGGGCCTTATTTTTCAATATTGCACAATTTTCAATTTCCCACGCACTTTTTGGATGACCGAAAGATTTATTTTAGAAGAACACAAAACCGGACACATAAATTAATTAAATGGGACTTTAAAGAGTGATTGTCAAAAAAGCCAATAGGGGATCTACAATCGCTTATACTCGTAATTAAAATACGAAATTAAAATAACCAGTTGTTCTTATGCAATATTATACCAAAAGATGTCGCCTTAAATTGTACAATAGCCGTTAATGTAGTACACTATGATGGATTACACAAGAGAAACACAGATATCGCTGGAAAGAAAAATGTTTTAAACAATTTTTATTTTTTTATTCCATGTACGATACAAAACAGCATCTTAGTGCACCAAGCCAAGGAAGTAAAGAATCTGGCAACAGTGGAAACAACCATTGCTTATACACTCATTTCAATGATTCAATAACAAAGGAAACTGTAATCTGGCCGTCAAGGCAATTTGCTGCGACATATATTTGGTTATAGTTAAACACGGTGATTACAGATTCCTATTGATCCCCAAAAATAATTTAACGCTTCGTCGTTATTATTGATAATTAATAACACACGTAATTGAGCTAAACGAGTCCTTACATTTCTACTTAGGTTTTAAACTGTTTAAAACTTACTTAAAAAGGTATATTTTTCCGCTCTTACATCTGCGTTCGCACGCTTTATTAAGTAAAATTAAAAGCCCAAAACGCTTTGTTGCCTAGAACAACATGTCTACAATCATTCATTTAGATTTAGATATATTCCAACAAGTTACAAATGAATTATGTTGTTTATAAAATCAACCGACGGCGCCATCTCTGGATTCAAACCCTTTTAAAGGCACCTCTAAACGTTATTGAATTAACTGATGTCTAGTTGTGTTCAGGTTGTGGTTGACAAAATGTAAGTAGTATATTTTTTTGTGTGACAAAAATGTGTGTCATGCTGTGCATCGTCAGCTATCTTTTATATAAACTTAATGTAAAACCAGAGTCTAATATTGAAATGTATTTCATATACAACACAAATTAAGTCTTTGGATGAAAACCTTGAATAGGTTGAAAAATCTTTAGTTATATTGACAGATCCCTTCATCGGGAATTTTATAATTTTGACTTGACAGCATTAATGTCATATTGGTAAGGAAAAATTGTTACGGCCTATATACCATGTACTGATACTATATACCATGTACTGAGGATGACGTGCATAATATGTCTCAGATTGGAAAATTAATTAAATATGGCTTGGAAAACTATCCAATTCCAACAAACGCTGTAATATATGGATCCATGTTCGTCACAGCCGAATGTCTAAATCAAACGTTACGCAAGAAAATCTTCTCTCCAATGAAGGAACCTTATGACGTAGTAAATATAAAACGATGCGCAATTTTTGGTACTTTTGGACAAGGACCTATGATGACAGTCTGGTATAGATGGCTGGACGGCCGATTTCCAGGAACGAAAACCAACACTGTAGTAAAGAAACTATTTCTCGATCAAGTTCTATTCACACCAATATTGTACGCGGCCTTCTATACAAGCATGAGTTGCATGGAAGGTAAAGAAGATGTGTTTCGTGAGTTTAGAGTTAAGTTTGCGGAAACATATATAGCCAGTTGTTGTTTTTGGCTTCCTGTGCAGCTCACCAACTTCAAGTTCGTACCGCCTATGTACAGAGTCGTCTTTATGGGATGTTCAGCATTCTTCTGGGTCACAATTCTTTGTTATATTAAAAGCCTATAATAGTCAATAAATGGAATATGTCAAGCAGATTTGTAAATTTTATACACGATCATTTATATTTGTATAAATTTGTAGTAAGGTAGTTTAAAGCAGGTAGTGTCATCAATGCCACAGTTGTAAGTATTTTTGTCAACATGTAGTCAAATCTATGTCAATATTTAAAACTAAAATAATTTGCTACAACAAATAAGTTCATTCACCTGTAGAATTAATTTTACAAAATGTAGTAAAAAATATAGTGCCACATTGTGAAAAAAATGTCCCAGCTGTAACTCTATGATTTGCTTTCTGATTTTCATGAGTCTACTACCAAGTGAAATGGGTTGATGAATACTATGTTTGAGGCTACATTAGTTCTTCCCCATATTCAAGTTTTTGCGATAGTCAACATTGTTGTTTTTTCAAATTGCTCAGTGTACATCTTTTGCTGCATTGGGTAGATTAATGGTGCCAGAAAAGCAATACTTTAATTGAAGTTTCAATGAAGAAAATATAATTGTGGTCCCTGGTGGTGATATGTATTTAGAATTATATAAAACAAGTTGATTTTAGTGCAGACGTGCGGTTATCAAAACAAACACGGATGTGTAATATTTTGAACATTTGCAGCTAGTGCTGTTGCATGGGACTGTCGCTTTCATACATGATTTTGAGAGAAAAATGTAGGTATGAGCTCATGCTTATGATGGAAATATTTTTATTTACTGTGTTGTAATTAAGGATTTTATTAGTTTACTTCATTCAATTTGTTGTCTTGTCTCTGCTATTAATAAATGCTTATTTGTGATGTGAGACAAGTTGGCAATCTTATTTTGTTGTGTGGGTACAGATGTTAATAAAAGCAATGTGATGATTGGAACAGAAATTCCATGCAATAGAACTAAAAACTCATATAAAAGAATTATCATAAAGCTGAAAGTCAACAGCTAATAGTTTTGCAATCAAAAAATATTAGTTGTATGATAAGTGAGGAACAAGTTAATCTCATCGAAAAAGCAGTAGCTCTGGTCAAATATATTCTAGCAGCTGTCGAGCACAATATTAGTATTATTTATGTAATTTAATTTAACGTTTCATATGGATATGATCTCAAAAAGTATAAATATAAATTGTAAAATTTTTAAAAAAACTTGGATTATATGTATAATTATTGCAAGGGAGTTATTTTATATTTATATGATTATATCACAACTAAATCATTAATAAAAAGATTAATGTAATGACTTATTTGAATAAATTTGGCAATCTAATTGGGTATCTTTCTTTACTACTTACGACAACTCAGTTTACGATATCTAAACATATGAAGACTAATTTTGCTTCGCATCATTCATTTTAAATTTGAAAATTATTAATGAATAAAAAAACAATAAAAAGACACTATTCAATTTTGTTGTGTTTCTTTCAAATAGAATAAAAAAATTGATATTGTCATCCAAATTAAGACAATGTTGTTAATGAATTCCTGCAACTTGCATTTCAACAAATTTGTATACTTTTTTTACAGTAGCATATATTGTTTTATTTCTAAAACGTTAACCACACATTTCAACTTTGAAAATTATTAATGAGTAGAAAGATAAGACAAACTTCCAACATTGCCCAATTTTATTACGTAAAATCTTTTGAATTTCTTAATGGTTATCTTTAAAAAAAATTAATTATAAAATTTGCTTTCTATTTAATAATAAAGAATGTTTAGAATTTTACTTCTTAAAATATAATGGTTTGTGGTAATTTTCAATTTTGTGCATGAAACATAAATGCAGCGTCCTTTTATTTATTTAATTAATTAACTTCAATTCTAATAAATATAAAGTTTGTAATAATCACATAGCATAATTTATCTGAAGAAACAGATATCCGAGACATAATTAGAAATTGAAACTTTTATCCTTTTCACTGCTACCAAGAAGGAAATAACTGGTTTAATATTAATTATACATATCGTTAAATGTTATTATTATTTGTCACATTATCCATAGTATTTTGTCACACCGTCCCAAAGTATTCAAAATCATTTTCTGTGACTCCAAATTTGTAGTGATCTTTCTTGCAATCCCGAGGATCACAGTTTTGCTTCTTTCCATAAAACTTCGACTTGAGTATTACTTTTCAAGGACCACCAATCTGTCGGACTTATTTCTGCTACAGAGTAAAACCTGGAATAACAATTTATCCCTACTCATTAAATCCTATAAATGAAGGGGTTCCATTTCTTAAGCGAGGGTTTCTCTAGAAGGATAAGAATGTGTGTATATGCATTGCAATGCTGAAGGAGAAACTGAAATAGGATCATTAAACTGATAGCCTTAGCAATACTTTCATAAGGTCTTATGTTTATTAATATTAAATATATCTGGTTTTAATCTTAATCAATTTAACTATTTCTATCTTCAATGTGTCCCTACAAATGAAATGCGAAAATTCAAGTTGTGATCCATTAAATCAATGTTTTAATAAATTCCTGTGACAGATTTTAACTTGTATTTGAATACAAATACTGTGGTTTTTACAACCCAATTATCACTGTGGTGTATTTTAAGTTGCATATTATGGTGATTTATTTCTCCGATCAGCTGATTTTCAATTTACCGAGAATTTTCACAATTTTGTTTTGTTTTGTATAAGTTTAGCTTAAGAGTTTATTGTATGTTTTTAACTATGTTGTGTTAAGATTTTTTAATTATTCCATTCATTAAAATGTCTATTGTTCGCTTGTGCTGATTTTATGCGTATTCTATTTAATATTGTCGTTGTAACGTTCTACATCTGCGTTGTACGATTTTGAGAAAGGGATTTTTGTAAGAAAACAATTGTAGCGTTTTGTGAAGGACTTCCTTGTTCGACTATTGACGTGAGTAGACGTATTTCTTTTAGTATTTGTTGCCATTTTAATATTCATTTTGTATTGAAATTTAATTTTCTTTTGTACAGTCAATCAAGGAATATTTATTGTAATAATTGTTAATATATTAAAGTGTTCACTTTATAAATATAAGATCAATTATTATTTTTTGTTTAGGAAGATTTATTTTAGTTTTCTTCCTTTTCTCGTTTTTTTTGAAAGAGTTAATTTTTCTGTTAATCTATTTTGCTGCATCATTTTTATTTTTCAATCACCTCGGTTGGGTGAGTAGAAGCTTTATTCTTTCATTTAGCTTTTTCATTTTTGTAAATTTCTTGCATTTGTCCACGCCTAGATTATTTAATTTTTGAAACCACGTGGGTAGAAATTCAAAGATATTGAACAGTTTTTTCTGTACTATTGTAATTTAAACCCGTTTTTTGTAATAAATTGATTGTTAATTAGCGTCACTGGGTTAAAATTCTGTTCTTTTATTTTATTTTAAACCTTTACAGTTTTTCGTGCTATTAAGAAAGTCTGATTTCATTCACTCAAAATTTATTTTTCGTGGTTAGATTAAAGTTTTAATTCCCGAGGGTAACTCTGGCTAATTTTATTTTCTTTTTCATTTTAAATTCAATTTTGCATTTTTCATTTACTTCAATCAATACACAGCAGTGCGTATAACCAAAAACGTTTGTGTAAACAATCTAAATTAATGTTTATATTTATCTTACGTACGAGGGCAAATGATTTTTTAAATATATATTTTTCTTTTAGCAACTTTAATTGACATATAAGAAAAACATGCGACTGCATAGCTGCATACGTCACTGTGACGTCACCGCAGATGAAACAAAAATTTTAAATATATCTTATTTGCACCGTTTTAGTATTTTCTTTATAACCAATCTTATCACATATTTTTTCGAAGCCATGAAAAAAAAACGCTACTACAATAATTGTCATATAAATTCCCTGGAACATTTACTGTAGGCAAACTTTGATGTTGCAATCGATATAATACGTTCCAGTTTGCCATGTGGTGAGAAATATGTATCAAAAACAAACTCCTCCGCCAATCATCTTTCAGCCGAATTAAATATTACAAATACTTATTCTTTCCTTACAACAATAATTGCCAAAATCACCGAAAACACTGCGATCAACTCCAATGAATTGCAACGCTGTAAAAGAGAAACAAAAGCATTCGCGTTTAATTACAGAAGAAATAAGAAAACCAAACGTAAAAGAGCGTGAAAGAGGAATAATGAATAATCTAATTTGGAACCACGACGCGCGCGCCCTCTGAATTACGAAATAGTTTGTACCGTTTGCGTGCAGCCGAATTCCGCCCTCGGTTCGTCTACTACAGCGCCATCTAGTTTCCATTATTAAGATAGGCAGACATGTGTCTGCGCGCTCGAAAACAATCGAATCCGTACCCGGTAAGGTTTTCCTCCGGATGTCTATGCTTGTTAGGGCGAAATG
This sequence comes from Protaetia brevitarsis, assembly GCA_004143645.1. NCBI lineage: Eukaryota > Metazoa > Arthropoda > Insecta > Coleoptera > Scarabaeidae > Protaetia > Protaetia brevitarsis. The sequence continues at coordinate 31,297 of RXPK01000028.1, read as the reverse complement.
GAATAGACGGAGGCTTGTAGTAATCGTAGTTGAGGAAACTGCGATTGATGTGAGAATAGAAGATGGTGAATTTCTTTTATAGCTCAGTTCGTCTTTGTCGTCATTGTTTCGATGCGGCGTCAGATCTAACCAGCTACAATCTCGCACGCTATCGGGCGAAAGAAGTGATTACTTCGGCCGAATCGCGATGATATGGTAAGAAATAATGTAATTAATGCGAGTTTGAAGTACGAACTGGCCATTTCAAATTTGATAGTCGCTAAAATGTATGGCCTGCCCAAAATTCTCTAACCGAGACAATCTATGAGAACGAATACAAAAATGTATCTCTTAAAGTAGATAGTATGGAAATAGCATAAGATCCTACTCTAATAAGGAATTAAAAAATTGTTCCTATGGAGCTGAAATCCAGACGAAGTAGTGACGTCACATATATTCTAAATACGAAAAATTAGTTTAATCAGTGGCACCCCATTCGAGATATTAGCATAAGAGTGGAAAAAATGCATATATTTTCTCAAGAATCACTTTAGATATCACGTTCAAAAAAAAGGATGTTCGTTAATGCTAATTATGGGCATTCTATAAAAAATCAGAGGCTAATTCCGTTCACTCAGTTCAAAAATATCAGTATCTTCCTCTTTTGGAGACTGGTCTTTTGAGTTTCGTTTAAAGTGCTAACTTGGTTTTTTTTTTAAATATCAGACTATATACATTTAGGATTACTATAATTCTTCTTCAGCTTTTTCTGTGTGGAGGACATGTAAACAAAAAATGCTTTTCTCAACAGATATTCAAAAAAGCTTCTGAGGAACAGGCTCCTCGCAAAGGATTCTCAAAAAGCTCCACACGGAATTTGCTCGAAAAGCCCCCGAGCAAAAAAAAACACACGAAAGCTGCTTAAAAAAGTTCCTGAGCTATAAACTCCACACGAAAGTGGCTCAAAAAGCTCCTGAGCAATAAGCTGAACACGAAAGTTGCTCAGAAAGCTCCTGAGCAATAAGCTTCACACGAAAGTTGTTCAAAGGCGCACTTAATCAAAAAAGCTTTCCACGAAAGTTGCACAAAAAGCTCCTGAGCAATAAGCTCCGCACGAAAGTTGTTCAAAAAGCTTGTGAGGAAAGTAGCTATTGAGCAAAAGGCTCCTGAGCAAAAAATGCTCCACACGATAGTTGCTCGAAAAGTTACACACGAAAATTGCTCAAAAATGCTCCTGACCAATGAGCATTATAGGGCTGCATCATATATGTTAAATTATATAGCTATATCATATATGTTAAAATTATGACATATTTCGTTGAGCCAATCACGCTATCATCTTATTTTCAATGACTTTGGTTTCATTAATACAATGAACGATTTATTACTGAATAAATTTCTTCCGCATTTAGTTGAGTATTTATAAATCTTTTCCATTGATTTGATGAACTCCTTCTTTGGACCAATTTTAACGTATTATTTCGTGCGAAAAATGCTTTTTTCATTGTTTTACGACCCATTTCTAGTTCAGTGTGGTTACTCACTCTTTCCAAGTATACCAATATCGGAAACAATAAAATATTTTGGTAAAATTTTTAAAATCAAATAAGTAAGATGATCTTAAAGTCGCCGAATATAACTAAAAACGTCTAACTCGCCTATGCATACACCAGAATCGTTTTTAGGTAGATGGAAAGTATTTTGAACAATCGCAAGGAGCAGCAATAGGAAACCTATTGTTCCTGTTCATCGCTAACTTATTCATGAGTGTATTCAAAACGTATTTGACAGAGAAACCCTGAATATTTACCTTAAATTTGGTTGGATTGCGTGATAAATGATATCTTTATGGTTCTCGATATCAGAAAAACAGCCATTGCAGAAGTTCTCTTAAAAATAAACTCAAAATTCGATAATATTTTAAATTTACTGTATAAGAAGAGACAGACAACCAGCATCTATGTAAAAGAAACCAATACACGCATATATTTTGTGCAAATGGTCTTTCCTTGAATTTAGATAAAACTAAATGTATCTTTTTCCACACCTTACAAAAAAGATTCGATTTGTATCCTCGTATATATTTAAATAATAATATCATATATTGCACTAGGACTGCAAAGTTATTGGGAGTAACCTTTACTTCTACGCTTACGTGGGATGAACAGTGCAACTCTTTAATATCCAAGTTAAATATTGTCATTTTTAAGCTGCGACAACTAAAAGCTGCTGTAAGTTTTGAGACATTGAGAATTGTTTATTATGCAGAGTTTCTCATTGTCTCTACGGTATTCTGCTATGGGGCTCGAGTGCATTTGTTAACGCAGTTTTTCTTAAACAAAAAGCCGCCATTAGATGTATGTGCAGTATCAATCAACTTACCTCGTGTAGGAGTTACTTCATTTCTTTAAATATATTGACTATTTTTGAATTATACATTTTGGAAGCTAGTTGTTTATGTTCATAAAAATAAAGAGAAATTAATGAGTCAAAATAATAGCGGGCATTCTTACAATATTAGAGATCCCAAAATTCACTTAATTCCACATAGTTTAAGAATGACAGCAGCTAGTTTGGATGTGTTTGGGATAAAAATGTATAACAAACTCCCTAATACTTTTAAGGTTTTAGCTGTTGTAATTCAAGAGTTCTTAAGTCATGGCTGCTGAACCAAGTGTTTTTATTCATTGGAAGAATACTTAATACTGATATTTAATAATTTGTATAAGATTGTATTCAACATCTGTTATGTAATTTATTTTCTCTTTTTCATTCTTTTTCTTCTGTCTTTTACATTTTTTCTATTTCGCTTTGTTGACAATGTTTTTCACATATTGTAATGTTTGGAAATAAAGTTCTATTATTTTTATTATTATTATTATTATTATTATTATTATTTATTACATTTTAAGATCGCATTAATCCCCTTGGCCCTGACACTATACTAGTAAACTGGTTCCTAATATTAATTATAAACGTATCAAATTCACGCCAACTGAAAGCGAAATTAAAAAATAATACAATACAATAAAACAGTAAATTATAAAGAGTGTACATGTTAGCGAACAAAATCCATAATGGTTGATTTTCTTTCCATTAACTCCTGTGGACCTTTAATTAATTTTGTCAGTCCTTCTAAATTGTATGCTCATCAATGTATACATTAAACTAACATGTATGAAGGTAGATTTTTATTCTACTCTATAGATCTATGTAGCAGCGAAAACCGTAGAAATATTTAATTTGGGAATCATTTTTCCCTGACTGACTTCAATGTGGATCTCGATAAAATGCAAAATATTACGAATTTAAGAAGATTTTATGCTACGGAATCCCGAAAATTACTCTAACAGGAAATATATTGCATACTTGTTACTGTTGCGACACAGTCAAGGATCTTGAAGAGATTTCATATGTGAATACCAATATGTCGTATATAACTTTCAACGTTCTCCTTACTAATATTGCGATTGGGAAGTAACAGGCAATATATTCCGGATACTTTAATAAGATATATTAACATGGAAACGTAGAAAATATTCCTTATATTACTCTTCTTTGATTTCTGGATCGTTAGATGAATACGAATTCTCTTTTGCGTTGCCTAATAAACATTAAACTTTGACACAAACGTGTTTATTTACAAAGCTTTAGGAATCTTTACTCTGCGCGACTAATTATAACGCATAAGCCATGATTGTCATTAAAAGTGGATTGGTAGTTAGTAACAACTTTTTTCTTAAGTCAGTATGTTTCAAATATAATACTTCTTTTAAAGTAAGGTTATATATAGGTCATGAGGTGAAAATACTTAATCATAATTTATTTTACAGAGTTTCGGCAGTAAGATGGTAGCTTTTGCTGTCATTTTTTCGCTAATTGAAAATTTTATAAATCAAACGTATTTTGTATCTCTGTCAGTGAGACTACTTGTTTTTAGGTTATTCCAATGGTACAAACTAAAAAAATCGATTTAACATATAGATTGATCTATAACTATAATTTAGAAAAAAACATTATATTTGAAGTAAGAACGCTTTCAAAATCTTTTAAACAATGAGATGTTATAAGATCAAGGCTATGTAATCGTATCACAAATTAAAAAAAAAAGTCTAAAAAATATTATTAATGAACAAATCATTTTAAAACAAAATATATATTGCATCAAAACTTTTCTAAAAAATATTTTACATTTAATTGTTCTAAAATCAGATGAAAGTAATAAAACAGTAGTTATGTAGTTATGTAGTATAGTTAATAAAACCTAAAGAATAACAAAATTAAATCATAGGTAGAAAATAAATTTATTACTACTGGATTTGCAAAAACACTTAAAGTTAATAATTCATTACCACCATAAATTTATATACCAAATCATATAAAACTAACATCACTTCAAGACCAATAGTGTCATGTGTCATCAACTATCTAAATTTCTTGCAAACTCAAATTAATAATAATAAAAGGCGACAGGTGTGTCCTTTTCTACTCTCTGTCGCACACCATAGGCGTCGCCCTATCTATAGCGTGTAAATTTGGCGTAAAAAAGTTTCTTAACTAAGGCTTCCGACGGGCGTGCGATTAAAAGGGAAATAATAGACGGGCGAACGGGTAACGGGATGTGCACGGGAATAGGCGTATCGAGATTAATAGTTAAAAGTAGAAAAGAGGAGAAAATCGCCGAAAATTAGATCGTAGTAGCGGTGGGAAGCGAACGCCGCTGTGGACACAACTTTTACGAAACACGGTAAAGAAGAAATCTTTCATATTACAGTTTACTGCATATTACAGGTTTCTGTAATATGCAATAAATATAACATGACACAATATTTTCATTAGGTGTAAAAAAAAAAATACAGATGGCGGTACATTATGACATTCGATAAAGTCACTAGATATACTATAAAGTACCGCAATTGCCGCCCCTTGTGTCCAGATCAGGCGCTCAACTTAAACGGGGTATTTTTAAAGCCAAGCTGAAGAATCACAGAATTGTATGTATATAATACGTACATAATAGTAACGATCGACTCACAAAAAAGATGACATTTTCCCTAGTCATTACTATCACTACATCCCTATCGACATAGGGAAAATAAGCCATTGGGAAAACGCAAGGAAAAGGACACATATCTCTTTAATTACCAGCGATTGCGCGTGTGCAGATTCTAAGAATTTTAATACTACATTATTTGGCGGAAACCAAGTAAAATTCTGCGAATGTTTAATCTCTGACCGAAAGGCTTGCGCGGTACGTTTGGCGCATAACAACAAGGGGATTAGTTGTCGCTACGACTGTCAGGATACAAATATACTTTCCTTTTGTAGTTTATAAAAACTTCAAGTTTGTATCGTATATAATTATTGAAGAAATAAATTTACTGAAGCCATTCTTTGTTTGCAAAGAGTATTTAAGGTTTAGTTTTATAAAAAAAAATTTAATGTAGATCTATAAAATAATTTATCAAACATAAATGCCCACTGGCAATTTATATTAGCAAACTGTTAAAAACATACACTTTCAAAATTGTTAACCTACCTTAAATAGTTATTCTTTTTATGTTTTATTTTCATTGCTTTTTATGACGACACAAATCGAATTACAGTTTTTAGAATTTTTGTGTAAAATATGTAGATCAGATTTTGATTTCAAACTTCCTTAATAATATATTGAAAATACGAACAAGAAAAATCTATTAAGTATATGTGAAATTGTTTGGTAAAACTATTATTATATTACAAAAAGTATTTAGTTTAATTATTTTGTAAATATAAAAATATATAATATATATGGGCAAAGAATAGTTCCGCTGGCGTACTATAGATGTCCCAGCTAGGCTGATTTTAGAAAAGTGTACGACCAAACAAATATTAAACGTGATCTGACGTGATTAAACGTCAGTGGAATTTTCCGTTGCACAAATACGTAAAAATATAAGATAACCGAAGAGTCGGTGCGATACGAATGAAAGTGGTTTAACTGCGCGCGCAGCGAAGAGGTAGAGCATTCATAAATGAATTGTCAATTCGCAAAATTATTATGAAATGAATATTAAAGAGTCAAAGCAAGTAACAGTTCAGTAAATAAAATAAAAACCAAAACACACATATTGGCTCAATGGATTAATATTCGTTTTATAATGAAATTAAAACATATTTTATGTTAAAGCGAAGCTACACACGGAATATTTGCTTTTTATTTATTTCGTCAAATGCCTATTAACTGTCTCATAGCACATATTATATCTTATTTTTAATGCATGAAATCTACAGCGTCTTCGATTTATTACACTACGCGTGGAGAATGTATGTATCTATCGCTTTTATAATAGTGTATATTAAATAAAAACATAATTAGTGCATAAGAATGCGGTAAGTCGAAAACGTTATAAAATATTGTCACAATAACAGCGGGAAATTCAATTTTTAAAACTTGGAATTATTGGAATTCAATAGGGCATAACTTAAAAATATTTTTTGACTATATAGACTGTCAACGAAGACTTGGTCTTTGATTACAGTTCTATTTTTGATTTTAGGAAAAGACTTTCTATATATTATTCCATTTTTAAATTTTACGTAGAAAAAATAATAGCAGACATAATATCGGGGATTTTTACGCGATTTTTGGGTCATATTTTGCGAATATTAGAATAAACAAGAATGGCGCGATTAAAATGGAAGAAGAGTATTAAGAAAATGACATTTTGCAACAGATATTTGTGTTCAAAGCCTTTTGTAGTGCTGGATTCGATTCTTACAAGAGTTTTTAGAAAAATAAAATGGAGGATTCAATATTGAAGAGAAAATTTTGAAATATAGGAGACATTTTGCAAAGACGTTCGTATGCAACCGTTTTGAGGTCGCTAAATTTGATTCTGATATTAGTTTTTGGCAAATAAATGGCGGACGCAATATGGGGGAGAGACTTTTGAATATAAAAGAAACGCAATTTTTTTTTGAAGGCTTGAGACATGCGATTTTTTGGCACTATTTGCGAATATAGAATCAAATACATGATGGCGCGACTAAAATGGAGGAATATTATTAAAAAAATGACATTTTGCAACAGACATTTCTGGGTGTTTGGATAGTTGCATTGATGCTGATAATATCTTTTGGAAAATAAAATGGCGAATAAAGTGGAAGAAAATTCAAATATAGGGAAAATCGCCCAACTATTTTTTAAAGCTGTAACTTAAGGGAATGGGAAAGGGAATGGGAAGAATGGGAAGGAATGAAGGGATGGGAAAGGAATTGGAAAGGGAATGGAAAGGAATGGGAAGGGAATGGGAAAGGGAATGGGAAAGGAATGGAAAGGGATGGGAAAGGGAATGGGAAAAGGGAATGGGAAAGGGAATGGGAAAGGGAATGGGAAAGGGAATGGGAAAGGAATGGGAAAGGGAATGGGAAAGGAATGGGGAAGGGATGGGAAGGGGAATGGGAAAGGGAATGGGAAGGGATGGGAAAGGAATGGGAAAGGGAATGGGAAGGGAATGGGAAGGGAATGGGAAGGGAATGGGAAAGGGAATGGGAAGGAATGGGGGGAAAGGGAAAGGGGAAAGGGAATGGGGAAAGAAAGGGAATGGGAAAGGAATGGAAAGGGAATGGGAAAGGGAATGGGAAAGGGAATGGGAAAGGGAATGGGAAAGGGATGGGAAGGGAATGGGAAGGAATGGAAAGGGAATGGGAAGGAATGGGAAAGGGAATGGGAAAAGGGATGGGAAAGGGAATGGGAAAGGAATGGGAAAGGAATGGGAAAGGGAATGGGAAGGAATGGGAAAGGGAATGGGAAAGGAATGGGGAAAGGGAATTGGAAAGGGAATGGTAAAGGGAAATGGAAAGGGAATGGAAAGGAATGGGAAAGGGATGGGGAAGGGAATGGGAAGGAATGGGAAAGGAATGGGAAGGGAATGGGAAGGAATGGGAGGGAATGGGAAAGGAAGGGAAAGGAATGGGGAAAGGAATGGGAAGGGAATGGGAAAGGGAATGGGGAAAGGGAATGGGAAGGGAATGGGAAAGGGAATGGGAAAGGAATGGGAAAGGGAATGGCAAAGGAATGGGAAAGGGAATGGGAAGGAATGGGAAAGGAATGGGAAAGGGAATGGGAAGGAATGGGAAAGGGAATGGGAAAGGAATGGGAAGAGGGAATGGGAAAGGGAATGGGAAAGGGGAATGGGAATGGGAAGGGAATGGGGAAGGGAATGGGAATGGGAATGGGAAAGGGATGGGGAAGGGAATTGGAAAGGGAATGGAAAGGGAATTGGGAAAGGAATGGAAAGGAATGGAAAGGCGAAAATGGAAAGGAATGGAAAGGAATAGAAGGGAATGGGAAAGGGAATGGAAGGGAATGAAAGGGAATGGAAAGGGAATGAAGGGAATGGGAAAGGGAATGGGAAAGGAATGGAAAGGAATGGGAAAGGAATGGGAAAGGAATGGGAAAAGGGAATGGGGAAAGAATGGAAAGGAATGGGAAAGGAATGGAAAGGGAATGCGAAAGGATGGAAGGGAAATGGAAAGGGAATGGTAAAGGGAATGGGAAAGGGAATGGGAAAGGGATGGGAAAGGGAATGGGAAAGGAAGGTAGGGAATGGGAAGGAATGGAAAGGAATGGAAAGGGAATGGAAAGGGAATGGGAAGGGAATGGAAATGGATGGAAGGAATGGGAAGGGAATGGGAAAGAATGGGAAAGAATGGGAAAGAATGGGAAGGGAATGGGAAAGGGATGGAAAGGGAGTGGAATGGAATGGGAAAGGAATGAAAGGGATGGAAGGGAATGGGAAGGGAATGGGAAAGGAAATGGGAAAGGAAGAAGCGGAATGAAAGGAATGGAAAAGGAATGGAAAGGAATAGGGATAGGAAAGGAATAGGGAAGGAGAGGAACATAGAAAGGGAATGAGAAGAGATAGGCGAGATGGGAAAAGAGAATAGGAAAGAATGGGAGGGAATGGAAGAAAATGGAAAAGGAATGCGAAAGGATAGGGAATAGTAGAGAAAATAGGGAAAGGGAATGGGGGAAATTGATAGGAAGGGAATGGAAAGGGGAAAGGATTAAGGAAGGAAAGGGAGGGGAGTGGGAAAGGACTAGGGAAAGGAAAAGGAATAGGAAAATAAGGAAGGGAATAAGGAACAGGGAAGAGGGAATAATAGAAACGGAAAGATAAAGGGAATAGAGATACGGAAGGGACACGAAATGAAAAAAGGGAATAGGAAAAAATACTATTTCTATTCTATCTATTACTAATTTATGTTTACCGTATGGAAATACCTGCCTACTCGAGTCAGCAATGAAAAAAAAATCTATATAATAAGCAGACATATAGATAGAGAATAAGCACTGAAATATAAGCTTTTAAAACAAAATGATCAGGTGTGTTTCCTGTGGTGTCTAATATAACTTTTTGTCGAAAACGTAATTAATGAGTTGTCAATATTATGGAATTTACGTGGCTATAATATGATCTCGCGAAGGTAAAAAAACTAATAATATAAAAATCGTCAATTGGAATGTAGTTTATTATAGAAGTGATCTTTTATTTAAACGCAGCATATTTTCATTTAGCCCTAAGTAAAGATAATTCAATTCGTGTCTTCAGAATCACGTGTATATATACGTACAACAAAATTTTCTACAAAGTTGTGCAGATTCAATGCTGCACACCTAAAAATATTTCATTATACAGGGTGTTCCAAAGGTAGAACAAAAGTAAACTACTTAAAACTACTGCACATTATAAAAATGATTTCCAAGTGAATGACCCGACTTCAAAAAACACCTCCCAAGTAACTTCCTCCACTCCTGATGCAGATCTAGTATACTAATTACTGAGTAAATACAAAAAACTCATTTCAAATTTCGTTTTAATAATGTAAGCATTCTTAATAATAATATTCTTCCATGAGACGTAATACCTTTATACAAAAATATTTCGGTTGATTCATACGGCAAAAAATCATTAAAATGACTTGAAGAAGAAATTGCATCCCTTTCTCAATGCGAGTTTATTAAAGCTTTAGTACCCACCCTTAGTACAACATGTCTTCAATGCTATTGAAGGTCTGTTATTTCTCTAGTAATCTCGATGATGTATTTAGCTTGACTGCTGATATAAACCTTTCATGATCCTACATATTACGAACGATATGTGTATGACGGCATAATCTGCATACCACTCATTAAAATCGTATGTTTAATTAAATATATTTTTTTAGAATTTAACTTTAATTCGTAGAAAAACGTATTCTAAATAACCTTGTTCATATATTTAACCCATGTAGTACTGAAAATATTTTTCCTGATGCCTGGAAGTATGCGTAAGTTTTACCTATCTGGAAAAGCCAACTCCATTATCTTTTCCTGATCTTAAACTTATCAGCCTGGTACCAATTCTTTCCAAAATATTAGAAAAAAAATTATGAATTCTCAGCTGCAAGAATATGTGTAGTGTCATGATATATTACCAAACTATCAATCGGAATTTTGCAAGAATAGTTGCGAGACTAACACTTATTATATTTTAAATGCTACTTAGAAAGGTTGGCTTACTGTTCTTGTTTTACTAGACTTTAGCAAGACTTTTGATACCACTAATGACACAAAGATAATTAAATATAAGAGCCAAAGAACCGCTGCATTAAAAATAGACAGGTAATCTGGTCTGCTTTAGCTAATCACACACTCATAATTACAGGACACACTATACATATACACGGAAAATATAAAACTACTAAAAGAAAGTAATAATGGATACCTTAACACTCTAGAATCAATTTATATGGAAAACTAAGACAACAGATTAATTAATAATAATTTCCTTCAATATGTATGTACGATGGAAGACAAAACTCTTGACTCAGTATTAAAGATAGAAATATTGAAATCCTGAAGAAACTTGAGTTGTTATTTGGGCTATTTCCATCGTTTTTACTGAAGAAACTCCGATGATTCTATCTATATTTATGTCAAACTTGAGTCAAGACTTTTGTCTTTGACAGTGCGTAGTTTTTTGTTTGTTTATTTGCAGCGGACGTGGATTTGGTTATGTATGCACTTTAAAATAGAAACTGTAGTCAGTGCACTAAGGATGTGCGTGGAGCGCAGTGCGCTCGGAGTTATGAAGAGGGTGGCCCAAAATAAGACTTGGCTATTTTTGTACATAAATCCATTTCATATTTTTCATGCTAAAAAAGACGTGTATGACATTGTTGTAAAAATGCGTTCAGTCGATCTTCTGACATTGTACTTCTCAGAAAAGTTTTAATGCGTTTGAAGGTGGAAATATACCGTTCCCAATCAATATCCAACAGTTTATATGTTTCCGTCAAAACTTTTTTTAAGTTGTTGTGTGTTATGAACACTAAAAGCGGCAAAACACCACCTACACCTACGTCACACATGTCATCGCGCTTATAAATTAAGCTAGTTCAAGTCGTCGCCTATTCGCAATATCTGCTTATCCATTTAACCAATATTCTAATTAAAATTAACTTATATATTAATCTTATTTTTCAGAAACGTACAAGCTGTCGTGTGCAGCAAATTCGTAAATTAAAGAAGTTTCTCTTCGAAGGATTAGCATTCAGCTAATAAATAATTCTAATTGTAATAATAGTTTGCACAAATAGTACAAACAGTAGAACAAAAATTTACTCCCTTCAAACTTTAATTTAAATAGTTTCATATTCAGCGCATACTTGAGTAATCTCTTTGTTCCTGTAGTAAATACAAACTTTCTATATGATTTCATAAAATATTTACTCAACAAATTTTAAAGAGCTCGCGAACTGTGTACATCAAACAGCCTTTTCAAACTACACAAAATCTCAATTTAACGTACAGCGGGGTTTTACAATAAACGTCTCCCCTCGAACATTATATAATAGGCTTTAGAGGTACTTTATCTTATCTATCAAGCTGCAGCTAATAGTTTCCAACGAAATAGGCTTCATTACATCCGCCCGCGGTTCAGAATCAAATTTGTATTACGCGCGATCGCTTATAGCTTCCAACTTGTTTAAGTTAATTAAACCTCATTCACTAATTAGGAGAGTTCACCGCTACTCCCCTCTCCGCGTCTGTCTATACTATACACATCACTTAATCCGAATTATTAGCTTATGTATTATTCTAGGCTGAACTTAGGGAAAATCACCAGAACTTAATAATAGCGGATTTTATTCGGTATGTGCTTAGGGACACGTTTTATTATATGCACGGATCCTAGATCCGGACTCGTTATCACTACCCGAAAGAGAGAGAGACCCGAAATTTGTTGTTACACGAAACCGGTGCAAATTTTAACTGCTGCTGTTAACGATATCGTCTACGGAGAGATAGCTTATTACCCAATTGCACGACTGTGCAATTACTATTAAACTTCAGGAATGTGCAATTATAAAAGGATCAACCGATAATAAAGGACTCGTTTACGGTCTGGGCTGTATCCGTACCGCGAATAAATTTAGTTTAGTATTATGAGACGATAACGATTGTAGTGTGGGAGCTGCCGAAAATTAATTCTGATGCTTGGGTAGCCAGAGATGTTGAAAACTGTTTAAAATACGCCCTCTATTGGACATTTTTGGTTGTAAAAAGGAGATTATCGGGATCTATTCAATGTTCCCTTTCCTTTCGATTACGTTTTTCGGATACGGTAAAATTTAACTTACGAATATCTAGTGATCATCTTAAATTCTATCGGTAATTATGATTCAACATAAATGGTAAATTGAGTTCATTACTTATCTCACAATCAGTTCCTTACATGGGAAGTTTGCGCAGATTGTGATGAAACATTGTCAGTTTGTAGACTCCACTGGAGCATTACTCAAGGACACTCAATATTCAACATTAAGAGGCACAATTTAACCTTGAAATTGACCTAAATTTTGTTTATCCAAAATAACTTTCAAACGGTGGAAGATTCAAAAAATCGGTGGGCTTGCACCATTTAGATGTATCTTTCGGCTATTATGCCTTTTCATATACAAGATGTCATAATAAGAACGACATATATCGTGCTTATTTATTGAATTTCAGGAATCGGTTATAGTCACTTTTTTTGCAATCAAATATTCTGCAAGAAGTAGGTATTTAGATAATTATACAGGTGTGCAGAAGTATTGAATTTTAGCATATTTTCTTATTCTAATGGACAATTTGAATATTGTTATGTGGTTTCATTATGATGAAAATCGGTGCAAGGTCATATAGCCTCCACAGAGAAAAATCTCAATTTAATAATATTTATACTTCACTGTTGGACGAAAATGGTAGTAAGCATTTTTACTATTGCGCAAAAATATTAAACCAACGTCGCTGCAGTTTTGTATACCACAGTTACAAAAAAACAATAAAATTGTTAGAAAGTTTTGTGGCACAATCTTCTATTATAAAATCTTTTAAGTATTTTGAACTAGTAAATATAATAAACTGCATCTGATGAGTGAGAAAAAGTTATAATCGAGACTTTTTATACTGGGAAACTTTACAATAATAATATAATAATAATATATTTCACCTCATAATGCTTACACAGCGTAAGAGATCTTCAACAGTAAATAATAATAAAAGATAATAATAAAAATGTATAAATGTTAAAAGACATTATATAAGCGAAAGCTAACAAACCTAACATACATGTAAATAAGACAATAATACAAAACCAAAAACACAAACAGATCTATGTCTTATTAAAATATATTTTTTCTGTGAAAAAATCACTGACGTTATAAAATATTTTGTTACGTAGATATTATTTTAGTGCATCTTTAATTTTTTTGGTGGCAAGTTCTTTACTTTCTACTGGTAAGTGGTTATATATCTTTAAACATTGAAATAAACAAGACTTTTGTATTCTGCTCAATTCGGTTTTAGGTGGCAAGAGATATGATTTGGCTGTACCCCTAGTGTTATGACTAGTAGTACTCGAACACTAGTTCACGGATCGAACTGATAATAAAACTCATTAACTATACTTGCAATATTCTGATTTCCGCTAATGTTAAGAAGGACATTGGTCTGCCAAGATCTTGGACATACTTAAAAAATTTACGAATTGTTGTATCTGAAGCAAAAAAGCTAATGTTAAGACGGCATCGGCTTGTCAACATGTCAGTAATAATTATATCTACCAACTTCCAACATTCCTCGAGATTTACGTATTGTCTTTAACGAAATCAACAAACAAACCCTCAAATTAATAAAATCTCGTATCGACTTCGCAGGACCGTACTCAATTTAATCTTTCAAATGAACCAACTTATTTTTTTAGGCATGCTGATTTAATGTAATTAATGTTCCAAATATATATGCTCGTTTCAAATTTCGAATGCAAGGTTGCAGACTTATTTAACTTTTTACATAAAATTTTCAAAATGCACTTGTTCATTAAAAAAAAATCCAGCATTATCATTACAAATTTAACTTCAAATTTACTCTTTCTTGTAAACCGAATATTATTTGGTAAGATAATACAGGGTGTTCCCTGGAAGTAAGAAATTACGCGACATTTAAACGGCTATTAGTTATTTTAGATACTCCACATTTTTTTTTTTCATTTCATCGTATGTCCTTTTTTATGATCTTTCATTTCAGTTAGGAATATGGTATACCTAAAATTTATACTTTCTGAGATAATTCCACATTATTAGAAATAGTCACACACATGAGGTATTTATTTATAGAATGGGCTGTGGAAGAATTTTTATGACATTACCAAGCTGTCAAACAAGTTGCGTTAATAGAATTTCCTTTATTTAGTGTGAGTTAAAATGAATTTCAATCACAAAGAGATTGTTGGTTTGGTGTGAGCTTTTTTTGAAAAAGTGCGAAATTTTAAAGTGACTTGTGTTAGACAAAGATGTCTTTAAAAGGAGTTCGAAAATTCTTCGAACCTTTCCATTAGATACTGGCGCGTGTGCGGATGCTGTGCCGTCGATACTTGACCTCACAAAAACAATTTCATCTACAAGACCTTCGGAAAGGCCTCCTACCCCACCTCGTACTATTCCCTATATATATCAACTACCTTCAATACGAACACAATTTCTAATCCGGACCCCCAAACCCCACTTGGAACTAATTTCTATATATCAACTCCCTTCAGAACGGGCGCAATCCCAAACACTATTTTAAAAAAGAAAACCCGGCTCATTTCCTCATACATTACTTCCACCGTAAATACGTTACAACCTCTAGCATCACATACCCAATTTGCACACCAATGGTCACATTCTCAGCAGAGAAACTTTTACCTCCGGATATACCTTTCCATAGGGATGATAGTCTTCGAAATTTTGATCTAACCAGTGACCCTAATGTCTCAGAGCCATACATTAACCCCTTTCCTACCCAGCTTAAGCAAACACTTCTGAAGAGAAGAAATGTAAACTTAAGTGTCTGCAAACAAACACCGACCTCAGAAACAAATTCACATCAAATGTTTCAAACTTCCAACATCAATACTGCCCTAAAATTTAACCTTTCCAAACATTGAGTGCGCTTACCAATTCTACTTAAATTTGTGGGTCATACTTACTTAATCATTAGCAGATGAAGCTGTAGAATTTCTAAGGGATTATTAATCAGCCGCAGAGTATAATGCATGAAATGATAATTTAAAATTATGTAAATTCCAAATCATCTAATGGGCAGTGCAGAAGCATGGTTTAGAGATTCTGCTAAAAGAAATCCCAGTTTCTGACACCAGTGCCACGAAATTATTATTATCAATATTTTAAGTAGTTTTTAAGTTAGGTTAAGATGCACAAGCTGACTTATTTACCTCAACTCCTCCCCACTTTTTTATACGGCGACTTTGCTGAATGGAGATAAATCAGTCAGCTTGTACATCTCAACCTAACTTAAAAACTACTTGAAATATTAATAATAAGTTTCGTGGCATTATCACGTCGTATTTCTAAAGAAGTCATCAAAACAGCATTCAATAGAATAGTATTGGGAAACTTGCAGTATAGGTAAGTATTATTTTTCCTGTCGAGTTGATCGTATAACCTGGCAGCGGAAGAGTAACTAACATTAAAAACAACCCATACTGTATATGGATGTAAAATCAGAGCTCTTTTTCCAACACAACTCCACAATTAGACAAATACAATTCAGCCAGAAATTATCGCCAGCGCAATTCCATCCAGATAAGCATTAAACCAATTTAGAAATGCCAAAACTTAACGGTTTTGTTTCACCGAGATACACGGCGAGGTCTCAATTAATTTTGATTGGTCTCCGGTCGACGCAGTGCGAGCGAATTGCGCGGTATTCATTATGCTGGCGAAGTCGAGATGGCCCCGACAAATTGGGCCTCGACGCGGGCCATTTGTTAGTCGGTGCTGCGCGCTAACATAACTAATCAAGCCCGGTAAACACCGCCGTGGCTTATGAATTTGCGAAGAGCGGTAATTAAGTGGCCGGAGACGTGTCTTCGTTCATTGTATATGCTGGTAAATGTGCGCATATTTAGTAACTGCTAGTGTAAAATAGTATTAAGCATCGACTAATAATGATTGTCGCAGTGTAACAATTTTCGCCATGTTGCGATGTCTAGATAGCCGAAATTTGTATTGTAATTTCTGCTAAATGCAGCTTTTGTGTAATTATTGATGGGTATCGGCAGAAATAACTGTTAAGATTCGTTAAAACAATCCGGGTATTACTGCAGTAAGCGCATCCACCAAAAATAAATTGAGTCACGAGTGTTATATAAGCGTATATTTAACTTTTAATACACTTGATTGTTAAATGGTTACTGTTAAGTTACAAAACCAAATATAAAACGGTTCAAGGATGTATGAGATTTTCGTAATTATAAATAAAATTGTTTGGTAAGTTATTTTTTAGGAACCTAGAATTGGAGGAATTTTAATTAAACTATCCACGAAGATCTTTTATAAGGAAGTGAATAAATCATGTCAAGTTGTGAACAATAAGCAAAATTCGTAACAACGAAAGTTGTTAACAAATTAATATTAGCAGAAATACATTAATTTGTTAAGGTAAAGTCAGGTAAGTGTGTAACCGGGGCAAGTGTGTAGTTTGGCTACATTTATTTTCAAAATTAAAATATGGATGTCCTCTGTTATATTACTAATGTACTAAACTTTATACTAGTTTTACAAATAAAAATTCACATCTCCTAACGTGTAATAACTTAGATATCTTATAAATTTATCATACCTTATTAAAAAAGGCATCAGTATAGTATTACACTCTTGGCCGAACTAAAAGGTAATGCTATTAATATATAAAATGCGGAACGGTTACACACTTGCCCCATTTTGCTGGGTAAGTGTGTAGTATTGAGAGTGTTTAAAATTTATTTTTTTTCTAGTAAACCGTTGATAATTTTAAAAGGCGTATCTATTGAAGGCTTACAACTAGGCATATATTACGTAGTTCTATGTGTAAAATTTATCAAAATGTCTTATTATGTGAAGTGTTACATTTTCTTCACACTATGCAATTTTTACTACACACTTACCTGACTTTACCTCAATTTCTTATTGTAAAAAGCTTGCAATCTTTGCAACGAAAGTTGTTGATGAAATAAAGCTGCATTCTCTGCTGTTTGCTTCATTCCCATGACTGTATTCGAATCCAAGGTCGTGAGTTCTTGGAAACTCTTAATAGGTATATTTGAAAGAAGAGTATGTACTTTCTTGTATACAAAAAAAAAATGAAATGCTTTCTTTCCCAAATTTAAAGAAAATAATTCGAAATGCACTTCTGTGAAATATGTAATTGTAGACAAAGTTGTTGAAAGAACAATTTTTAAAGGCCAATGTCCTTATACGCATTTTCTACGCAATGAGAACTGTTAATTCTCAGATTTTGATTTACATCCTTGTAAATAGTTATGTACGTTGTACAAAGTTTCATTAAAGCACTTGTAATTGCTGAGAATTGGCATAGAATTGAAGAGGTATGAACTTTATTTTCAAAAATGTAAGTGAAATTTGAGTCGTTTAACAGGACTATATCAGTATACAGGTGTCTCATGACGAACAAGTATACATTGGAAAAGTCTGAAAATTTCGCAGTATACTAAAGCCGATCTGCGTTATTGAACTAAAATATTTTTAATAATCTAGCGCATCCGGTTGTACCGGAACTGGCTGTCAACTTTGTTATTTTAAATGGAACACCCTATATATTATTACATTTTTTAATTCCTTGTTTAAATCTAAAGTAAGTTTGTTAAAACAACTATTTTGTTATTTTCAACCGTATTTGAAATAGTTGTATTTTTTTTTAAATTTTTGACAGATGGACGAGTGCATCTGAACTTTATAATTGCAAAGGTATTTAACTTGCAAAATTGAAAATTTGTAGAATGTTGTACCGTATCATACCATATAGAGAGATCACTAGGGGAAATAAAATAGAGAAATTACCATAGTTAGTTTTAATAGAGTCTTAAAAAAAATAAAGTAATTATAACGATAATTCGATTATTAAATATTAATTATTAAATAGAATTATATATAAAAATAATTAAAATATTGAAATTCACATTAGTTTAAAATAAACGAAATTAAGTTCCAGGAATTTGTGCTTCAAAAACAGAGCAACATATATACGACGTAGGCAAAGCATATAAAAGTAGAAGAAAAGATAGAATAGATCAACTTTTCTGACAGAACAACAACATAAATTTGCAAAAATTAACGAAGACATACATATGTAATGAGAATTTTTGCATTGTAAAACACAGATACGAAAATAAGGTATTGAATTTAACTAATTTATTATCTTCTACAATAACAAACGAAAAAAAAAATGTTTTAGGAGAAAATAAAATATAAGATCATTTGCACTTGATATCTTAAAAGTTACGGAAATATGGAATAGATTTATAAAATAACATAGCTTTGCACAGAATGAGCAAACGTATTTATTTATGTAAGTAGGTGTATCTGTAATGCCTCGCGTTACGGATTTTTTGGAGGGTATATAACAATAAATTTATTAATTTACAAACGTTTGTTCAGCACCCCAACATTA
This sequence comes from Protaetia brevitarsis, assembly GCA_004143645.1. NCBI lineage: Eukaryota > Metazoa > Arthropoda > Insecta > Coleoptera > Scarabaeidae > Protaetia > Protaetia brevitarsis. Next base: position 12,297 of record RXPK01000028.1, on the reverse strand, counting down.
TCACAATACTCTAAACGGTTGCTACTTCTCAAATTAAGTGCGAATCTAAATTCTACAAATCTTCCATCTGGCTTCTACATAATTGCATATGCGGACGATATTACGATCCTCATTGATGGGAGGACTGTCGGGTTCTCGGATGAAGTCAAATATCTCAGTATTACATTTGACAGAAAATGCAGCTGGAGCAAACATATCAAAACAAAAGCGAAGAAAACATGTAAGGTCTTTTGGCAGTGTCGTCGCGTGCTGGGTAGGACTTGGGGGCTCTCCCCGAAAATTACCTTGTGGCTGTACACTGCCACAATTAGGGCCATGCTAACTTATGGTGCCCTCGTCTGGTGGCCAAGGGTGAGACGAATGATAGCTAAGAATGACCTGATGCATGTGCAGTACATCGCATGCCTTGGCATTGCAGAAGCAATGCGCACGATGCCGACGGCAGCAATGGAAACCCTTTTATGTGTTTCTCCCCTGGATCTGTTCGTGGAGGAGACGGCTTTTAGAGGGGCTATAAGGTTGCAATCTCGGGGTCTTCTGATCGGGGAGGAAGGGAACTGTGGTCACGTGAGCATCATCCACGAGGGCGTCGCTAAAACCCCTGCCCTTGGTGCCACGAAGGACTGTGTGCCTTCCGAGTTTATTTTCAGCAGACTCCTGCAGCAGACTACCGCGTTCATGTCGGCCCCTACGTCGAATAATTGCCTTCGATTACCGTCTATACAGGCGGATCAAAGACGAAAACAGGGACAGGTGCGGGAGTTTTCTTCCAGAGCTTAAGTTCAATTTGGCACTAGATAGGTTAGCTACGGTCTTCCAAATCGAGGTTTTAGCGATCCTGTATGGTGCTGAACAAGTTTTAGCAAAGAGCATTAAAAGATGGCGTATTGTCCTTTATAGTGACAGCCAAGCTGTCCTTAAAGCCTTCAGCGGTTATAAGATCACTTCAGGCCTGGTATTTTGGTGTCACAATACCTTGTAAGCGATCGCTATTGTTAATGACTTGATACTGAGATGGGTCAAAGGTCATAAAGGTAATCTGGGAAACAAGACTGCCGATAGGGTTGCGAGATGGGGCTGGTGTTCTCCTTACATGGGACTGAAGCCTGTTCTTCCCATTTCTTCGGCTACACTCAACACCCTAATAAAAAATCAATAGATAGGCATCCATAACTACCTGCTGTCAGGCACTCAATGCCATCCCCAGGCTGTCGTCCAGGATAGCAAAATATTGTCTGCAGCTCTCTCGCAGTAAACAACGTGAAGTTATAGGGCTATTGACTTGCTACTGCAATCTTAATAAACGCATGCACCGCATAGGAGTGACTAGCAACTCACTCTGCCGTGCATGTTACCTAGACGACGAGACGCCGGAGTACATCTTATGTTACTGTCCGGCGCTTGCCCAACTTAGAGGTGCCATCTTGGCGGAGTTCTGGCCCAGTATGACCGGCATTGAAGCCACCTCATCTGCTACACTGCTCGAATTCATCCTTCGTTTGGGTTGGCTCGAGTAGGCTGCGGGTGAGTGACGCCGCCTAGGGAAGGTAGCACAATGGGCCCGGTTAGAGTGGCCTAAGTGCGCGTGGCTAGCCACCCTTCCCATCTTCTTCGATTGCTTATGCAACCGAAACTGCAAGTACTCTATACCTAGCGATATATAATTCAGAATTTTTCCCCAATCATTTTTAATTAACATTTAAAGGTATTCTATTTTACATAAATAATCAAGAATTTATTGGGCTTAGGTTCGCATTTAATTATACAATTATAAATACAAACATAAAATATATTAAATCGATATTTTTTAATTATTCTCAGCTTCACTATTGTTGCTACTTTCTTGATTAAAAATGTAAATTAATTACCTAAGGGAAGCCAGAAAATTAATTAGACTAAAGAACATTTAGCCTAAATTAAATTCACGGAATGCATACAAATGCATACATAAGGCGAACTCCCAATACGTATATCCCCTTCATAATACTATTACATGTAAACGACCTCTGAGTGACACATAAGCAATTCGCTGAGAGAAGTTGGAGGTACGGCGAGACACGTCATGAAACAGAACATGTACTACCGTGTACGATATTACGCAAGCCTTATAATACGCAGAACGTCTGTAGCAGTAGCGACTTAATGCAATGCAAATCTTAGCACGAAGCAGCAGTAAGTACTTTGCCGGGGGTATCTGTGGTACGTGTTCTTAGCGGTTGAGAGTTAGGTGGAAAACGTTTTAAAGGATTAAAGTGCATTTTAACCAAAGGTTAAACGTTTGCACCGCGGAATGTTTATTCAGGAACAGTTCGAAAATCTATGCATTCGAAATTCAGTAATATTTACCTTCATTGTCATGCGTTCATAAAAACCGTGCTATTCTCTAAGTAGGTTTTTGTTTCTTATACGGAATGGTGGCTGAAATTTTAGTTAGGATGATATACATACATAATCGCGTTTTCTTTTAAAACGTGGTACATTTCAAAAGCCGTAAACTGGAATTTAATGGCTTGATGTCTCGTATATTTTTTATACGGCTCCCTTTCGGGGGCCAAGCGATGTATTAGAGTTGAATGTGCCCGGTTTTATGATACGCGATGACGGTGTAGGGAGTATATTGCGCTAGGGTTGCTTTAACTAGAAAAGGTAATCCAGTTAGCCATAACGATAAGCGAGTCTCTTTTATGTGTTTTATAATTTACTACTTGTTCGGCTACTTGCTGGTTCTTTATGTTTATCTTGTGTACCCTTCTTGTTAGCATTGATATGGAAAAATTAAAAAAAAAAAAAGGCATGTAGTCAGGATTACACCAGTGCCGGTGTAAAGGTCAGTTCTGAGCAAATTGCCCGAAATTAGAAGAACTAATTAATCGATTTTTCCTCAAACCCATTTTAAGAAATCGATTTTAATCGATTTTCAATCAAAACCGTTTTTGAAAACCGATTCGAAACCGGTTCCCAAAATCAGTTATGTTTCTTTTTTTCTTTTGAGGCGGTTTCTACACAGATAAAAATACGGAGTTGAATCTAACACCGTTTTAACTCTTTTCCGGTGTTCCCTCGCGACCATCCGTTCAAGGAGCCTCCATTTCGGAGTTAAATGTTTTGCTACTAAACGGATGGAATACAGAGATAATTTTGCTTTCCATAGAGGAAAAAACATCTTTAACCGAGGGAACCTAATCCGTTAAGGATCAATTTGTCTCTCTTATGCAGTTTTACTATTTTGCAATAAATGTAAAAGTTTCCGAAATGGAGTAATTTTAACTCCTACTGCTGTTATTAAAATGAATAACGGATGTTGCTTCCCCCATATGTATGCAATACTACTATCGTATCAGATAAAATTATCTCCGTTGCTAATGTAAGTAACTCCACTTGGAAATAATTACATCCGCAATAAACAAACGGACGGTATTAAATAAATCCACAGTGAATACAATTTTCTCCCGCCAGAGAAAAGATTTTGCTCCATATTGGATCAAATTATTTCCGGTACGGAAACATGTTAACTCCGTTTCGGAATGTATTTCATCCTTGACACATGAATTTATTTCCGTTAAGAAGGTACCTGCCACAGGATTCGAGCGGATTATTATCGAAGAGAAGAGAATATCTCTCTAGTGAAAAGGTTTTTAACTTTATTTTTATGTTACCTAGCTCCGTAGTAGCTAAGTTTAACATCATATTGAAGTTAATCAATGAGGGCTGTTCTATGTGGACAGAAGCACCATTGCTGAGTGCATTTATTCTATTATTTATCATTAAAAATGCATCAAAAATGTCGTCGAACCTCAAGTTCTTGAATTATTTTGGATATATTTCTAATAATTACTAGATTAGACACACTAAGCACGTCCTCTTCTGCGTCCACAGAGCAGCCATCATTGGAATTGCTTTAATTTATCCATAATATAGTCCCTTCTTCGAGTTTGGTACCGACCGTGGGTGAAGGCACGACACAGTTGAAACACCACGGATTCAGCTAAGACAAACGTGCTTTTATTCAGGAGCTAACACCTAGAATGTAGTGGGGTTAATTAAAAATTGGTACCTCGTAGATTGAAAATTAAATAAGGATGCACAAGTTTCTTACCTGCTTTATCTACATCTGCCTTGGTGATGTTTGCTCCCATAACTCTTACCCATCTTTTACGGTTTTCGTACTTTACTCTGATGTGTATTTTATAAATTTCAGGTACAGTGCATTCCGACATATCCTTCTCCATTCTCGAACTATTGCAAAATGACCACGTCCAGACTTGTTGCACATGCGCTGCACTAATATCGCTTTAATAAATGCGCACGCCCTATACAAACTTGCAATTTCAAATGGTTAGGGAAAACAGTTACGATTTGGAGAACAAATGTTCCCAATCGGAGGTATCCTTTCCCTTTTCGGCGTTGAGGTATTAGAAGTAAAAACATCTGTTAAGCAAACAAATTATTACCTCCGTGAAGGAGAAAATACAATGTAATGTTAGGGATATTTGTTTACATTTAGGACGTAAATACGGTGGTGTAGATGCGGAGAGAAAACGGAGATTATTTCTTCCTTGAAAATCATGTTAGAAAGCGGAGTAAATTCAATCTCTCCGTTTTGGTTGAGATTTTGTACAAAACCGAGGAAATACTTTCTGTTTTCAGCTACGGCAACTCCTTTTTGGAACAAAATATTTCCAAAACGGAGACTCCGTATTTCACTCCCTCAAATTTTTACCTGTGTATGACAAAAATACTCAAAATTCCTTAAGACAGACTTCACTACGCTGGACGCACGTGCCAAAGCAATCATCATCAACAGGAACAGTGAATTAAATAACTACACCAACTTCTCTTATTTACACCTAAAAATGACATCCTACAGTAATCTCTAATCCGAATCCGGCTAATCTTCTATACCCTTTCTTTTGGCTTACCAAACTATAAATTTTCAGAAGACATAAAGAATTCGTGTGTGGAATTCTCATGAGGTGCATTAAGCCTTCCTTATTTATAATAATAATAATAATAATAATAATAATAAATGGTCTTTATGGGAAGTTAAATTACAAACATCCAATCAAAGGCGAAGTCCAGCAATGCTGTTCTTCTTAACCTAAGATGCATGTTATAAATGTTTAAATAAATAAATGGCGTTAAGGAAAAAAAGGAATAACAGAAAAAAGGAAACTTAATCAGGTTTGGGCTGTACCGATATACCGTAACACACACAAGCGTTCAGCCAACGTGAGGTGTCTGTCTCTGCAGGAATAGTTTTTTTACGTGTTGTCTGAAGGAAATGATACTGAGATTTTTAAAACTGTGCGGAATGGCATTGTAGTATTTGGCAGATGCATAGGAAAAAGATCTGGTGAATATTGCATAGCGATGTTGCTGTACAGTTAGACCAGTAACATGACGCAGATCCCTATCATGAACCATGCTCCTAAGTATCAGCAACTCCGTGATATACCCAGGCAAACCCCTCATCAAGACCCCATGAACAAATACACACAGATGCAGCTCTCTACGGCAATCCATTCTTAACCAACCGGCACGACCAATCAGATGAGATACGTGATCTCTCCGTTCTAAGTTGAAAATGAATCTAGTACAGAGGTTCTGGATTTTTTGTATTTTTAAAGACGTTGCAGAATCAAGACACGGGCCGTAGACGATGTCGCCGTAATCAAAGTTCGACAATACTAGTAAGGCGCAAATTAAAGTTTTAAGCTTAGAAGTCATTAACTTCCTACTAGCATAGAGACATTTTAATGTTGCAAAAGACTTTTGAATACAGTTATTCACACGCTGTTTGAATCTAAGTTTGTTATCTATCGTAAGGCCTAAATTCTTAACTGTATCTGTAATTTGTAAAATACTCCCCTTAACCTTAATGGCGACACCATCCACGGCCCCATGTCGTCGTTTGGAAAAGACTATCACGGACGACTTCGCACTATTGATTGGTAGGCAATGGTTTTGAGATACTTTGACCAATCTTTCTATGTTTGCGTTAATAGCATCAACACTCTGTTGCAATTGATTAACATTAAAGCTGCAGTAAAGTTGACTATCGTCTGCAAAAAAATGCGGGGTGCAAAATTTTAAATTTGTATGAAAATCAGCAGTAATTTGATAATTAGCCGAAAGGCGTCGCAAGGAAACTTTGAAGTTCTATTTTTCAGAAAATAAGCGAGCAATTTCCGAGAGTGCCAAATCAAATCAAAGAAATTAAGTTTAGAGATAAGCAAATCACGATTGATAGTGTCGAATGCTTTTGTGTAATCCAGTAAAGTTAAAACTGTAATGTCGTCTCGGTCCAAAGCAGAAATTATATCATTCGTATATTCAATATTATTTGATTCCACATACGCATAAATTTGCTCACTCATAGCTTTTTCGAGGATCTTGGAGAGTGCTGATAAAATACTTATCGGTCGTAAATGACTATGACCGGAGGGATTATTGGTTTTACATAGAGATATAATAATTGCTTTTTTCCAAATATCTGGGATTTTGTTGGTATAAAAACATGTGTTAATCAGGTACCTTATGCATTCAGCGATCTCAGGCAAACAAAGTTGATACCTTCCGGTACGCCGAATACCCTAATATTGTTCCTGCGGGAATACTGTTCCGACTCATCTATCCGGTCCAGTAATTTCTTGTTTTCCGTGATTAGCTCGTTGATTTTATCATTATATTTACTCTCAATAGATACAATGATGCGTTGCGATATTTCCTGTATCAACTCACCGAGAAATTTCTCTTCGGTGATTAATTTTTTAAACGTAACTGTAATTCTTTCCACAATCTCGGCTTGCTCCGTCCGCGTAAGGCCCATTTTGTATGTAAAATTCACACTGCCAAGCACTCAGGAATATAAAAATTCAGTAACTATGATAGTTATAAATAGCAAGCAACATAAAATAAACGAGACAGTCCAGCACGAGGTCACCCTATGCGCGCCATTTTGTATATTTTGCTACACTTTGCGTGCTCAATACTGCGACTATCATGCTCAAGTAGACTGAGCAGTCTATCTTCTTCTCCGGATATCGACACCGGCTTCTCTTCCCCGCTCTCCCAATTCCTTATGCCCCATCAACTCTTTCAACCATTTCTTTTCAGATTCTGCCATTTTCGCAACCATGTTTTTAGATATTGTAGTTGTGCCTAAGTCAGTCCCTTGCCGTTCTATCTCACCCATTCAAACCCTATTTATTGTGTAGCTTTTGTTAGCTGTGGAGTTCTAAATGCCCCGTACTAGAAATCTGGTCCTAGCCAGGCCGCCGAAATGACACAACACGTGAACTGGAGCTTTCTTCTTCTCTTGACAAAATTTACAAGTGGCGTTATTTGTGAGGCATATATTATACATGTGCTTATTTAGTCCACAGCGACCAGTCAGCAATCTACTTGTCAACAAATTAATGGTATTTCTGGTAATGACTGTAATGACTAAATAAATCCCAAAGAAATCGAACATATATCGACATGTAGGTAAAACCCAAACCTTGATTTGTTGGGCCAGTGGTTTCGTTTAAATGGACTTCACTTAAATTTGCAGACGAATTATCAATTTTCGAAGGGCTCAGTCCTGGGGATGCTACATTAGACGTCGATATAATGCGTCCAGGCCTTTGACATGGGACGGACGTTTAACACACTTTCTGATGAGTAGGTCGATTCATGCTAAACTTTTTAAAAAAAGGCTACGCGACTTCTTTGGACTGCTGCTGTATCTGTTGCAGAGTTCTTCGATTTTTAGTGTGAACTGGTATTTAGATTAATTTAACTTTATTAAGCCTATTGCACAATTATTGTATTGTATCGTTATTGTTTATACTGCCGAATTTTGAAACTCATGACAATATTTGATCTATCTATTATCATATGTTCGAATTGTCGCTCGAATCTATGCACCTCTCTCTGGCTTAATTGTAGAGCCGTTCGTCCGGTAAACAAAGTGTGTAGCTCGAATCTGCGTGAGAGAAATTTTTTCTTGAGACTAAAATTAACAATCGATGCAGACTTTTGTGACCACTAACGCTTATAAATTGGAGTTTGCTCTTCAAAAGTTTTGCATGTCTCTTGAAGTTTTTTTCCTATTTTTCGTTGACCGAAATTGTGTGTAATTATTGCCGGCATCGATTTTTATCGTCCTGAATCAATAAAAACAAAAATCGATGTGTGTGTATTAGTTTTTATCTAGTTTAGAAATTTTTTTGAGCCAAAGCTATATTACGCTCTGTCATCTCCTAAGATGAAATAATGCGGACTGGCACATAGTATACATTTTCAAACTGCACGGACAAGCAAAACGTTTCGCCAAATTGTTGGCGCGGAGTCTCCATACGCGTTCAGTTAATTTATGGAGGGTGAGGCTACGATCGAAATTAAGTAATTTTTCAGTGATTCGCTCGCTCTGGGAGTGGTTTCCTTGTAATCGTAGGTCCTCGTAGTTATTGATTTCGCTTGTAGGACACACAAAAAAGAGCTAATACGAGGGTGAAGCAAGGTGTTAATACCTCTCGTGAGAGGGTATGACCAATAACTGAGATGGACTAACATATTTCCACCACACGACACCATTAAGGCATCATCGCGGTATATTGGCCTAATAAGTAATCAAGGATATGGTAAGATGTATAAGAAGCGTGGGATTGGTTGGTATGTGTCTAATTACTTTCTGGTCTCCAGCTTTTTTTTTCCAGTTGTGACACTCAATTTCTCAAATGTTCCTATACAATTGATTTTTAAGTTTTAGATTTTTCTCTCTCCTTGTATGTATGGTATGGGAAATAGAAGGGTGCTGTACACTGCGACCAAAGATCTATTGTGTCCCTATTTTGCTGCTACAGCTGGCCTTCCAATCCTATCCTTTTAGAAAGTGTAGGATGTAGAGGGCCGTCTAGGTCTCCCTCTTCGATTTCACATGCTCCAGGTCCACGCCTCGAGTTGCAAGTGCCTACGAATTTGAGAGGAGGTGGATGGGTGTTTCATCTGTTCCACAAATCTGCATAGGCTCTGTTTCCAATCCAAGCTACTCAGGTGTCCTTCCAGTAACAATGGCCTGAAGTATTCCGTTAATATGGAACATGTTCTTACTCAGGTTGATGCTTCTGTACCTCCTCTGGTATAAGTTCCCACAGAATTTTACTTTACCTCATTCCCTGGAGATTTTCCCAGTAACTGATTTTCTCTGCTCCATTCTATTTTCTTCAGTTTGCACTGCTACTTAACCCGCAAAAAGGTTAGGCCACAAAGGCAATCCAGCCCTTTTTGCGAGGTTAATCGTTATTCGTTTCCTTCCCTCTGTATGACGGAACCCACACAAGAGGGTAACTTTTTTCTCCTCTTGTAGTCACAATTCGCTTTAATACATATTATGCAACCTACTGTCTGGCGGTCCGATATGGGACCCATATCTACTTCGTTGTGAATCTTACTCCTTGTTTATCTTCATTCGGTTTTTCCTGCTTCCTGAAACATATCAGTATCAAACATATTTTCCAATCTTCTATCCTATACATTAGAATTTTCGCCTCCTTTATTCCAAAGCTCCGGAAACAAAATGATTGATCTCACAGATTTTCTTTTTAAAACTCTAGATATCAATCCTAGTAATATTCCGATACATCTTTCGTTGTCAATTCTTGTTTTGGCTTCTCTAGTTCTTCCCTCTGTTAAGTTTAGTTAATGTATTTAAAACTTAAGATAGAACTCCAATCAGTATCTATCGTGCTTCCAACAGTTAATGATATATTGCAAATTCCTTTTTCCTGTTCTAAATATCTTTATTTGGTTCTTTCAAAGTTGATATCCAAGCAATTCTTTTCTAGCAGCGTGTTCAGGCTTTTCATAGTTTCTATTTCCCTGTAGCATCACCAAATCTTCCGCATATCCTAGGCATTGGTGCTTATGATGGTAAATTACATTTTGGGTTTTGATATTACCTTCTATCAGGGTAGCTTCAATATGAGGTTTCCCCTGGCACACGCTCTCTTGGTGTTTCTTTTTTGGTGTTATGGAAATCGTCTGATGTAAAGTCTCCGATAACACTACAACCTCTTAGCTTTTTATATTTAGTCTATCATTTCTTCTATCCATTATATCACATAATTATCAGTTCCTAATACCACTGCAATCTAAGCTGTAGATAACTAGCTGGTTGATCGAAGTAATCCTTTGGGATTAATTTTTGCGTTCAGAGGCACGCATTCATAGAGAATGCGGTAAGCGTTCTCTATTATTCTCTTACATCCTCTGCAGTTGGTATTGCAAGTGTTAATTCCAATTTTCTTAAGTGTTCTTTCAGTGCATAGTGTGCTACTAGGAAACTTGTTACAAAAAATGATTCCTACTGAGTTGCGGTAGTCACTGAGTCTTCTGTTTATGGCCCTTTAATAAAAATCTTTCCAGGAATTGTCTGGTTATTTAACCAGTGTTCTTCGTAATTTTTTTACAGCCAAATCTTACTAACTTTCATGCTGCATCTTTAGGCACTTTCTAGAAGAGGTTCTGGACATATATGAAGCCGATGATTCCTTTGTTGCAGACTCAACCAGCTTTTCGTTGCCTCGATTGCCAAAATGTGGGCATCCATAGCAAGTAACTTATGCGATTGTCAGACTATTTAGTTCTCGATCAATCCAAAACAGTCTTGATCGTATCTTAGTGTTTACTAGAGTCCTCAGTCTCTCCTGGCGGTATGTTGCAATATAGATTCACTTATTTTCATAAGCCCTTTCAAGACTGCATGATTGCTAACGTATACTCATACTTATTAGCAAAGATTGGGATAGTCTGAAAACTGGATCACTGGTTGATCCTTCTCTCCTGAAATTACACTAGTAACCATTGATTAAATTTTCATACGCTTTAATTCCATATTTACCATGCTTCTGTAATTTTCACATAAAGTACAGGTTCAATTTTTAAAGGTTGGCAAAATATCTGTTTTTGTCTAGGTTTTCGGGAACACTTCTTCCTTCCATATCCTTTGGATTGGTTTAGATATTGCTTTTGTGGTTTCTCCTTCTTTTATAATTCAGATATTATGTCGTTTTTAGCTGCACCTTTAGTGTTTTTTCCAACTTTGTTATCTGTTTGCTCTTCTAATAAATCGCACACGAATATTTTTAAATCTAACAGAATGCAAATGTTTGAAGTAGCACAAAAGTGCAATAAATATATTCGTAATTATACGTGATTGAACTGAACAATGTGACGGGTGTCAAATTGGTTTGTAGAATAGGACATTCGGTAACGTAAGGAGAGGATGATACGAGCGACCAAGTCTCGATCTCTGTTTTCCGAGATATGCTCAGTGGCAAAAACTAAAATTAGGTATATTCTCTTGTTTTTGAGTTATTGCCAAAAATTGAATTTTTCGACTTTTCCAGAATGCCTAATAACGCGCTTGTCATTAATGATACGAAGAAACTGTTTTAACAATATGAGTAGAATCGATTAGTTAAATCAAATTTATACTTTGTGCATCCTTTCGCCTGCGACATGAAGTTGAATCTTTCTTTTGAAAACCATCATGTAATAGCCCATGACAGGAACAACACTGTAAATAGTTTTCTTCTGTCAAAGTCAAAGATGTATGAGCGTGTTAGGCATATTTCTGAGAACCACGCTATATTGGATGCTACATTGAGTTAAATTAAAATGACGCTGGTGCTGCTGATTTGTACTTAAGTCGCTACCCAGACAGAAGGCAACCCAATAGGAGAATATTTAGCAGACTTAAGAAAACCAATTAATTATGGAAAGAAGATGATGCTATACGTTTTAGGAGCTGCTGTGATAAATCCAAAAATATCAAAGCAGCGAAAATTGGACTATCTCGAGTTTACTCACTGAGAATCTAAAAAATGTTACCAATCCAGCGTAAGTATAACCGCCAACACAGTGGGATAAAATCAGAATCTAGCTGATCAAAATTAGTAACTTTTTGAACTGACATTTATTTTGTGTAGATTTATTACGTCTCTAATCAACCATTAAAATTACGGTAAAATGCAAATTAGGTATAAAAAAATCTTTGTTGCGCTCGCCTAACAATCAGACCACTTAACACATAGTTATTAAATTTGTTGGGAAGAATTTTCAGCTTTCCGTTATACCAAGAGGACGGATTGGAATAATTTCCTAACCATTTATTTTAATAAAAATTCCCGATTTCGCGGTTTATTGCAAAAAATTTTAAGTATTTTAGTTAATTTCTATGGAAAGTATTAAGAAAAATGTTAAAGCAAGTGGTTCAGAGTGGTTCAAAGTATCAAAAAAAGCATACCAAAT
>RXPK01000027.1:1453617-1714105 GCA_004143645.1 Protaetia brevitarsis | reverse complement strand
TAGATTAGAGAATTAAAATAATACGTTTATTTTTATGTTTATATGGGCGCAGAATACCTTTGGAAGGAGCAAATCGGCAGGCATCAGAGCAGGCAAGTCTGGTCAGCGCATCGAATGGGGGCTCTCGTACTTCTAATTACAGAAAATGGCTCAGAACAGAAACTTATCTCAGAAAAATCGTCATTTCTGAAACTTTACCCAAGTAAAATGTGGGTAAAATTAATGTAATTAAACTTTGTTTTTAAAATAACCCTGATTTTGGATTGGAATTGGGAATAAATATCTTTTTTTAATAGCCGTTAAAATTTATAAAAAATACACGTCCGTCTCTCACGAAGGTTAGTTAGTGAATCCTTTGAATTACAAAAAAACTAACTGACATAGCCTGCGATTGTCTTCGCAAGAGCTACAAACTGCTTCAGAAAAATCCGTTAATTTCATCGATGTGAACGGAATATAGGATATTTAACATACGAAAATGCCCATGTGACCAAATGGAACTATGAAATGTTTAAACTAAATTGAAAAAAGAAATAATTATTGCAAAATTTTGGAATCACCTTACATTAATTATAAAATAAAGGTAGGTGTGTGAATATCATAAAAAAATGCTTTTTGAATTTTACAAAACAAATTACTACGCTTAATTAGCAATCTTAAAATACTAACAGTGAGTATGCAACCTCGCATACACGTCAATTTTTGACAAAACCGGATTCCAGTAATTTTCGCCGTCTTTTTGTTGACATATCGATGAACTTGGATTACAAATACATATGAAATCACTATTAAACTAAATTTAGCAAAATAAAACACACAAAAATATGTTCTTTCGAACTAAAACTGGATCCAACTTTGATCTGCCAAAATCTGTTGTAAATACTTAATATTCAAATTCTAATATTTGATTTGGGTCTGTAAGTGTCTTTCTACTAGTCAGCTTTACTTCCTGAAGGGAAAAATTCTGAAGAAAAATGCCTTGAAGAGATTACCAAATGCAGAGGACTCCTACATCACCTGGAAATCATATGGCTGTTTACTCCGACATTCTATATCCTTTTTTGTTTTATCATTTTTATTATTTTAAAACAGAAAGTAAAGTTAGTTATGGTACAATTAAATAATATCAGTTTATTAAACCAGGACAATATACAGTGACCGGCAAAATATTGCAACATATGGGAAATTTTTTTATTATTAAAATATACTAAAACTTTTTTGGGGGAATAGGTTGTGCATGTCTAGAAACCCCAAAATTTATTTTGACACATGTCACGTGATCACTAGTATGGCGATAAATTTAAAAAATATGCCGTCAATCTGCAAAAAGTGAGGTTAGAATATATGATATCCAAAAAAGTTATTTGAAAAAGTTCCTTAGAATTCAATTTTGAGGCTGTATGCAAATTTTTGTAAACATATTTTAAAAAAAATAAAAATCACAATTTTTCCAAATATTGTTTCATTGAATTAAATATTTCCACTTTTTTCGCTCTTAGCAGCTCAACTGCAGTACTATTTCCAAATTTAATTGATACTCAAACAATTTTGTCAATTTTTGCATAATCAACATAGCGAAACCTGAAAAGTACGTTTTCAGTATGACAATTGTTGTTGCAAGGGACTGTATCTAGTAATAATAAATAAAATTTTGCAAACATTTTTTCTATAAACCACTTAGCAGATATTACTTTTTTGAAAATTATTATATTTCTTGTTTGTTTTCGGCATTAAAGTGGAAACCGTTAGTCAATATATATATGTAATATGATATAGAATATATCATGCACTGCAGTTGTCATACTAAACAGTATGAAGATCATAATCTCTTTTAAATGAGTGCTAAGTGAACCATAAAATTTGTTTAAATCTTTACCTAAAAAAATGTCATACGTTTTCTGAATTTTAACAGTATTCTAAACGTTTAGGCAATACTAAAAATCTAGATTTTCCCCTTGACTCGTTTCCGTATAAATCACACAATCTGACTACACACGTAAATGCAATTCCCTCTTGTTTCAAATACCAGTGCCGCCTCGAAAGCAGTATCAGTTCAAGCGGTGCAATTCTAGAGATGTAGCAAGTTATAATTTCTTCTTCTAGTGAACATCATAACTGAACGTTTACGACCGAGCCATTGAATATGTAAATTTAAAAAGGACGGTATACAACTGCATCACCCTGAGGTATTTTACTACGGCGAATATATAATAATTCTGTATAAGGTCGTATATAAAATGATGGTAAATTCAAACATCCGTTGTCTGCAATAAATTTACCGCATAATGTTTGAAAACACAATAAAAATCTTGCTATGCCACCAAATAAACTGCCTTATTGCTCAATTTTGAAGAAGTAGCAGTATTTACCCACTTAAAACTGCATATCTAATTAAAAGTCGCATTAAATTTCTTTTAAGCATTTGCATAAACGCTGAGAGCAATGTTTCGCATTATCTATTTGAAGCTATCTACCAGTATGTTTATAAATATTAGTTATGACTATGAGAACCTATATTATATATATAATATGAATGAAACGCTAATTTATTAAAACTAAGTGGATAAAAGATATAAGAATATTAACGAATTAATGTATCTCTGCTAACTACTGTAATAATTTGAAGAGGATTTTTTTTCCCAAGAAAAAATTTCTCCTCACCCAGGATTCGAACCTACACACAAAAAATCTATTATCAATCTGAATATTTTTATTTATTCAGAAATCGAAATTTAATATATATTTAAATGAACTAAATCTTGTTGGTTAGAACATAAGAGTAAATTCTCTGAAAACACAATATACTCTTAGAACAAATAGAATAAATATTTGCATTGAAATTCCTCCAACAACACAAACAGAAATACATTAATGCGTTAATGATTTCATACTGTAAGAAGCTTGCAATCTTGGCAAAAGATGTTAGAAAATGTTTTGAAATACACCTTTTTGTTGTTGCATACCATACAGAAAACCATGAAATTGCATGTGTGAGTTACATATGTCTATAAAATTATAATTGTTATAGTAAGATACTACGCTGGTGTTACTGTGAGGTCGAAGTTTTTAACTATGAGCAGATTGTAAAACTGGGCAATGAAAATGTGGAAAGCGCTACAAGTTGTATAAGAACGGACCGAGAAGAAGATTCTAAATCTCAATCCCTTCAAAACGACGATAATAATATCTACGAGAAGAAAGAAGCTAAATGGCTTTGGACTGCCAAAACTTTCAAACTTACTCGGAATCCACAGCTAAAGAGATTGAAACTAGGGTAGAGACTTACGTTGGCTAGAAAAGCAGCGAAAAACTGGGGGTTATGATCAAATATGACATTCTGGACATACACATACAGACATAAAACAGCTACAATTGAACTTGAGCAGGATATATAGCCTTGTATGAATCACAAACACTGGAGACTACTCGTGCAGCAGCAATGGAATGCCTTCTAGAGCTCCCTCCTCCCTCCTCCATGGAGAAGGCAAAAATGCGGCATCTCAAATGAGAGAGCTACCAAGTGGCAGATACGCTAGTTTGGGACACAGGAATGTTGTTCATCGTGTAAAAGGCAACTAGTTGGAAACAAGATCAGACCACATAATTCTGGCATATGGCTTTAACAGAAATTTCGAGGTGGAAATCACGGATCACATACGCTAAAATCAATCCAACTGCAGAGACAGGTCGGGGTATTGATTTTTTTGCACGGATAAAACACCGAGAACGTGACTGGAGCTGGAATCTATAGTGAGGTGAGAAACAGAATATGTCCCGGTCTTTCAATCAGAGGCATACAATATCGCATTGTGCAATTGTAATCAATCAGAGGGTTTAAAAAAATAAGTGGACCTGTACTGACCCAAGCGATACTAAGGGCACTAGCGAACCCTACACAAGACAAGACTGGTTTGGAAAATCGCACTAAAACTGTATAGCCTGACGAACAGGAATAAAGTTACTTTACTGTAGTTGCCTAAAATCACAGTGCAAGAACATAAGAAGATGGGTTGAAGAAAATCACAAAGAACACTGAAACAATACAATAACCCAAATTTATGGAATGACTTTTACTACGGGACCATCAAAGAAAAGGGATGAAGAACTACTACATCTCAGTAGGAATCATCTCCGCAACGTAGCAGGTCGTTGAAAGTACACCTAGAGAAAATTGGGATCGTCACTGAAACCACCAACTGAGAACTGAGTAATAGGATGAAAGTGACCGCCCAACAGGTTTTGTGTGAATGCAAGGCGCTTGACGCAGAAAGGCAGGCAGTTTTTGGCAAATGAACCGGACACCTGTACAGATTGGCACAAGGTAGCCGGACACTAAAATGGCTGGTATAGTTTAGTTTAGTTGATAAAAGAGATGACAAATTAAATACAAAAAGGTAAGAAGCTGCGGCATTTGGCAATATTCCGTTAGGCCGTTGGCAAAACGAGTCTTATAGATCAGTTTAGATTTATGAGAGCTAAACGCAAATAGATTTCCAAAATGTCAAGAAGGAATGAGATGGTGTTTTTTTATATAATTTTTAGGTGGTAGAACTACAAGGAAAATTATTGTTGCCATAATAACTGCAATAATACCAATATTTTGTTTAATGGAAAGCATTTTTTGGAAAAGTGAGGTGCCAAAGTTACATAATACATATTTGAAAGTATAACAAAAACTAATGTGGTACCTATAAACAGGTTCTATAAAATAGCTTTAACTGATGCATCTAGTAATTCAGTAGTATTGCTTAATCAGAATGTGTGTGGCGGTTATAAACATGTAAGTAGTGCGGCTCTTGGATTAAGGGTTAGACAGGGGTGGCTCCTCATTGCAAATCACAAATCAACCGTTAAAAAGTCTTCATTTTCTATAAAAATACCGATAAATGCATGTAGACACACACACGCACTTAAGTACAGAATGAACGTTGCGATTCCCATGATTTGATGTGACGAAAGCACTTTTTAGTTATTTGTGCAGAGAAGCGGCGCACTGGGGCACGGGCACGTCTAGATTGGCCCCGATTTCATTCGTAGGTCTCCGCGCACAGCTAACAGAAGAGGGGGTGGTTGCAGTACACGGAAAAATTACATTGAAGTGGGGCCAGCCGTATCTTGGCCCGCTGCCCGCTGGTTGATCGAGTCATGCGTCGTTAGTATACATCAGTGCTCGGCACTGTGGAGGAAGGATCTTCCGCTACCACGGTAGGCAGGCGTGTGAGTCAGACGGCCGCCGAAGATCGACTATTGAAAGTAGAAACACATGTAAAGGGCCGTCGCAAATTAATAACTATAGTATTTCAAATCATAATGAACTATCATTCATATCTTTCTTAGGGTAAAAATTATGAAAATGAAACAATAAATATAATAAGGGAGTTATTCTTAAGAAATAGATCATAATAGTGTTTTAAGTAAAAAAAAAAATAAGACATCTGGTTAGGTAAACAAACAAAGAAAATGAAGATTGTGTTCCCCATTCTTACGTATGCTTATGCTTAGAATATCCATTATATTTTATTCGACGATTTTCGCTTAAATAACTCATGTGTTCTGTTTTCGTGGATCAATGGAAAATCACAAAAATACCTGAATCATTTAATTTAAGTTGGCCTGTGATTGGCTCCACCACTCAATATTGTCACGGGCCGCCACTAGGATTATGCGTTTTTGTTTATAAGCCAACGTATATTTCTACAAGGATATGACAAACAAATTGTAAAAAGGAATAAATTCTTAGCTGAGATGTTGATTTACTTCCCGTAGCTTAACCATATGTTTCATTCTAACTTTATGTGACATTATTACGATCTTGTAAACATTTTTCACTTCAGTGTTACACTTGAAATATAAATTTAATCGTATTGAAAATTCTCTCGTCCATATTTACTATTTTTGATTTGGTTCTATTTGGTATGCGGAAGTGTAAGTAATTATAATTAACTGACATTCCTAACAATGTCATTTTTTAATTTATAGACAAGTATTATACAAAAAAGCAGTTTCTGAAGAAGAAATAATGTACTTATCTCGAAACGTTAAGAATTTCTACATTTTTGAACTTATAAACGCCCGTATACCAATGAGAATAAACAAATGAAAAAAAAAATTGTAATACACCATACCTGAAGCAAATATTTACAATACTGATTCCAAATAAGTATGAACGTAGCTGCAAGTATATAAGCATCTCACCTATTGAGTAAATATATGGATATGCACATTGAAACGTTTCTTCTAAGTACCACATTACATCAGCGTGCTTAGCCAAAGGGTTACTATATGTACGTGACAAGATGTTATTATTAATTAGAATTTGAATTTAGTTTTGAAAGCATATTGATAGGCTGGCAATGCAAACGAGAGAAATGTTGTTATCTTTGGAAGGTTGGAAAATATAAGAACTTATGTGAAATACAACCGATTCGCTTTATAATAAAACTTGTCCTTTGATACTCGAGTCAGGTGCTTTAAACATTTTTACACTTTCATCCAACGAAGACAAAATCGTCAATTCCCACCAAAGTTCTTAACTAATATTGCGGTGTTGGTAGATAGCTATTGGTAATAAGTGTTTCAATAAGCTTCTCCACAAAAACCATAAACTTCAAAACACCGACACACCGGGTGATTCATCATCTGCGATAAACTACGATAGATAACAGCTGATGTAATTCTAAAAAAAAAAAATAAAGATCTAAATGATACTGTTTATTCTATTACACAAAACATAGCGTAAGAATGGACTTAAAAGGTTTTAATAATTGTTCAAATTGTTTAGCTTCAGTTTGTTTGCAATCCCCATGAAGAAAGGGTTGTATAGGTAATTAGCTACTATACTTGACTCGCCAAATTTTGAAACTAACTGCGCTCTTAATTAAGAAAATAAGATATAAAAATGTATTCCACAAACAAAATACGCCTTATAAACAAAAGAAAGCAGTTCAACAAAATGACTTAAAAAGATAAACGTAGTTTGATTGCTAAGGAATAATTTAATAATAACAAAAACTAACATAAACAAAAAAAGTAACAAAACACAGATGCGCATGAGAAACCAGAAAAGCAGAAAAAAAAGTGATTAACAAACGAATTCTTACCAACTTTTGCGATCACAATTTAACTAGCAGGTCAACTTACAGAAGAGAATTCTTCTAAGGGGAAAGATAACTTAGACAGCAATAAATTCTTTAGTACTCTCTTAAATGATCGATATAGAAGTATTTTTTCAGATGAACAAGGAATTTATTGCATGTATTACCTAATACCTAGTTTTTAGTAGCTCCAAAAAAAGCAATTAATGAGTCGTTTTTAATTCTAATATTATTATACCTATTCTGTTTTTCAGAACAAATGCCGGATTTTAATTTTTTTTTTACTTCAGTATAATAAAATATTATAATTAAATTCAATAAATGCGATTCAATATATCCAGCTAATATGGTTTATTTTTTAAGTCATTTTTAATAAATCCAAAATTTGTCTATAGAGTAGGCAACGTCACATTCTATCCTTCGGGTTTGACCATTCTGCAACTTTACCCCTAATGCCATACATTTCCAATTTAGCTAGAAATATCTTATACTGCAGCATTATATACTGAGAAAAAAAGATTTCTTTGTCATTAATAAATATGCATTAATCCTAATAAATTATTCTTTTAAATACACTGAGAGGAATATCCTTTTCATTTAAAAGGAACTGCATTAAACCAAAAGTTTTTGCGTTTTCTATATGGCCAACATGATTTGGTGTTTCCTTGAAAAAGCATATAATTTTAAATTCACGCATTTCTTCGGAACAAAGTAAAATTTCTAGTTTGATAAGTTGTTTATTTGACGAAAATAAATTATTTTGTTAAGCATATTATATATAAGCTCCATGGTGCTGTTCACTCTATGGCTTCACCTTTATAGATTTTCCGTAAACATGAAGTCACAGGTGTTAAACAAATTGACCAAAAAAGAAAAACACAGTCAGCCAGTTGGCTGTTGCCCCTTTATATTGGAGGTTGATTCGCAAACATCGAGGGCCACCGTATGCAAGAGAAAACTTGATTTTGATAACAGTTTCTAAGAAATATTTATCTGACAAGTAATAAATAAGTATTTGATAGATATGTCACCTTGCAGAAAACTTATAACGAATGCATAGTTAAAAGTGCACTATAAAAAGTAATTAGAACTCCACTGTAGGTCAGTCTTTACGAAAATCATGCTAGTTGTTGATAATAATATCGTGTTTATTCAGAAATTGATTTAATCTGTTCAACATGCCATATATTCTAAAATTTTGGAAAAACTGACATTGATGCAATAATTCTTACGTCATGATTCATGAAATATTTGAATCCAGTCCGACTACCCAACTTGACGGATGACAATGTAAAATTGATTGAAAATGTAAACAATCATGAAAGTATGGAAATTTATAAAATAAAAGAAAACTTAGAATTTAGACATAAGATCTATAATTTCAAGCCTTTATAATTCCCTGAATCATGAAAAAGGATATAGAAAGCCTTTGTGATTAATTATTTACGAAAATTTTAACGAGTTCATGTGTACACCCAAGCTTGTATATACAAATAATTTTTCAAAATAATCACAATATTGTAGTATGAAGGTCTGCTTTACACTACTAGCAATTTTATAACAGTATATTTCTTGACAACTGCAAGATTGATGAAGATAAAATAGATAACCCGGCGTTAATAGAATCATTTAATATCGCAAGCGTGCGCAATTAAATAAAAATCACATCAATTATTACATCATTCCGTAGTGTTAGAAATTGTTTTGTGCATTCCTTACCCATGCACCATACAGAAAGAACAATTAGCTACAGAATCCACTACAACAATTTAATATATGAATCATTGTTAGAATGAGATGACAACTGAGTGTTGACGGTTTTTATTTAGGTAACAATACATTGTTGCATTTTTATGAACGTTCACGTACGATTTTAACATTTTTGCGGAATTGCGCACACCATATGCTTGCGTAATAAACTTCGGCGTGTAATCAATCGTTCATACATAATCCAACGAAGCTGTCACGAATGATTTATGGAATATATTTATAAATTTTGCACAATATTGAAACGTAGCTACACTCTGAGACCACATAATTCGTTAAATTCAATCACAGATTTTTGGGAAAGTGATATTGATTTGGATAAGTGGTTTTCCCTTTTTATAGATGAAATTACATTAGAATTACGTTGAAATTGCCAAATAGTGTATTTCTTTCTATACATTCGATAGTTCTAAGCCCAATTTTGTTTATCACACTAATGGATGAAATTGAAAAAAAAAAATTAGAAGAGAAACTAAGGAATACAGAGTAGTAATGAAAAACTTAAAAAGTTATCGTTGCTAACATAAAGACAGACCTATAGGAAAATATAAAAATTTGGAAACGAAAAATTAAAAACTTTGTATTAAGAATTAATGAGGAAAGAACAGAGGTGATGGCAATTTTAAGACATCAAGAAATGATAAACATAGAAGTGCATGTGACTTTAATGTAAAGCAAAAAGTTTAAATACTTGGGAACTATGATTAGTAGAATGGGTGAAATGGAAGAACAAATACAATAACTACAGAATAATGAATGCGAATAAATGCTATTATGCACTCAAAAGAAGTTTTATCAGGAAAAAAGAGGTATCGGACAAGACAAAAATAAAAATTTGCAACCCTGTGTGTGTTCCTATCTTTACATATGAGTGTGAAACGTGATGATTAAATGAGAGACAAAAAAGTAGATTACAAGTGTGTGAAATGCGGTATTTGAGAGCGATCGCGGGAGTGTTTAGAAAGAATAAAATTGGGAATAACATGTTCGGGAGCCGTTTGAAGTAGTGGCTGGCAGTGATACAAAAAATTGAAAGAAGGCAGTTACAGTGGTTTGGTCATATTGCACGAATGGACAACAGTAGGAAAGTGAAACACATACGAACAGATAAAATTGATAAGAAACGGGCAAGAGGAAGAGCGGTTCAAACATGGAACGCGCAGGTTGCTAAATTCTTAAAGGATAGAAGTGTAAGTTGGAGTGAAAAAAAAACGGATGACTCAATATCGTGCTGCATGGCGGGTTTTCTGCAATGCAGCTCTACACCTATGAGGTAGAAGAAGACGGATTTTCGATAGTATCTTAAAGAACTAGATTCATAAGAGCAGTTTTATCAGAAGGGCCCTAAAACCAGCTCTTTATGGTATTTTTCCAAATTTACATTTTGATCGTCCTTTTTCACTAAACCTAAAATATTCCGGCAGAAGTCCGTCTCTCATAAACGTTTACAGTTTTTTTCCAACATAACATATTAGAAAAGTGCTTTTACAAATTCATCCACAGGATAAAGACAGTGAATAGCGTAAATGTTGGGTGAAATGACCTTCATCATCCACAGACACTGAAATTTAATAACAGTACAGCGTTGAACCGAATTACGCAAAATTGTCCAAGATGAAACGTTATTTTTTTTTATTTTTATAAGACTTCAATACAGACAAACGACTCAACTATTTTTAAAATCCTAACTAACAAGATAAACAGTTATCTACCAATAACTTGCTGAATTGAATTTTCTTTCAAAATTAGTCCGGTACCTTTTTTATATGATGCCTATAGTTCAAATGTAGAGTGAGTCTTGTCATTAATAGAGATATGTAACAATAACACTAATGATTTTTATTTGGAATTTCTATTGAAGAGTTTCAAATGCTCACGAGGAATTTAGGAATTCAATGTTATCAACTATTATTATTCCACTACTTAAAAATTGAAACACCCCTAGAAAATTTTTTGCAGTCAGTCTACAATAGTTTTCTATCTATCGCTATGTAATTTTATTGAATTAGATATTGGCACTTATTTAATTAAAATTGAGTATTTCATGAAGGTATTCATTGTGGCGACTATAATTACTAAATTCTATACAAAATCCAAGAACTCATATTTAATATAACTTCTTTAAATAGTAAAACTTTTTCTTCCAAATGGAACATGATCATTTTTAGTTGCAGAATTTAAATAAGGGCAAAAATTTTGTATTACAATTTGGTAAACCTAATCTATGATTGAAGTAATGAATAAGAAAGTTATGTGTACTTCACACTTATTACATAAAATTGCCTCAAAACTATATCAAACTCCTAGTGCTATAGAAGTAAAATCATTTTTAAGACCAAACCCTCTGTAATATCTATTTTGTAATTCTCTAGAATAACACAGTCGTAAATTGTTGTTCGTCTTTGTTTGATATAGCAGGCAATGTTTATGGTTTTCTAAAAGATAATTCAAACATTTTTCTCATAGCAAGACGGCTGTTTACAACTAAATTCGGCATGTTCTCCCGTTCAACTACTCTACCGAAATGGTATGTTACATCCAGACACTACTCCAACAAATTGGTTTCCAAGTTCATCCCGTTATTCAATTCTTCTCGGATGTTATTATAATTGTCATATATCACACACAGTTAATCTACTATAGTAATTTTCCACTGCGAATGTGGTGTACGGATACGAATGTAGACTTTATTTACGACGTACGAATAAAGCCCCAGCGCGCTATAAACTTGGCCCTGGAAACTTGTTATTTATATTACAAAAGGCAGTTTGATGGAGACTCCTTCGAGAGCGTCGATCCAACTATGGAGCTAGCAGGATCGCAAGCTAGATTCTTCGGCAGTTCGTTTCTCTACTAACGTGCAGCGTTTGCTTTTAATATAAAAGAGGCGGATTTTCAATGGGAATCGAATGTTATAGCACGACTTAACAACAGAAATAGCGTGTCAGGACTAGTACTTTACATATTTAAAGCTAAAAGTGTCACTAAATTACAACGGTCATTACAACGTGCAAGGAAAGCACATTAAAAATATCATCGAAAGCCATAGGTTAACGATTTTGTGCTTGTGGCAAAATTAATATGGATGACCCAAAGATTTTAATATGTAACAGAGCGAGGTACATGTACCCTTTTTTATACACAGTAAGAAATTTGTAACACTAGAACTACACTATGCCGAGTTCATGGAGGTCCCTCTAAATAGTGTAATTTTTTTAACACTAAGAGCAGTGTTAATAGTTAGAGAATATTTACTATGCCTTAGTGTAATACAGAATATCACTACTATGCGAATATTACTGCTTCCATAGTGTGTTTATCTAAATTGTTAGTGTAGATGGTCAAGCCACTACTAATGTGCCTTAAACAACATCTATATGGTGATTGTTAACTCTGCAGAGGTAATTTTCTCTATTAAATGTGTTATCAATACTACTGTAACGAAAGAAAATTAAATCAAGTTCCTTAATTTCTAATAAATGAAGTAATGCTGCTAGTAATGCTAGTGGGGTTAAACGTAATTAAACCGAAATAAAATTATTTTATGTGCAGTACTTATATAGTATAAAAATAAACTCAAATATTGAAAATTAAACAATGGACAACACATGAAAGTAGTTTTATAACATGTTGAATCATCTTATCATCGTTGGTATAGGTATTCTTTACTGAAGATGCAGTAACTCAACACTGCGGCACTTTGTTAATAGATATTCATTGAGAATCTCGACCTATTTACTTTCTTCCTTCTAATGGTCTCTTTCCACAAGTTTTTTTGATATTTCCCTGTTTTTATAAAAACCATATGTATAAATTTACTGCTATAATTATTTACTTACTTTATTTTATATAGCACGTATGTACATACAAAATCCTAAATACACAACCTAACTAGCGTATTGGCGTCTAGTGTGCGTCTGGTCTACTGAAGCACTGAATACTGACCGTTTACAATTATTGCCGCCAATCAAAACCGCATCGTAACTGATCATGTTTTGTTAAAATACAATATGCACTCCAAAGAGATTGACTATTATAACCACTGCAGAGTATAATCCTTTACTCTGCAGTGTTAAATTGCACTAAGTAGTCTGCTAGTGTAATTACACCACACTAAACATTTTTTAGTGTAATTATGTACACTATTTTTTTCTAGAGTTAAATCAATGTTATAATACACTACAATTTTAACTTATACATGATCAACCTTAACACTAAGAACATTAACACTGGCGGCTATTTCTTACTGTGTAACAATGAACTAAAAGTCATGCAAGAAGTAATAAGTTAGAAAAAGATTTTACAAATGCTTATTTTACATAAATTTAAGTATGTACACGTACTCAATGATATAAACTGGAATAAATATTATTGATACTATGTAAAATAAAGTATTACAGATTATATTATAGATTTGCAGATAACCTTAAAGGTGCTGCAGATATGCATAGAATCCCACCTTTATTCTCGGAAACATCAAAATACTAAGGTGGTAACATGTGTGTCAACATGTACTGTCAATTCCCAAGCGCCAAAGTTTCTTTTCTATTTTCAATTCAAAATTAAAATTTGTCTGCTCAAAAAATGATGTGTACCACACGGTCAGAAACTCCTGCGCGTATTTGTACTTGCATACTCGCAAAACTGTAGTTTCTTACCTAGCGATACAAATATCTGGTTCTGTACTTTGCGCTAGCTTTACGTCGAGACCATCTACTGAAGTTATTGCTCATCGCGAACACCAAAAGTAGTGTAGGATCATTGCTTCGAAAGTTATTCGCCTTTTTTTTCGAAAAAAAAAAAAAATAGCTACAACAACTCATCTTTCAAAGAAAACACAAATTCTTAGTTTACATAAGCCGCATATAAAATAACTGTCCACGTATATTGATTGTGCTCTTTTCTTGATGCTAGCGGATGAATAATCAACCTCACTCAATAACTTAAAAGAAAAAAATGTCTTAATAATGTAACGCATTAAAGATTAAAACATTTTTTGTAGTTATTTTAAAATATCCTCTTTAATTTGGATGTTTGGTAAATTGCCTTCCCACAAGTAGTAGGAGAAAGGGTCCGAGTTAATTGGTCTCATAGTCATAAATACGTAAACTGCCTCCCAAATCTTTGTAATCGTAAGCTCCAACCATTATTGTATTATTATTTATCAACCGTTACCATTTAAACGAATTTTAATAGTTGCTCTTTATCTCGAGAGGCAATTTAATGTAACTTTAATTTAGTATATTGAGCCAAATTTTTCACCAATTTATAAATAATTGGATAAACAAAATTCGTTTGAAATATATATAATAATATTTATTCAAACTTCGTGTTCGCCGAAATAAATTGCACTCACATTCACTGGGTCTCTGCTTAATGTTTATTAATGATATGCGAATCCCTCACGTTTTTATCGTTCACTGGCTTCACTTTTCATATGACTGCTACCAGTCTATCTATTATACGTTGTGAGATGTTAATACTACTATCATTTTGATAGTCTTCCTATCTCCACTCAGTCGGTCTTTAATAAATTCGGGCCTCTTTTCTCTCCTCGAGAAACCGTTTTGCCTGTTTCTGTCCTGATGACTTTTGTCACCATTCTCTGGACTCATCTTGTATCCATTCCTTGAAAAACTTTTTTTTTAATTTGCGATTTGGTAAACCCAAAGAAGGGCGAACGATTGACCTTGACGAGCCTTGCCTGACCAGATCGCCCGCCGCCTTATTTCCCTTCACGCCCAAGTGGTCGGGACCCGAAGCCAATGCTAATTTCATTTGGACGCGCACCTAATTTAGAGCCCTTACGCATCTCAAATCAGCTTAAATCAACACTTACGGAAATAATCGCTATAGGTAGCGACTATCAGCCCGGCTGATAGTCGAGTGGCTTGCACGCTTGACTATCAGTGCGGAGTCCGGAGTTCAAGTCTCACTCTGGTCAGTTGCGATAACCTCTAAGGGGGCCTGACAAGCTGAGGCTTAGGCATTACCACCCCTCAAAAAAAAAAAGAGTGTTGCTGGCTATCAGAGAAAATAGCGACGCTTTCACCTCACTCGATCCATTTTTCTATTTCTCTGACGCAATGATGAATTGCACCGAATTACGACCTGGGCCGCCGTTGTATTTTTGCTGAAGCTAACCCAAAAAGGGTTTTTGTATATATTCCAGCTCCTACGCCATAGCGCCTTCTAGAGTCGTCTGTATACCTGCTCCAGTCCGCTGTTATTAGAGTGCCTTTCTCTCACTCCTTCTTGTCTAGTGTCATAACCTGATACTTTCATATAGATGATAAATTACATTAATCGTCAACAACTTTAGATGGTTTGCGTTCAGTTGATTTAATATTTTATGTACTAACCTGACCGATATAGTGTAGTCTGAAGCAATCGATTAAATCGGCGATATTGTTGCTGCTATTCATCGATTTTCACATTTACCTTGCGGACAATATTTGTTCCAACCGCCCTTTTTTTCTTCTATTCCTCTTGCCTCTCTACTTCTCCTTCGCCATGCCCTTTTTCCATGCTACCGTCTCTGCCTTCTACCCCGCCTTAACATCCATTCCTCTTACCTCTTCTCCCCCTCCATCCCACTTGTCCCTCAACTTCTTCCTCTGACCATTTTTCTAGCCCTCCTTCTCATCCACTCCTCTTACCTGTCCTTCTCTCTATTCCTCTTTCCCTACCAGTCTTCCTTCCGCTCTTTCCCCTCTAGCTTTCCTACCTGCCCCTCTCTTTCCTCTACCTTCCCATCCACCTCTCCTTTCCATCTACCCCTCCTTTCCATCTACCCCTCATTCCCTTATTCCCCTTCATCACTCCATCCTCTTCCACTCCACCCCTCATTCCCCTCCATCCCTCAGCTCTTTTTTCTCCACCATACTACACTGTTGAAAATTTTAACACTTATTTGACTAATTTAATAGTCAGGAAAGATCCACACTGTTTTCGTGTTATTTTGTCGAGAACTATAGAAGTTTAAATTTGACGGCAAAGATAGTCAAGTATTGTCTATTGCTAAGGAGTTATTTTGTTCAACTGAGACGTGGAATTATAAAATACTTCCTAGTCACATTTTATTTGATCTAGACTAGACAAATTAACTAGCTGTTTGACTAAATGATGCGATCTATTGGGTGTTTTAACACCATTTTCTAAACACAACGTCTTTTTAATATGCAACTCCTATTTCTTAGTGCTATAATATTCTCTCTTTAAGACGTTTTTCACCAATTATAAATATGCAAAACCACTCATTCACAAGTTTTGGTTTCAACTAACGTACAATTTTAAATGATTTTTTGAGAACCATTTATAAATTAAGTGAATGTTTATGCTATTTGATTCAAGTCTAAACTAATTGCGTAAATAGATGTTCCCAATACATCTTTAAGATGTTGAAATTTTTTATGCCCACTGGAATTAACGTTTAATAACACGAGGTTACACTTTTCAGGTCAGTCACATTTGGTGGTTTGTTTGGATATGTTAATACGCAGAAACAAACTCGGAAACAGATACACGTGCAATGCAGGTGGTGCGTATAATGCAATACTGTATTAGATTAGATGGGGTTTCTATATTTTTATCCGAGGGAAAAATTCTGATTGGTTGACGCTTCTGAATGTCTAGAAAAATAGTCAATCCTCAATACGCGTAGTCAACCCGTCTGGCAAAGTTTGGATAAATCAACACTAAAATATTTGACTAGCGCAAAATTAACGCCAACACCGTAATATTTTCAACAGTGTACGTAACTGGCTATGTACGGCACTATTCCTATAACGGCAAATAGAAAATTTGCTCGTAAAGAAGGGATCTAAGCTGGTTGTATCCTAACTCACGTTTTGTATAAACTTTAATAAACAATAATTTTTGTGGCACTGAAAATGGCTCGTTAAAATCCAATGTTTGTCTCCTCTGTTTAGAAACTTAATCTACTGTTTTCGTGTTAGAACAAATACATCGGGATAAATTCAGCAACGATAAAACTCTATCATTTAAAAATAAATAAATTTATCCTGATATATGTTTGTACTTGTACTTTAACATACATACTGTAGCCCTCGATATTAGTGCTATACCACAGACAATGCGGTGGCAGTTACACAATAACTCGTAACTTAATTTTGAAGTACATTTATTCAAATCCAATGCGCTGGTTCGAATGTAAATGAGGCAATATTACTTTCTAAACTTCTATTCCCCAAAACTTCCCCACAAAACGCCTTTGTATTACTGAACTTCATTATTCCACTGCGTAATATTTCATCTCTTTGAGGTGATCGGTACGAGAAAACGTAAGAGGAAGAAAAGAAAATGGTTAAATGAGACAAAGGCGCTACGTTTTGAAGTTATATGAAATGCCGCGCATGTGATTCGAGAAAGATGGTGTGAGTGCCTTAGAAAAAATAGATTCTAATTGTAGAAACAGTGCCAATCCCAATCCTAATAATGAAATTAAGCACCTTACTTATTTATCATTTCATCAATTTATCATATGCGACCACACATTAAATCATAGAGTATTAGAGTATTCTGTTCTTATTTAACATACACAGTATAAAGTACTTTTTTATTTCGGAATTGCGGTTCTCCATTCTTCTTATATATTTTCTTTAAATAAATTAAATTTATGTAACAAAATATTACATAAATTTACATATTCAAGTGTTTTTAAAAAATATTTTAGTCTCGCAAGCTGTAGTTCTAACTTTAAAATGCGGGGGAATAATTTATATACTAATAGAAAGGATGCTTCAAACTAAAAAAAAATATTTTGGCTCATTTCTTGTTTTAAAACAATACTGTTTATATTCAAGTAAACCCAAATTTCTAAAGGAAGAAATATTTTTCTTCTGTTATTTCTTTAACTGATGATGTATGATCTTTTTTATTGAAAAAAAAAATATTGATTTAAATCAAAAATCTATAGAATTCAACGAAATCTAAAGTTTCTTGAAGTCGAAGATTGATAGTTTATGCTAACAAGAACATTTGAATGAATAATTCATTCTTACATTTAACATTTCATTACAAAGAAATGACTTCTGTAAACGAAAGCATAGGTCTGCACCTCCAGAAAGGGTTCTTTAAATCAAAGAAATAATCTTTTACGCATATATTTCTATAATTTTAAAGCAAAATGGTTTATCCTCAAAGAAACTGACAATTATTCATTTTTCTCTCCGATTATACCTTTAAATTAAGCGAAAGTGCATCTTTCGTTGAAAAAATATATACTATATATAATAAAAATCACCGGTTTCAAACAATGTCCATAATCTCTTTAAATATGTTTTTTCTACTCTTGCGAGAACATATTAATCGTATTAAATGGATCTTTTCGCTAGTTTATTATTTGATAAGTATCAAATATTGTTTTCTTTATATATACAATAATTTAATAAGTAAGTAAGTACTTTTATTTAACTAAAAGCTTATTCACCATTGTTCACTCTACCATTATCTAGAAAAGGTTGCAGAGGTAATTGCTATAAAATTTTAATTATTAACAAGGAAACGTACAGATGGCAGCAGAAGATACTCATACCAGCATTTCTCTATACCCATTTAATAAATTCGAAATAAAGAACTGGAATCAACATGGTGGCTCTACTAGATTAAAGCGTAACGGCGAGTCAGTTCTACCAGCCGACCACCACGAAAGCGCACGCACACAAACGCAAAGTGCGATAGCGGCAAATATATATCTATATGTATCTATGTTTACTGCCTATAGATACACAATATACTATCGATCGCTAGCGTGCCCATCAGCCTACGTGTGTATCTAATCAAAGTAATGACGATAATCCAATACAAATAAATAATATAATAAGCTGGAAGGTCCCGGTTCTTTCATTCAAAAAAAAAAACTTTGAAAAAATGAGTTTCAAGTAAAGCATGTTTTTCTTTCAAGGACAACACGATTACCTTCGTAGTGCAGGCCCAATGTAAGTTTTAATCGTTCCTCTAAGAAGAACTATTGTCGTTGTGCAGAGATTCCTAGATCACATTAAGTTTGTTCGCGTCGCATGAACTATTTGCACCTTTATGCACTTTTTAGAACTTTTGTGTGCAAAAGTGCATAAAGGTGCAAATAGTTCATGCGACGCGAACAAACTTATTAAATCAATTTATTTGTTAGGTACACATTTCAAGCTAGATTGTTATTTATCGCAATAACTAACCTAATTCATTTTATGTTCACTTTTTAAAATAATGTGATTTTGGTTTGAGAACTGCATTATACTGGTGTAAATTTTAATCGCATTCATTATAGACCCTTCGATCTAGTCGTTTGAACTCTATCCACTTGTGCACCCCCGGACATTATTGTTGACAAACCAGTACAGGGTCGGATGTTAAGAAGTGAAGAGTAGAATAAAAGAACAATCTTTGTACCGCACAGAAGATATAGACATAACTCTTGAAACTCTAATTAAAAGTTATTGGATATTCGTGTCAAAAAATTGAAAAGTCCTTCCACCGAAAGCTGCTGCATTTTTATTAATCTATTTGAGAAACACACAACATATTCATTCCTGGAAGAATATTTTACACTATAAAAATATAAACAAAGATTTATTTCGCAAACAGGAAAGAATATGAATATGAAACTATGAAACTATCGTAAAACACTTGCAAATATATGTATTACTTAGTCAAACATTATTTTACTGGAATCGTGTTTTTTATTACTATAAACTGTTCATAAATATTTGCAACAAAATAAGTAATAAATTAAAATAATTTAATAATAATGGTCGGCAATATGAATATTTACCCGCAGATGACGCTACAATCAAGCAAATATATGTTCTAGTTTTGTGCAAATCCGTAAATATCCGTGTCGTAATAGTCTATAACTAAAAAATTACCTCCAAACTATCGCACTGGAAAACAAATAAAGTAATGATCACAGAAAAAAAAATGTAATCATTTGCAACAGATTAGTTTTGAGACAGGATATATATCAGAACATGTATGTTATATGATGTGTATTTATTTGCCTATTGGATTATTATAGTCATTCATTTGAGCGACTTCTGTTTTTAAGGTCATTTGAAGATTAACAGAGGAAAACCCCTCCTTTAACCACGAATTCTGAAACAGCGCACAAACTTGCGATCTCAGAATCCAATCACGAGGTAGACCCTCACCTTGCATTCATTCATGGAATAACTCAAATCTTGCCTTCAATGTTGGAATCAATTAGATTCAAATAGGCAAAATCAACATAAGATAGGTCACCCAAACCTCTTCAACTTTTAACGCACATCATTTTCAATATTAATAATTTGCAATTACTAAGGGTTATTAAGGCGGCTCATTATTCACTGTACAAAACAATCGTTAAGACATACAATCTACCTCTGTTCACTATCATCACACAAAATGTTCGTAGCTCTCTGTCCCTATCCTACTCGCTGATAAGAATGTTCCTTTTATTAGGAGCAATATACTTTAACTTTAAAATGAGTATTCTTAGATATTATGCAACAAATATATTTTGAAGACAAGTTAATGTTTATGTATGTATATATGTTTGAAATAACCGTTTTTTTTTAATGAAAATGATATTGCTTTGATATAAACAAATATGCTTAAAAGCAAATTTTGTTTTGGTTGAAACGATCCTTTCTACGAGGAGGCTAATTAATGTAAGCAAAGACTTATAAAGCAAGTTGAACCATATTAGAAAAAGATCTTTGTATATCTACCAAAGATGTATTTTATAAAATTTTATAACCATTCCGAGTTTGTAATCTGAATTAAAAATGAATAATATTAATATATTTTACTGCTTGCCTAGGGGTCGTATATAATATTTATACCGCCTTTGGAAGATAAGCATCACATAATATATCTTCTATCTAGAATGTCGAAAAATCTAAATATTTTTAATTTTATTAGTAGGAGCTTTCTTTTTATGGGAATTGTGTTATCGTTATCATACTGAGTTGATAAGTTGAATCACGCCCTGAATCATCCCAATGCATGTTCGGTAGAATCAATAACTTCGGCAATTGTGTTTTCTAAGTAATGTAATTCCTTAATATTGCCCGAATAAGCTTAAATCTGAGTTGACTTCTAACGTATTTCGTCATTCTTAATCGAAAGGACTAAACGCCAATCTATATGACAACTAGTTGAAAAGATATTAAGTTTTCTCCGCGTTTTCGCCATTTAGTCCCACTATGCATCATCGGAAGTATTCGAAGCGCTTTAAGCGCATGTAACCTACCTGCCTAACTTGGCTGGTTCTCTCCACATCCCATTAAAGCATTTAACTGATAGTTGTAGGACATCAATGTACTCATTCACAAAATATCATTTCTTTTTAACTTTTTAGGATTACACAGGGACAAACATAATAAATAAGTCAAGGACCTTTGCAGAGGCATTGTCAGCTGTCATTTACACCCTATAACTTTGTAAGCTATTATTTATTGTAATTTTGTATCTTGTTTCATTTTGCCTTGTATATGTTTAGCTCCTCCTGAAGATGTTATAAAATAAGAACGACATATCGAGATATTTATTTAGTTTGATTTGACAGACCGAATACCGAATATTACCCCAACAGTTTAAAAATATATATATATATATATATATATATATATATATATAATATATATATATGGAAAATGTATTGAATGAGAGTATTAAGTTATTAAACTCTTAATATTTGCGAAGATTTTGCTAATTTAGTCAATTAGACCTACAATTTTGTTTCATTCGAAACTGATTAATGTAGGTTGACTTTTAAAGCCACTAATTTGCGCTGTTGCGCACTAATAATTGGTAAATTAGCAGTAAACTGGCAGAAAAATGTATCACACAATTACACTATGGACAGACACGTGTTTCGCTTTCCAAAGCTCCTCACGTGCCCTCGGTGGTAACTGTGTGTAAACGCCAAACCCGTATATATACTTAGATAGTGGAAAATGTATTGAATGAGAGTATAAGTTATTAAACTCTTAATTTTGCGAAGATATTTATAAATAATATATATATAGTTATATATATATACATCCCTCTTCATTATGAAGTCTTTCCAACCGAACGCGTTTATTGCGTCCACCTGATAGCGCAATATATATTGAACTTTGACGATTGGATTGTAATAAGGGTTGTCCACAATATAAACGCTGTACACTTCTATATTTTTCTATCGCGCTCATAGTTTATTCCCCATTATGAAATTAATGTGACGTCCTTTCAGTATGTCGCTCATGTGACGTCCATGGTATAGCACGCTCTATGTTTAACCAGCTTTAATGCAACCACGAAAATATACTTACTTTCATAATACCGTTAGAATGAACTCCGCCATGTTGCCATATCTATCTATTTTTTACAGCCCCATTTGTTTATGATTTTACTAAACATTTGGTATTTCTTAATATTCTATATGTACCCCATCCAAATACAAGAGCCTACACTACAAGGCGCATCTCCGGCAAAATTTATTGATTAAAGCCATATTTATTTAATTCTTATTTTAATCTGTTTTCTTCAATAAAGTTCTTTTGTTTTTTGTTTTTTGAATAATTATGTATACGTTTTATACTATTTTCAGAATCAGAAATTTTTCTACGTAACAATAGTTACATTTTATTGAGGGGTCACACAATAATATTTCCAAGATACTAATGTAAAGTCACACGAAATTGTTGTTACTTTGTCTCTGCCTTGCGATATTTTTGATTGCTTATCAGTTGTTATTTTTTGACAATCAGCGTCGCTGTTGAAATTTCTTGTGAGTTAGTTTTAAAGTTTTTAGTGTGTTAAAAATGGTTCACTTAACAGAAAGGGCAAATTTAATATTTTTGTCATAATAAGATATGTGATCGAAAATTTACGCAAGCAAGAAGTATGCATATTATTCACATAACGTCTATTCTAACCGAACTGCTATTACGCACACTTTCCAAAATTTATTGAAAAATACGCATCTAAATACAGACATCCCGACCGCAAAGGAAAAGTCTAAGACGGGAAGACCAAAAAATGCTACTGGTGGTGATGCTGCATAAATATTTGGCTGGCGGTGAACGAACGACCGGACATCGTGCAATGATCTACAACGTGACTATAATATTTTCAAGAACGATCTGTTCGTAAAGGCTTAAAAGAAAAATTATATCCATAAAAAGTGCATTAAGTCTAAGAACTAAGGCAAGATGATTTCGATAGAAGACTGCGATTTTGTGAAATCATGAGGGATGCGTTCCAAACAAATTCGGATTTCTGAAACAACATTTTGTTTTCTGACGAAGCCACAGAATTATGTTAAATGAATTGTTTAACTAACAGAAATAATTGTCGATATTAGCTCAAGAAAACCCTAAATGCTAATAGAAAGCTCACTCTCAACGTCCTTAGAAAACTAGTATGTAGTTCCGACATTACAAGCTATTTATCTCAATTGCAATAACCTCTGGTTTTCAACAAACGGGCTCTTCACACTCTGGTTTAGAGGTCAGAAATTATCGGAATAATTTTTCCCCAGCCTATGGAGTGGACGAAGTGGGGCAGTAAAGTGGCCGGCCAGAACTCCAGACTTAAACCCTTCTGACTTTTTGCTATGGGGTTACATAAAATATAAAGATTTATGGGGAGCGGCTAATATCTCACGAATTAGAATATCTATATATATAAAACTGCAATATCCAAAATTATAAAACTTAATTACTACTATTACTCTTACTGAAATGGAATAAAATTGATCACATTAGATTTTGTATAGGCAAATAAAATGAAATACGTGCAAAAACAAAATAGCAACAGAGCGAAGGAGGACACTCACAAAGCTGGAATCTAAACAAAACAACTGGCTGCTTGTAAAAAATCGCTGAAATCATATGCCCATACCTGTCAGAACTTCATAAACGAAAGGAAGTTGAAATTCTTCCCTGGCCTGCTCGCGGGAGGGACGTTTCAGCGCCGCAGTTCATCGCCGCCGTTTCAATCGCCGCCGTTTCAGCGCCGCCGATTCAGCGCCAGGACATTTCAGCGCCGGCCGATTCAGCGCCGGGACATTTCAGCGCCGGCCAATTCAGCGCCGCATTATTGAATGGTTAACTATAGATAACTTAATGATTCATAACTTAATGATCTTACTTAATCATTCATTCTTATGAAGAATTTTTGTACGACGTATATTTGGTTGCATGGGATGTTTCGATGCGGCCGTTTCGAAGCCGGAACGTTTTGACGCCATATGCAGTGCCAGTTGAATTTTGATTTGAACGTATGATACACAGATAATAAAACGTTTGAATTTTTTTTAACAATTGGAAGGATAAGAGGAGAGAGGAATGAATTTTTTTAAATGATTTTTCTTTTTTGTCGAAAATATCATTTTTTTAAACATTGGATGGGGTGACAAGGAAGGTATGATTATTTAAATGATATTTTTTGGGGCAATGTTTTTTTAATGATTTTTTTCTTTTTTTTGAAATATCTGGATAAAGGATGCATAAGAAATTTTAAAAATCATATTTTTTCTAAACATTGGAAGGAGGGAAGGGGGGAGTATATTAGCTTTTTTAATGATAGTTTTTCTTCTTTTTTTCTAAACATCGAGAGAGAGGATGCATTAGAAATGGTTAAATCATATTTTTCTAAATTGAAGGAGGGAAGAGGGGAAATATTTTTTTAATACAATTTGTTTCGAAACATCGGAGAGAGGATGGATTGGAAATGTTTCAAAAAAAATTTTTAACACTGGAAGGGGCGAGAGGAGAGGGGAATGTTTTTCTAATTGTATTTTTTTTTCTTTTTTTCAAAACATAGAGAAGACAGATCAAAATATTTCAAATCATATATATTTTTTAAACATTGGAAGAGGGAAAGGGAGGGGTAGAATGTTTTTAATGATTTTTTTCTCTTTTAAAAAACGGGAGAAGACGCATTAAAAAACGTTTTAAACACATTTTTTTAATATTAGAAAGGTGTAGGGGGAAGGGTATTAGTTTTTTTAATTTGTGTTTTTTTCTTTTTTTCCCGGAACATCAGAAGAGAGAGGATGCGTTAAAAAAATGTTTCAAATCATGAAACATTGTCATTAAAACACTAATGCCCCTTCCCCTCCACCTCTTCCAATATAAAAAAAATGATTTAAAACATTTTTAATGCGTCCTCTCCCGTTGTTTAAAACAGAAAAAAAATATCATAAAAACATTCTATCCCTCCCTTTCCCCCCTTCCAATGTTAAAAAAAATGCATCCTTTATCCAGATGTTCTGAAAAAAAGAAAAAAAATATCATTAAAAAGAACAATTCCTCCCCCTCCCATCCCCTCTTTCCGATGTTAGATAAAATAGATTTGAAACACTTGTAATGCATCCTCTCCCGATGTTTAAAAAACAAGAAAAAAATACCTTAAAAGAAATATCCCTGCTCCCCTTTCGTCCTTCCAATGTTAAAAAAATATGATTTAAAAGATTTTTAATGTATCCTCTTCGAATGTTTAAAAAAAAATTGCCTCCCTCCGCCTTCAATATTAAAAAAAATATGATTTGTAACATTGCTGATTCATTCACGATGTTTCGCAAAAAAAGAAATTATCACTTAAAACAGTCACTTTCCAACACTAAAAAAAAATATGATGACTGTGATGTGCCTCTCTCCTGATGTTCAAAAAATCTCTGCATCATATGTTTAAATCAAATTCAACTGGTATTTGCATCTGGCGTTAACACGTTCTGGGCTCGAAACGTCTAGAATCTAGACCGAGGAAAAACACCAGATAAAATAAACTCTTATTGAGTAAGATATTTAATTTATCTGTTTTTTCTTTAGATTAATCTGAAAAAAAAAATATTATCTCTTAAAACAATTTTCTATTCATCGAAGCTCAACGACTCCAGTTGCATAGGATCTCATTATTTTACTTAATCAAGACTATGTTTATA
Organism: Protaetia brevitarsis; assembly: GCA_004143645.1. NCBI lineage: Eukaryota > Metazoa > Arthropoda > Insecta > Coleoptera > Scarabaeidae > Protaetia > Protaetia brevitarsis. The sequence goes on along the minus strand of RXPK01000027.1, from coordinate 1,688,311 downwards.
GACACAGAAAAAGAAGTGGTACAAATAAATTCGAAAAATGTTACATATGTAGTTTGCAACCAATACACATAGTACAAAAATTCTCCATAAAAATGAATCATCAAGTTATCCATAGTTTAACCGTTCAATACGCGACGCTGAATCGCTGGCGCTGAAATGTCCCGGCGCTGAAACGTCCGGCGCTGAAATGTCCTGCGCTGAATCCGCGGCGCTGAAACCGGCGGCGATGAAACGGCGGCGCTGAAACGTACTAGACCCCCTGCTAGCTCACCGGATTTAAACCCGATCGAGGATGTGTGGGATATGATAGGTTGCTGCTACATAAGGGCGTTTTACCATAAGCAGCAAACACCTTGCAGGAACTATCGTCGTCATTTACATTATGCTGGAATGAGATCCCATAAGATACCATTGATCATCTCATTCAGATGTAACATTTTGATTGATACATTTTTGCTAATGTTGGTATTTTTTTCTAATTGCTATGATTTACTACTGAAAACTAGTAGTTATGAAATACTACTTGAAACTTCAGCCTATAACTCTTTTAAGGTGTTGCAATTTTTTTGGCACACAGTTTACATCTATAAATTAATCCAGATTCTTTGTTCTGAAATGGAATAAAATCTCGGTATTTTGTCAGTTTATTACATGGATAAAATGAAAAAAAAGTATCAACACTATTGTAATGATAATTCATACAAATAGTATATACATTCGTGACGAGGACAAATTGTTAGTCTGATGGACGAATATTATCGTAGGATGTATATAATGTGGATTTCTAAATAACTGCTGTAATATTATAGAAGTGTGTAGTAATATTGTGTAAGAAATAACCTTCTTTTCTTTTAAAATTTACTTTAAAACAACAAACAAACAGATCTATTTTCATATTAAAATTAAAACATGCAGATAAAAAAACAATCTGCCACCATCGCCTTCTCTTGCTCTGCTGTCAACCTCTCAAAACTAAAGTTTCCTACAATTGTTAATATATTTCAATACTTAATATTCTAGTGCTAATACAAGCAGCAATCCAATGCGAAATTACTTAAAAATTGGGGAGGGAAATGGGATAAAGGATTGTTGTACATGTTTATAATGCAAACATATTTATTAAAGTCGTCAAGAAATTAATAACTAATAGTAGAACATTTAATCAAATTTTATATATAATAAGTTTTATATGATCCTTAGGTAACCCGGATCATACTCATGTAGAATCTTCTAATGTCATAACGTTGGTTAGATATTTTGCGATAATTTGTACATCAAAAACATAAGTGTAGTTTAAAAGTAATTGTTACACATAAATTTGTACAAAAACAAAATGTCTTTGTTGTTGTAAAACGTTATTCTGAATTCATTAATAACAAATTTTGTCATGCGATATCTATTCGAATTTGTTTATTTTCAAATCTTATTTATAACAAAGATAACACGTCAAGAAAATGCATGAAAAAACTTACATACCTGCTTAGAAACTATAATGACATTTAGAAACAGTTATATGTGTATGAAAATGAGTTAAACATATACTGATGTAAAGAATACATTCTTCTGACGAATATTTAAAATAGTTTAAAGTATAATAATTTCAATATAAAATAAAAAGGTGGAACAAATACTAAAGCTATAAAGGAGATTGTCTAGAAACTGCGGCTTCACAATTCTACTAAGATATTTAATACCTATTCATATTTTTATATAGTTCAGAAACTTGTTGGACTGTTATAGAACTGCGAACCCTAATTAGTCCATTATTTCCTGTATCAGCTTGGGCTTGTGATAATTTTGTAGTCCATGCGTTTTGATTTCTTATTTCATTACACTTCACCCAACACTTTCGGTTTGCGTGGACAAAACTTTACACATGACACTATTACCGTTTGTTATGATGAGTGTAAAATTCACTGAAAGATACTGTGCGTCAATTTTCCGTATATTCCAACCCACCAAGGTACTACTGGCTGTTATTTTTGAAGTAATAGCAAGTGGATTATTTCCGATGACGGTTGCTTTTCAGATGTTTGCACAATGCGCATACGTTAATTTCATTGCCCTGTGTACCGCGACAACTTTCACTCACGAGATGCAGCAAACGGTGAAAAAAGCTAAAAACAGCTAAAGAATACAACCTGTAACCGCATAGGTATAACCAGCACTGCGCATGTTAAGTAAAACGAATTACCATAAGAGCAGAACTGCTGGTCACACCACCCGATTGTTCACAGATTTTAACGAAATGGAACATTTATATTCTTAAAAAATTATAATTAAATTTTTTATAAGAAATATGAATGTGTTTGAAAATAAAGAACTAGAGAACTGCTCCAAAAATGTCTAATATTTTGCTATACGGGTAGTACGAAAATCCTTTCATACAAAATCGCTGTAATAACTAACAAAGCATCTATTCTGGATACTATTTACGTTAGTCAAATTTGAAAAAAAATACATCTGTATGTAAACTAGAATGAAAATTCTACCACCAATTCTAACACCAATTTGCTATTAAACAAAGAATTTTCAACCGAAAAAAAAAAAAAACGAATAATTAATGTATTGTTATTAATGTATCCTAGATAAAATAGGTAAACAAATTTTAACAATTTAAGTGATTGCCCTAAATTGATTTGACTGAATTGAAAGATATTATTTCTTTTTATTTCTTTTTATTAGCTAAAACTGTTTCTTTTTACTCATAATTTACAAATCAAAAAAAAAATACTGTAACAGGAAAACTATTATTATTATTTTGTATAGTTCTGGGAGTGAATTCAATTTCAATTTTCTACTCGAGAAATGGCCTTGGGATTAAATTATTATTACTTTTTGGGGCATCGAAGACAGTGAATTAAACATGTTTGTAGTAAATTATATTTCTGTACATCCCGATGTTGTGGAAATAATGTAAGGAGATGAAGCGAGCTGCGAGTTCTGCGGATCGGCTAGAAAAACATACAACACTAAGCATTTTAAAACTCATAATACAACCATACCGATGCAAAATTAATAAGACGCTAACACCCCTCCCTCGCTATCAATGGCTATAACTACGCATGCAATGTTGTCAGAGCTACCGGACGTCGCATACCGCAAATATTATAAACATTATTTTAGGATTGGACGTCGCATACGCGAAGGATGTCATAATTTTGTATATTTGGGTATATTACGAAATTCCGCAGCGCCACACTACAGTATTTCGCGAACTAAATAATACACAAAACTTTCATCGGGCACCAAAATAACGTCCACTAAAAATCGTTTTACACAGGTCTAGCCAGTCCGTACATCACATTAGCATAGAAATGTTTTGTGGCGTCATATACGGACGTCATATGACGGTGGACGCCACATGCAATGCACCCACCAAATGTGTGGACGTCGTATATCGAAAGGAACAAATATATATATATATATAATATAATATATATTATATATTATATATATATATATATATATATATATATATACATCCCGCTAACTATTTTGCTTCCTTTCATAACGCGGTCGTAGTGCGTCCCTGGAAGAGCGTATTAGAAGAATTTTAGTGACGTATATTGAACGCGGGAAAAAAATGGATAACGCCGATCATTTTTTATTGCTGTAGCTTTAAATGAAATTATATCGATTTTTCATTCTACGCACTTTTTTGCTTCTTACATTTGCCTATCTATTTTGCGTCCACTGCGTATATTTTCAGACAAATTGCTAACTATTTGCGTCCGATGTATATTTTTTGTATTAAAGTTGTAAGATATAATGCGTCCGCCACGTTCCACATGTTGGTCGAAATAAACGTATATAGGAAGCAATATAGCATATTGAAGGAGTAATATAGAATCAATATAAAATTGTATTTTTGTGTTCTTTCGTGATGGACGCAAAATAGTCGACATAAAGTATATATCGCCAGTCGAGTACAATGTATGAACTTTGGTCTAATTGATAGCTAACTGAATTGAAAATCAGGTTTAGCACGTTTTTTTAAAGCTAAGAATTATTTTATATGTGTAAGCTGATAGAAACATAATATGAGTGTTAAAAAAATAGTCTTTTATACTTTATACTAATTATTATGGTTTTAAAGCACATTTTATGCTTATCTGGAAAAATATTGGTACGAAGTAAATACCTTGGAACTGATTTCCTGTGAACCAAAATATTGAAAACAACATATACGTACTTTCCTGGAAGTTTTTCGCAATTGGAAGAACTGCCAAGAAAATATCGTCAATTACAAACTTCTTACAAGCATTATTTCAGAACTCATGTAGAGGGCTTTGAAACCAACAAAAGGGTGTGTGTAAAGGAATACTAAAGTTCAACCTGTGAAAATTACACTAGTTTCCTTCACAAAAAGAAGAAAGCTGGTGACCTAAAGCCACCAACTCTTCATAACGAAAAGATACAATTCAGTCAAGAATCCAAATCCTTAGGACGGTTCTTGACTCGAGGCTAACTTGAATCAATATCTTGACCATATGACAAATTAAAGGCATTAATGACTACTTTTAGAACAATCGAAACAATATGGAGATAGACATCTCGTAAGTCTTTTGTTAACCATGCTCCCTGATTTGGTGGACAAAGACGATTATTAAACTCGCAAAGAGACAAAGATTAGCTTGGTTATGCATCAACTGGAGCTGCATAAATCTGCTGCGAAAAACGATGTCAAATCTGCTCCTTTTGTTTTACATTAAGGGGCGGCAGAATGGAAACATATAGATACTCCTAGAATGTCAGATTAACTAAACATAACCGTATCTTAAAATAGGCAGTGATACAATGACGCTCAAAATCTCCTTCGACAAACCTTCAAGATTATCTTGAAAGGTGATGGTTGGACAGCAAAACCAAACTGGTATGCAAAGCTGATCAATATCCTATCCGACAATCGAACCGCTCTAAAGGAGTATTCTATCAGGAAACCTCAAAACTAACTTGGAATTGCTTGGTAAATGTTGAGCTACTGACTAAACTTCATAAAGCTACTTGGTGTGAGTGCCAGGGCATAAGGGCATACCATGCAACGAACTTGCGAACGCTAACAAGGACTCTTCAATAAAATTCATTGGATCTGACCCAGCTCTCGAGATAACTTAAACAATACCAAATGAGACACCAGGTTCACTGAAACAGCCTAAGGACAGACACAAACAATCGGATGATGAGGCAACCATCTAGGCATTTGCAACAGATGTCTGGCTAACAACCGAATAGAGCTTGGAACGTACCGAATCTATGACATGATACGGCTGCCTAACATAGTACCCACATAGAATAAGCGTCTTTAAAGATGGACCTGTATGTAGACTATGCAACAAGGAGGAGAAGGTAGCCCACCACGTTTGTTTGAGAATGCGTTTCATTGGAATGGCAGAGACTGCATTGCGGGAAGCAATCAACTTAAAAGCTGATCTGTCAGAAAAAGTACACACAGGCTGCTAAGCCTAATTAAGGAATTAGCACCTCTTTATGTAAAGAAATACATTAACTACGGAATAATACAACAGGTGGTGTTATTGGATAAGGATAGGAAAATGATTTATATTCAGTGCTCTAATCAATCAGTTAATCTATTTGATCTACGTATAGTAATAGTGCTGATTTATCTGAAATTTTACGCTTGTTTTTATTTAAATCTTTAACATTATTCTTTGTATATCTACTAGTGCTGCGAATCGAAATCCGTTTTATGTGAAACCGGTTTGGACGTGGCAATTAATCGCTTTAAAATCAGAAAGTGTAACCGGAAAACCAGTAAAACTGGTTTCGAAACCAATACCGGTTTTCAAAACCAAAATCGGCTTTAAAATGGGAAGACAGGTATTTATAACGTAATTAACTTCAAAAATGCACACATTTTTTTTGACCTCAGGTTGTAAAATCGTGTTTTTTACTGAAAATCGATTAACCGGTTTTCGATATCTGGTGATTTCTGCAATACTAATATCTATCGTTCTTAAAATTCATCAATATACAAAAAAAAATCTGTTTTAGCCAAAATTGTACATCCATATCATCCGCTATCTATTTACCCACAAGGAACTGGCAGGTCTATAGTATACAGCATATTCAAGCAGTGATAAGTAAATCGCACAACGTTAGTATTAATAAACTTAGGAGTCACTCTTTGTGGGGATGCTATGCTGTCATGTTTCAAAAATTCAACCTGATAGAAAATATCAGATTATAATACGAGATAAAAGGATCGAAAAGGCACTCCAGTGAGAAGCGGACTCGAAATAGTAATACAGACGCCTCTGGAACAGGCTACGGCATAGGAAACTGGAATATATGTAAAGAAGCGTAGAAAGACTCTTACGGTAAGCTCACCAGAGATAACAAACGTATATTTAGGCGGAGGTGTTACAATTCATCATTGTGTCAGAGAAATAGAACCAGCCCGCACTTAAGACGTTAGTTCCGTAGTGCTGAGTCAAAGTTGATTTGGGACTGTCAAGCGCCCTAAATGAGGTGGGTACCCGATCAACATCGGCTTAGGTGTCCCAACCACTCGAACGTGACGAAAAACGAGAGAGCGGATATCTTTCCAGCGCAGAGCTTGTCAGGTCATTCGTCAGATTGTCCTTCTGTTGGCATTATCAAATCGCAAATTTATTTATTTATTTATTTATGACCAACATTTAGAGGTAGCCACGCTTTTGCTACATCCCAAGGCTTGGAGAGATACTAGTGTTATGTTCATCCGAGAACCTGGAAAGGACACATACTACCATCTGAAATCATTCAGACCAATTAATCTCACATCTTTTATACTGAAGACTATGGAAAAAATTATACATCTAAACATTACAGAAGGAGCACTGTTAGATATTCCTCTGCATCTTCTGCAATGAGCATTACCAAAGGACTCGAAAGGAATTGGACGCAGGTGTACGCTGATGACATTGTCATGATAGCTAGAGGGAAGTTCCCAGGCTGGTGGCGGCATCATGCGTAATGCACTGCGAATGGTGGTGGAATAGTGTCTTTCACAAGACTCTCAGTTAATCCACAAAAAACAAAGTGGTTGCCTTTACCAACATGAGAAAACTCAATGACCTAGCGCGTTAGATTGTTTGAGCAGGGTACATTAACCAAGGAAGTAAAAGTATCTCGGTGTTACCCTCAATGCGAAACTAAGCTGGAAAACCATTTAATCAAACAACGCCAGGGCTATGCAACTATTTCGGCACTGCAGGAAAGTTGCTGGCAAAACCTGGGGATTAAGCCGAAGTGTATGCATTGGCTATATACTGCCGCTGATAAGATCAGCGATAACATACGAGGCAGTAGTCTGGTGGAGGAGGACAGAAGTGTCCTCCGCAGTGAAACTGCTAACCGCTGTCCAGAGGCAGGCATTGCTGCAATTAACAGCACAGAGACCGCCTCTTTGGAGATCATTGTAGGCCTGCCCCCGCTACAGCTTTATGTGAGAGCGGAGGCAATGAATGCGATCTTTAGACTGAAAGCCAACAACTTTGTGGCATCCCAACTTCCAGGGGGGAGGGCACACTTGCTGGACGCGCCACTGCTGCAAAGCCACCAAACAGCATGGCACCCCAAATTATCTTCACTGGAAAGGTGAAAATCTCCATACCGAACAGAGACCAGGCGCAGCCAGGCACAGGAGCCGGTATTTCTGGGCCCAGTCCTAATCAAAGGATATCCATAAGCTTGGGGAAACATACGACGGTCTTTCAGGCAGAGGTATTCGCCCTTGCAGCCTGTGCAGAAATGATTGCAAAAGGGGGCTACATGAGAAAAAAAATAATATAATGACTGAGACCAGGACAGCCAGGCTGTCATTATGGCAGTCTCGAACCCGTAACTAGGTCAAAACTAGTTTAGAGTAGCAAACCATCCTTCAATGCACTGGCACGAGAACACCGGTGTTTCTGATTGGGTGCCGGGATATGACTATATAAAGGGCAATGTAAAAGCGACGAACTAGCCAAGGAGGCTCTAAGAGACCTTCATGGTCCAGAGTCCGTATGAGAAATTACTAAAAGATTCCGCAAGAGAGAGAATCTGAACCTGGTTGGATAAAGAAAATACAAAAATGGAGGTCGACCGAAGGTCAACTTTATACCAAAGCGCTGATAGGGGATGGGATGTTAGTTTCTTTGATAACCTACTCAGGCGCAATAAGGAAGATGTTAAAACCATTTACTGGGTTGGTAACTGAACACTGTCCCCTGAAAAAGCATCTATACAACACAGACCGGGTAGCAAACGTGGTGTAGAAGATCGCGAACTACAGAAAGAAACGAGTTTACAAGTAATCTGCACATGTGAGGAACTGAAGTATCAGCAGAAATATGTCGGGAGAGATGTATTGGAGCCCTCGAAGTTCTCAAAGATCCCACTGGGCAGATACTGGGCTTATAGAGAACACCAAACTGCTCGAGTGGAAAAGAGAAATTAATAGGAAATGGTACAATGAGCACCTAGCTCAAGTGCCCGGACATAAGTGCCCAGCCTAACTTTAATGAATGAATGAATGAATGAATAGACCAACATGATACACCTAACGGGATCACATATATGTACATAAACAGCATATAAAAATTAACAATTGAGATATATATAAACAAATAACAAATGTCCTCTCATCTGAAGCTACAGACTAAAGCTATGAACTAGACGCATGATGAGTCCAGAGAATAGTGGAAAAAGTGAGGCAGGAGAAAGACAGCAAAAGTATTTCTAAAGGAACAAAGGTGTGAATTTACTAGAGACATACTAAGTAAAGACAGGAAGACTGTCAAATTGTAGTTAGGTCTGCTGACTGTCATTGCAAACTAAACGGGCATATGTACAACATTGGCCTGGCAGATGATGCTATTTGCATATTTTGTCAGGAGGAGGGAAAAAACACCAGTAGACCTAATTGAGACGGCAAAATTAGAGTGCCGTCTCCTAGAAAAAAAGGTGACCACATAGATCCGAAAAGTGCGCTGAAAGCTTGTCCGTCGGCCACCTTACCCTAACCCGACTTAACCTACTGTGTCGGTTGAGGTCGATGCAAGAAAACACTTTATTATTGTTTAAATTGATATAACGACAAATGTAAATAGCAAGTAAAAAAGTGTGTGCTTTAATGAAGACAGCATTCTCAGAGTTTAGTATCATCCAAAAATCAGATACCAAAGCTAAATGCAAGTTTTTGAATATTTGAACTGAAATCTATATTTAATAATGATTACTCTACTTATTGATAAGCAAGACCAATGACATGTTTTATTTTGGTGAGGCGCCAGGTATACTTCAAGCTTTGTAGTTCTCCGTACTGTTACTTCTGAATACCATACCATAATCAATTGAGGAAAATTGTAAACAAAGTATGGCCGATTTCACTTCCCTTTTTGGCAACAGTGTTCTGAGATTGAAGTTGTGTTTTTGATTCTAATGATCTGTTAGTGTGGTCTGTACATAGCCGAGACTTAGTGCAAGAGTTAAATCTGTCATATGATATCCATTTTCTGGATTTGTTTACTGTAACTTAAAAGATAGTCGTTGTTGACTAAATTGGATTTGTAATTTTTAAGTTCTAACAAAAAAAAAAACAATAATGGCAGATATCCATGACATTCTATTGAACTAAAATAAGTAATGGGAGAAACCTAACTGAAAAATTATGTAGAGGTATTAAAAAAAGTAATACTGGAAGAGAAACGGTAATATACGTTAAATAATTATAAATTTCTGGTAAATATTACATTTTTGTAATTAAACATCTATAAAAAAATCAAAGTCACGGGCACCTCTTACTAACCGACACTTTTCAAATGCTTCACAATGTATTCATTAGTCAAAGGAAAGAAACACTTCTAACATTTTTTTTTAAATTGTGTCATACATATGCCTTACTGATTTATAATCACTAACTCAATCGGTCTTCTATATGTGTGCGACGTTGCCAAGTAGAAGGACGCAAAATAATGCGCGGTAAGTAATAAAAATAACGCATGTGTATATTATTTTGGCTCTATCGGCATTTCTGTGAACTAAATTATACATGAATTTTACATACCACGCACTATTTTGCTTCCACCTAATTTTCCATCTTAGCTACTAAACGGGTGGAATAAAAATATGAAAAAAAACCTGCCAATGGCGTGCATGACCAACGGCATGTATGGACATTTTTTTTTTCTTAGCGGTTTACTCGATTAATAAGGGCGAACTATTTTGCGTCCGGTATACGGACGCAATATAGTCGAGGACGCAAAATGTAATGTAAAATGGCAATGCATGGACGCAAAATAGTGCGTGGGATAAATATATATAATATATATATATATATATATTTACATCCTACTCCGTACATTAACATTTTACATTGATTAGAGCGTCCACCTACATAGAGCGTCCGTATACGGACGCTTTATGCATGTTCCACGTAAAAATTTGTCTGCCATCCCATAGTATCGAAATGACCGTTATTTTAAAATTCTGGGGGACGCTTTTTTGCCCACCAAATGGTCGAAAGTAATACGGCCACTGTATATCATTAGTTCACATAGTGGTTCCATGGTGGCGCTGCGAAAATCAAGACGTATATGAATTATACAATTGGTTTGTTCATTTTGTCGATTATCAAGCGCCCATTCGATTTGGCAACGGTGAGGTTTGAAATTCTGTATATATTTGAATTTCGTAAAATGAATCCGTTAGAGTGGTTGTATAGTAAAATTTGAGGTTATTGTTTTGTAATTTTTTATGAAGTTATTAAAAAATGTCAGACCGTTTCTTTGATTCAGAATATGTAAGTAACGTATACCTAATTAGTTATTCATTTTAATAATGTAATTAATATTTTGTTAAAAGAAAATGTAGATGCTAGATTTAGATTATAAATTATTCCAAGCAATATGTAAAATAGAAAATAATACTATATTTGACATAGTTAAGATTTCTTTCTTGAGTATCTGTAAACAGTGTGGCGTAATTGACTTCTTTTGTAATTCTGATTACTTGTAATCAGTAATCACCTTTATGTTTAGTAAATTGCAATTGTAGAACTGTAATTTGTAATTCTAATAAGCTTGATTACACATTTGTATATCGGAAACTTACTGGTGCTAAGCCAGTTTTTAACAGGTTTTAGTTCAATTTTTATATTGGTTAGCATTATAAATAAGTGGTAAAAGTTATGTTCTATTTAATAATATTTATGCAAAATAAGATACTTTGTATCTCTTTTTTCACATAGGGTATGGGAGCAGAACTTTTTATGTTGAAATATTTTTTTGCATCGGGAGGGAGAGAGTATTAAACATGTTTTAAATGGTTAAATTAATGTGTCTGAACACCGAGGTGGGAAAGGAGATGAGATTTTTTAGTGATTAAGCGAATTGTTTTCACAACACCGGTGAGGGAGGGAGGATTAAAAATGTTTTAAATGATGAATTTCTCCCTAAAATATGTCCCGTGGGTGGGAGGGGATGAATTATTTTTAAAGTATATAAAATAAAAATATTTAAAAAAATAAAATATTAATTTAATTTTTTACACATCCAAATGGCGAAGGGATGAAATTTTTTTGAGTGAATAAATTAATTGTTTTCACAACACTGGTGAGGGGGGGGAGGGATTAAAAATGTTTTAAATGATGAATTTCTCCCTAAAATATGCCCCGTGGGTGGGACGGGATGAATTATTTTTAAACTAAATAAAATAAAAATATTTAAAAAATAAAATATTAATTTAATTTTTTACACATCCAAATGGCGAAGGGATGAAATTTTTTTGAGTGAATAAATTAATTGTTTTCACAACACTGGTGAGGGGGGGGGGAGGGATTAAAAATGTTTAATATGATGAATTTCCCTAAAATATGCCCCGTGGGTGGGAGGGGATGAATTATTTTTAAACTATATAAAATAAAAATATTTAAAAAAAATAAAATATTATTTATTTTTTACACATCCAAATGGCGAAGGGATGAAATTTTTTTGAGTGAATAAATTAATTGTTTTCACAACACGGTGAGGGGGGGGGGGATTAAAAATGTTTTAAATGATGAATTTCTCCCTAAAATATGCCCGTGGGTGGGAGGGGATGAATTATTTTAAACTATATAAATAAAAATATTTAAAAAATAAAATATTAATTTAATTTTTTACACATCCAAATGGCGAAGGGATGAAATTTTTTTGAGTGAATAAATTAATTGTTTTCACAACACTGGTGAGGGGGGGGGGGGATTAAAAATGTTTTAAATGATGAATTTCTCCCTAAAATATGCCCCGTGGGTGGGAGGGGATGAATTATTTTTAAACTATATAAAATAAAAATATTAAAAATAAAATATTAATTTAATTTTTTACACATCCAAATGGCGAAGGGATGAAATTTTTTTGAGTGAATAAATTAATTGTTTTCACAACACTGGTGAGGGGGGGGAGGGATTAAAATGTTTTAAATGATGAATTTCTCCTAAAATATGCCCCGTGGTGTGGGAGGTATGAATTATTTTTAAACTAAATAAAATAAAAATATTTAAAAAAATAAAATATTAATTTAATTTTTTACACATCCAAATGGCGAAGGGATGAAATTTTTTTGAGTGAATAAATTAATTGTTTTCACAACACTGGTGAGGGGGGGGGGGATTAAAAATGTTTTAAATGATGAATTTCTCCCTAAAATATGCCCCGTGGGTGGGAGGGGATGAATTATTTTTAAACTATATAAAATAAAAATATTAAAAAAAATAAAATATTAATTTAATTTTTTACACATCTCAAATGGCGAAGGGATGAAATTTTTTGAGTGAATAAATTAATTGTTTTCACAAACACTGGTGAGGGGGGGGGGGGATTAAAAATGTTTTTAAATGATGAATTTCTCCTAAAATATGCCCGTGGGTGGAGGGGATGAATTATTTTAAACTATATAAAATAAAAATATTAAAAAATAAAATATTAATTTAATTTTTACACATCCCAAATGGCGAAGATGAAATTTTTTTGAGTGAATAAATTAATTGTTTTCACAACACTGGTGAGGGGGGGGAGGGATAAAAATGTTTTAAATGATGAATTTCTCCTAAAATATGCCCGTGGGTGGGAAGGGATGAATTATTTTTAAACTATATAAATAAAAATATTTAAAAAATAAAAATATTAATTAATTTTTTACACATCCAAATGGCGAAGGGATGAAATTTTTTTGAGTGAATAAATTAATTGTTTTCACAACACTGGTGGAGGGGGGGATTAAAAATGTTTTAAATGATTGAATTTCTCCCTAAATATGCCCCGTGGGTGGGAGGGGATGAATTATTTTTAAACTATATAAATAAAAATATTAAAAAAAAAAAATATTAATTAATTAATTTTTACACATCCAAATGGCGAAGGGATGAAATTTTTTTGAGTGAATAAATTAATTGTTTTCACAACACTGGTGAGGGGGGGGAGGGATTAAAAATGTTTTAAATGATGAATTTCTCCCTAAAATATGCCGTGGGTGGGAGGGATGAATTATTTTTAAACTATATAAAATAAAATATTTAAAAAAATAAAATATTAATTTAATTTTTTTACACATCCAAATGCGAAGGGATGAAATTTTTTTGAGTGAATAAATTAATTGTTTTCACAAACATGGTGAGGGGGGGGAGGGATTAAAAATGTTTTAAATGATGAATTTCTCCCTAAATATGCCGCCGTGGGTGGGAGGGGATGAATTATTTTAAACTATATAAATAAAAAATATTAAAAAAATAAAATATTATTTAATTTTTTACACATCCAAATGGCGAAGGATGAAATTTTTTTGAGTGAATAATTAATTGTTTCACAACCTGGTGAGGGGGCGGGGATTAAAATGTTTTAAATGATGAATTTCTCCCTAAAAATGCCCGTGGGTGGGAGGGGATGAATTATTTTTAAACTATATAAAATAAAATATTTAAAAAAATAAATATTAATTTAATTTTTTACACATCCAAATGGGCGAAGGGATGAAATTTTTTTGAGTGAATAAAATTAATTGTTTTCACAACACTGGTGAGGGGGGGAGGAATTAAAAATGTTTTAAATGATGAATTTCTCCCTAAAATATGCCCCGTGGGTGGGAGGGGATGAATTATTTTTAAACTATATAAAATAAAAATATTTAAAAAAATAAAATATTAATTTAATTTTTTACACATCCAAATGGCGAAGGGATGAAATTTTTTTGAGTGAATAAATTAATTGTTTTCACAACACTGGTGAGGGGGGGGGAGGGATTAAAAATGTTTTAAATGATGATTTTCTCCCTAAAATATGCCCCGTGGGTGGGAGGGGATGAATTATTTTTAAACTATATAAAATAAAAATATTTAAAAAAATAAAATATTGAATTAATTTTTTACACATCCAAATGGCGAAGGGATGAAATTTTTTGAGTGAATAAAATTAATTGTTTTCACAACACTGGTGAGGGGGGGGGATTAAAAATGTTTTAAATGATGAATTCTCCCTAAAATATGCCCCGTGGGTGGGAGGGGATGAATTATTTTTAAACTATATAAAATAAAAATATTTAAAAAAATAAAATATTAATTTAATTTTTTACACATCCAAATGGCGAAGGGATGAAATTTTTTTGAGTGAATAAATTAATTGTTTTCACAACACTGGTGAGGGGGGAGGGATAAAAATGTTTTAAAATGATGAATTTCTCCTAAAATATGCCCCCGTGGGTGGGAGGGGATGAAGTTATTTTTAAACTATATAAAATAAAAATATTTAAAAAATAAAATATTAATTTAATTTTTACACATCCAAATGGCGAAGGAATGAAATTTTTTTGAAGTGAATAAATTAATGTTTTCACAACACTGGTGAGGGGGGGAAGGGATTAAAAATGTTTTAATGATGAATTTCCTAAAATATGCCCGTGGGTGGGAGGGGATGAATTATTTTTAAACTATATAAAATAAAAATATTTAAAAAAATAAAATATTGATTTAATTTTTTACACATCCAAATGGCGAAGGGATGAAATTTTTTTGAGTGAATAAATTAATTGTTTTCACAACACTGGTGAGGGGGGGGGATTTAAAATGTTTTAAATGATGAATTTCTCCCAAAATATGCCCCGTGGGTGGGAGGGGGATGAATTATTTTTAAACTATATAAATAAAAATATTTAAAAAAAAAATATTAATTTAATTTTTTACACATCCAAAATGGCGAAGGGA
Source organism: Protaetia brevitarsis (assembly GCA_004143645.1). Classification (NCBI taxonomy): domain Eukaryota; kingdom Metazoa; phylum Arthropoda; class Insecta; order Coleoptera; family Scarabaeidae; genus Protaetia; species Protaetia brevitarsis. Next base: position 1,673,091 of record RXPK01000027.1, on the reverse strand, counting down.
TGAAATTTTTTTGAGTGAATAAATTAATTGTTTCACAAACTGGGAGGGGGGGGGGGGGATTAAGTTTTAAATGATGAATTTCTCCCTAAAATATGCCCCGTGGGTGGGAGGGGATGAATTATTTTTAAAGTAATAAAATTGTTGTTTTTTTTCAGAATACAGGAGGGACAAGCTTTAAATGATTAAATTTATAGGATTTTTTAAACATCGTTTTTTAAGTGATTTAATTAATTGCTACTGATTTTTTTGCCGAGGGAGGTAGGGTTTTATTTTAAATATAATTTACGCCCTCTTCGCCCACGGGGGCTTTTTTAAAGAAAAAACAATAATTTGAAATATTTTTAATTCTCTCTTGGTGTTATGAAAACAATCAATTTAAACATTTAAAACATGTTTAATTCTGCCTCCCTCCAGGTGATGCAAAAAAACTCATTTCACCATTTTAAAAATAATTAATCCCCTCCGTACCCCTCCCCCCTCCTCCCACGGTGTTCCAGAAAAAAAACTTATTTCCTCATATAAACCACTTTTAAACCTTTCTCCCTCATCAGAGTTGTGAAAGCTATTAACCCTTCGTTAGTGGTGGGGGGGTATGCCATACCCCAGTATGTAGGCAAAATACTGGGGTATGGTGTACCCCACCACACTAACGAAGGGTTAAATAATCACTCAAAAAAAAATCACCCTTCACCATCTCTGTGTTCAAAAAATATTATTAATATTCATCCCTCCCCACCCACGAAGCTCTTTTAGGAAATTCACCATTAAAACATTTTTAATCCTCTCCTCCTCACCATTTGCGTTTTGTGGAACAATAACTCTTGCTNACTATATATATATATATATATATTTGTCCTTTCGATAATACGACGTACACATTGGTTGGGTGCATTGCATGTGGGTCCACCGCATATGACGTCCGTAATGGACGCCACAAAACATTCTATGCTAAGTGATGTACTGATGCCTAGACCTTGTAAACGATTTAGTGGACGTTTTTGAATGCCCCGATAAAAGTTTGTGTATAATTAGTTCGGCGAAATACTGAGTGTGGCGCTGCGGAATTTCGTAATACCCCAAATATACAAATTATGACATCTTCGAGTTCGACGTCCAATCCGAAAATATGTTATAATATTTCGCGTATGGGAGTCCGGTAGCTCTGACAACATGCTGCGTAGGTACAGCATTGATAGCAAGGGAGGGGTGTTAGCGTCTATTAATTTTGCATCGGTATGGGGTGTATTATGAATGTTAAAAATGCTTAGGTATAGTATGTTTATTCTAGCGTCCGCAGACTCGAGTCGCTTCATCTCTTAATTATTCCACAACCGGGATGTTACAGAAATAAATTAACTACAACATGTTTAATTCACTGTCTTCGATGCCCCAAAAGTATAATAATTTAATCCAAGGCCATTCTCGAGTGTAGAAAAATTGAATTCATCCCGAACTATACAAAATAATAATAAGAGTTTCCTGTTACAATATTTTTTTTTTTTTGATTTGTAAATTTGAATAAAAAAAGTTTTAGCTAATAAAAGAAATAATATCTTTTCAATTCAGTCAAATCAATTTAGGGCAATCCATTAAGTTGTTAAAATTTATTTACCGATTTTATCTAGGAACTTAATAACAATCATTAATTATTCGTTTTTTCCGGTTGAAAATTCTTTGTTTAATAGCAATTTATATTATATTCCACACATCATTCAAACACAGTGATAAACCTGCAAAGAGATTATTATTATTATTCTTAAATAATTGGTGTTTAATTTTCATTATAGTTTACATACAGAGTATTCTTTTCAAATTTGAATAACGTAAATAGTATCCAGAATAGGTGCTTTGTTAGTTATTACAGCGATTTGTATGAAAGGATTCCGTACTACCGTATAGCAAAATATTAGACATTTTTGGAGCAGTTCTCTATTCTTTATTTTCAAAACATTCATATTTCTTATAAAAAATTAAATTATAATTTTTTTAAGATATAAATGTTCATTTCGTTAAAATTCGTGAACAATCGGTGGTGTGACAGCAGTTCTGCTCTTATTGGTAATTTCGTTTTCCTTAACATGCGCAGTGGCTAGGTTATACCTATGCGGGTTACAGTTGTATTCTTTAGCTACTTTTTAGCTTTTTCACCGTTTGCTGCATCTCGTGAGTGAAATTGTCGCGGTAACACAGGGCAATGAAATTAAACGTATGCGGATTGTGCAAACACTGAAAAGCAACCGTCATCGAAAATCAATGCTATTACTTTCAAAAATAACAGCCAGTAGTACCTTGTGTGGGTTGGAATATACGGAAAATTGACGCAACAGTATACTTCAGTGAATTTTACACTCATCATAAACAAACGGGTAATAGTGTCATGTGTAAAATTTGTCCACGCAAACCGAAAGTGTTGGGTGAAGTGTAATGAATAAGAAATCAAAACGCATAGACTAAAAATTATCACAAGCCCAAACTGATACAGGAAATAATGGAATATTAGGGTTCGAGTTCTATAAACAGTCCAACAAGTTCTGAACAATATAAAAAATATGAATAGGTATTAAATATCTTAGTAGAATTGTGAAGCCGCAGTTTCTAGACAATCTCTTTATAGCTTTAGTATTTGTTCCACCTTTTTATTTTATATTGAAATCATTATACTTTAAACTATTTTAAATATTATTCGTCAGAAGCATGTATTCTTTACATCAGTATATGTTTAACTCATTTTCATACACATATAACTGTTTCCAAATGTATTATAGTTTCTAAGCAGGTTGTAAGTTTCTTTCATGCATTTTCTTGAGTGTAAATATTTGTTTATAAATAAGATTTGAAAAAATAAACAAATTTCGAATAGATATCGCATGACAAATGTGTTAATTAATGGACAGAATCAGAATAACGTTTTAACAACAACAAAGACATTTTGTTTTTGTACAATTAATGTGTAACAATACTTTTAAACTACACTATGTTTTTGATGTACAAATTAATCGCAAAATATCTAACCAAAGTTATGACATTAGAAGATCTACATGAGTATGATCCGGGTTACCTAAGATCATATAAAACTTATTATATATAAATTGATTAAATAGTCTCTATTAGGTTATTAATTTCTTGACGACCTTAATAAATATGTTTGCATTATAAACATGTACAAAACTTTATCCCATTACCCTCCCCAATTTTTAAAAGTAATTACATTTCGCATTGGATTGCTGCTTGTATTAGCACTAGAATATAAAGTATTGAAATATAATTAACAATTGTAGGAAACTTTAAGTTTTGAGAGGTTGATAGCAGAGCAAGAGAAGGCGATGGTGGCAGATGGTTTTTTATCTGCATTGTTTTAATTTTAATATGAAATAGATCTGTTTGTTTGTTGTTATTAAAGTAAATTTTAAAGAAAAGAAGGTTATTTCTTACACAATATTACTACACACTTCTATAATATTACAGCAGTTTATTTAGAAAAATCCAATTATATCACATCCTACGATAATATTCGGTCCATCAGACAACAATTTGTCCTCGTCACGAATGCTATATACTATTTGGTAATGAATTATCATTACAATAGTGTTGTATACTTTTTTCTCACTTTTATCCATGTAATAAACTGAAAAAATACAGAGATTTTATTCATTTCAGAAAAAGAATCTGGAAATAATTTATAGATGTAAACTGTGTGCCAAAAAAATCGAACACCTTAAAAGAGTTAATAAGGCTGAAGTTTCAAGTAGTATTTCATAACTACTAGTTTTCAGTAGTAAATCAGAGCAATTAGAAAAAAATACACAAAGCATTACAAAAATTTAATCAATCAAAATGTTACATCTGAATGAGATGATCAATGGTATCTTATGGATCTCATTCCAGCAATAATGTAAATGACGACGATAGTTCATGCAAGGTGTTTGCTGCTTATGGTAAACGCTTATGTAGCAGCAACCTATCATATCCCACACATCCTCGATCGGGTTTAAATCCGGTGAGCGGCAGGGGGTCTAAAGTATTTCAGCGCCGCCGTTTATCGCCGCCGTTTCAGCGCCGCCGATTCAGCGCCAGGACATTTCAGCGCCGGACTTTTCAGCGCCGGGACATTTCAGCGCCAGCCGATTCAGCGTCGCGTTATTGAACGGTTAACTATGGATAACTTACGATATTCCTTTTTATGGAGAATTTTTGTACCATGTGTATTGTTGCAAACTACATATGTAACATTTTTCGAATTTATTGTGATAACACTCGCCTTTTTTTCTGTCTATAAACATAGTCTTGATTAAGTAAATAATGAGATCCTATGCACTGGAGTCGTGAGCTTCGATGAATAGAAAATTGTTTTAAGATAAATATTTTTTTTTCAGATTACATCTAAAGAAAAAACAGATAAATTAAATATCTTACTCAATAAGAGTTTATTTTATTGGTGTTTTTCCTCGGTCTAGATTCTAGACGTTTCGACACCAGAACGTGTTAACGCCAGATAGCAAATACAGTTGAATTTGATTTAAACATATGAACAGAGATTTTTTTTGAACATCAGGAGTTAGGACAATCACAAGTCATCATATTTTTTTAGTGTTGGAAAGTGACGTCATTTTAAGTGATAATTTCTTTTTTGTGAAACATCGTAAGGATGAATCAGCAATGTTACAATCATATTTTTTTTAAAATATAGGAAGGAGGAAAGGGAGCAAGGATATTCCTTTAAGGATATTTTTTTCTTGTTTTTTAAACATCGGGAGAGGATGCATTACAAGTGGTTTCAAATCATATTTATCTTAACATCGGAAGAGGGGAATGGGAGAGGAGGAGGAATGTTTTTTTTAATGATATTTTTTTTTCTTTTTTTTCAGAACATCTGGATAAAGGATGCATAAGAATGTCTTAGATCATATTTTTTTCTAACATTGAAAGAGGGGAGAGGGAGGGTAATTATTTGGCTTTTTTTAAGACATATTTTGGAACATCGGGAGAGAGGATGCATTAGAAATGTTTCAAAAGACTTTTTTTACATGGAAGGGCGAGAGGAGGGTATGTTTTTTAAATGGTATTTTTCTCTTCTTTTTTTCGACATAACAAAAGAAGAAACCACAGATCGGAAATGTTTTAATAATATAATTTTTTTTAACACTGGAAGGGGAAAGGGAGGGAATAGAATGTTTTTAATGATACTTTTTTTCTCGTTTTAACAACGGAGAGGAGCATTAAATGTTTCAAATCACTTTTTTATATTGGAAGAGGTGGAGGGAAAAGGCGGCATTAGTGTTTAAATGAAATGTTTATGATTTGAAACATTTTTAACGCATCTCTCTCTTCTGATGTCGGAAAAGAAAAAAAAATTAAAAATAAATACTTCCCTCCACCTTTCTAATATTAAAAAAATGGTTTAAAAATTTTTAATGCGTCTTCTCCCGTTTTTAAAAAGAGAAACAAATCATTAAAAAACATTCTCCCCTCCTTTCCTCTTCAATGTTAAAAAAATATATATGATTTGAAATATTGCTGATCTGTCTTCTCTATGGTTTTGAAAAAGAAAAGAAAAAAAAATACAATGAAAAACATTCCCCTCTCCTCTCGACCCTTCCAGTGTTAAAAAAAATTTTTTGAAAACATTTCCAATCCAATCTCTCTCCGATGGTTTCGAAAAAATTGTATTAAAAAAAATAATTTACCCCTCTTCCTCTTCAATGTTAGAAAAATATGATTTAAACATTTCCTAATGCAACATCTCTCTCTCGATGTTTCGAAAAAAAAAGAAGAAAAAATACATTAAAAAAAGCTAATATACCCCCCTTCCTCCATCCAATGTTAGAATAATATGATTTTAAACATTTCTTATGCATCCTTTATCAGATATTTCAAAAAAAAAGAAAAATCATTAAAAAGAACATTGCCCCAAAAAATATCATTTAAATAATCATTACTTCCCCTGTCCACCATCCAATGTTTAAAAAATGATATTTCGACAAAAAGAAAAAATCATTAAAAAAATCATTCCTTCTCTCCTCTTAATCCCTTCAATGTTAAAAAAAATCAAACGTTTTAGATATCTGTGTATTCAAATAAATTCAACTGGCACTGCATATGGCGTCAAAACGTTCCGGCTTCGAAACGGCGCATCGAAACATCCATGCAACCAAATATACGTCGTACAAAAATTCTTCATAAGAATGAATGATTAAGTTAAGATCATTAAGTTAATGAATCATTAAGTTATCTATAGTTTAACCTATCAATAATGGCGGCGCTAGAATTGGCCGGCGCTGAAATGTCCGCGCTGAAATGTCTGGCGCTGAATCGGCGGCGCTGAAACGGCGGCGATGAAACGGCGGCGCTGAAAACGTCCATTCCGCGAGCAGCCCAGGGAAGATTTCAACTTCCTCTTCGTTTAGAAAGTTCTGACAGGTATGGGCAATATGATTATCAGCGATTTTTTTACAAGCAGCCAGTTGTTTTGTTAGATTCCAGCTTGTGAGTGTCCTCCTTCGATCTGTTGCATTTTTTTTTTTGGCACGTATTTCATTTTATTTGCCATATCACAAAATCTAATGTGATCAATTTTATTTCCATTTTCAGTAAAGAGTAATAGTAGTAATAAGTTAATAATTTTTTGGATAGTTGTAGTTATATATATATATAGATTTTCTAATTCGGAGAATTAAGCCGCTCCCATAAACTTTATATTTTATGTACCCCATAGCAAAAAGTCAGAAGGTTTAAGTCTGGAGTTCTGGCGGCCACTTTACCTGCCCACTTCGTCCACTCCATGGGCAAAAAATTATTCCGATAATTTCTGACCTCTAAACCGAGTGTGTGGAAGAGCCCCGTTTGTTGAAACCAGAGGTTATTGTAATTGAGATAAATAGCTTGTAATGTCGGAACTACGTTTGGGTCAATAAAAGTTCTCTCAGTTGTAACGTGCCATAGATGATCAATAATATTAGCATTGATAATCCCTGTCTAAACATCAACTTTCTAAGGACGTAGAGGTGACTCTATTAGCCATTTAGGGTTTTCCTGAGCCTAATATCGACAATTATTTCTGTTAGTTAACATATTCATTTAACATAATTTCGTGGCTTCGTCAGAACAAAAATGTTTTTCAGAAATCCGAATTTGTTGGAACGCATCCTCATGATTTCACAAAAATCGCAGACTTCTATCGAAATCATCTGCCCTTAGTTTTTAGACTAATGCACTTTTTATGGATGTAATTTCTCTTTAAAGCACTTTACGAACAGATCGTTCTGAAATATTATAGTCACGTTGTAGATCATTGCAGATGTCGGGGTCGTTTCGTTCACCGCCAGCAAAATATTTAATGCAGCATCACCACCAGTAGCAGTTTTTGGTCTTCCCGTCTTATACCTTTTCCTTTACGGTCGGGATGTCTGCGTATTTTTCAATAAATTTGGAAAGTCTGCGTAATAGCAGTACGGTTTAGAATAGACGTAATTGAAAATATGCATACTTCTTGCTTGCGCAAATTTTCGATCACCATACCTTATCATGACGAAACTATTAGATTTACCTTTTCTGTTAAGTGAACCATTTTTAACGACACTCAAATTTAAAAACTAACTCACAAGAATTATCAACAGCGACGCTGATTGTCAAAAAATAACAACTGATAACAATCAAAAATATCGGCAAGGCAGAGGCACAAGTAAACAACAATTTCGTGTGTGACTATTACATTAGTATCTTGGAAAATTATTGTGTGACACCTCATAAAATGTAACTATTTGTACGTAGAAAAATTTGTGATTCTGAAAATAGTATAAAATGTATACATAATTTTCAAAAAACAAAACAAAGAACTTTTATTTGAAGAAAACTTAGATTAAAATAAGAATTAAATAAAAATGGCATTAATCAATACTTTTGCCGGAGATGCGCCTTGGTAGTGTAGGCTCTTGTATTTGTATGCATACATATAGAATGTAAGAAAATAACCAAACGTTAGTAAATCCATAAATCAAATGGGGCTGTAAAAATAGATAGATATGGACAACATGGCGGAGTTATTCTAACGGTATTATGAAAGTAAGTATATTTCCTGGTTGCTATAAAGCGGTAAAACATACCGCTGCATACCATGGACGTCACATAAGCGACATACTGAAAGGACGTCACATTAATTTCATAATGGGGAATAAACATGAGCATGATAAAAGATATAGAAGTGTACAGCGTTATATGTTGACAACCTTGTTACAATCCAATCGTCAACTTCAATATATATTGCGCTATCAGGTGGACGCAATAAACGCGGTTCGATGAAAAGACGTCATAATGATAGAGGGATGTTATATATATATATATATTATATATATATATATATATATATTCATTAAATTTCTATATAAAAAAAACATTTAATTACAATCAACAGGGAAAAAACCTTAAGACTGAAAGTCTTGGCCAAAATCAAAACCTGCATGAACTTACATTTACAAAGGACAATGCAAATCCTTTAGCAAAAACAAAATGGTAGATTCGTTCTAGAAGGAAAATCTTAAACCACAAAAAAAATTCACGTGGTTCAAAAAATTTCAAACAAACTATAATTTACACGTGGAGAAACAATATAATTTAAATTGAAATTTAATTTTACAGCACAAAGATTCTCTTCACCTTAACCGTGGTGAATAACAATAAATACAAATCAGCGAAAAGGAAAACGGAAAATTTAAACTCATTAAACTAAAAACAGAATCTTCTAGAACTTTTACAATAAATTACTGATCTAATATTCAAATGCGTACACAATTAAACAAAACAGCAATAATTAAATAACAGTTCTTTGATGGATGAATTAATATCAATTAAACAACCAAGCTTTTAAAATTAAATGAAATTGCTAAATGGTAGCAAACAAAAATGAAAACATGTACTACACGGCGCCATCATTCAAAGAACTGAGTGCCTCAAGGGATAACATCGACTTATAAAAAATTACAACATCTGCGTGCGATGAAGCCGCAACGCATCGCAAAGAAAATACTAGCATATAACTAACATACAATACTGGTAAAACGCCAAATGTACAATTGAATGAATTTAAATTACACAAAACAATTAAATAATTCAACAATCAAATCAATTAACAAAATCTTTCAAATAAACAAAATATTAAAATTGTGGAAAACTATCATGTTTTGACAAGGCTGATTTGGAATAAATAAAAATACACATTTAATTTTCCGGAAACCCGGGTGCCATGCCATAGCAGTATGTTACCTCTGTAAAATTCATTTAAGTAGTAGAGTTTAAGCCACAAGATGAAAGCAATTCTTCTATTTCTTACTACTAACACAGGTATTATTGACTATTAATAATCAAACACCTTTATTAAGCACGGCAGATTTATCGCGTGTACGTGATTCAATACTAGTTATGACGGTTATGCGCAAAACACCAAAGGTTTCCCGGAAACACACGAGGTGCAGCAAAACTCAAATAATCATAGTTGTGGCAAGTTGCTACTTATTTATGAAAATACATGAGTTTAATAGCAATTAGTATTATTGTTCTTGTACTAACAATAAGTATATGCTGTAGTTAGATACAGTACCAATACTCACAAGTAATACGTTACCTACCACATATCAACAGTTCGATTACGATTATTACACAAGAATTTGTCAGGTACGCTGTATAATAGCCGATAATAAGAGCACTATTTACAATAAGAACTTGCATTCAGGAAACTGCGTTTAGTTGCAGATATTAATTGAGGAGAATAATTGCAAGTAAATTTTGTCTATTGTAAATGATATTTTATCAAGTAAACACTTTACTTAACCCATTTTTCTCAGTGTGTATTTTTTCGTAACGGAAAGAATGTGCCTGTTAAACCAGTATTTGTTTAAGATATATTTTTCTTAGTACCCAATAAATATTTCTTTACCGCTATAAAGGATTTTGTTTGGGTCAATATTATGATTTTTAACGCTAAAGATATATTTTTGTCAGTGTTGAAATAATGAAGCTTAATTAAGTGTAACCCTACTGAAGTAATTGATGCGGATGTATGCTATGTGCAATTCCTACACCTGTAATTTCTTATATCTAATACTTCTATATCAATTCTTTCTATATTTCAAGCGTAATTTATAGCATAATATATAATAACAGTTTAATTAAGGAATACGCCATAATAGTTGACATTTTATACTTATGACTGTAAACGATACGTCAGTTTATTTACTTTTTTTGCATTGTATTCACTAAAGCGCGTATAATTGTCCATTCATACGTTCCGTCAGAATGAGTAACGCAGCGGCGTGCAGCCACGATCTTCCGTCTTTATGAATTAGTCAGAAATTGGCCGCGTCATTGCGGCGATAATAACATTTCTTTTTTTTTTTGTGTTGAATTTTCTGGAGAATTTACGATAGAAACCTGATTCACGTCGTGTTTACAAAAGCTAAAGATAAATGAGTCAGTGTAGGTCAATATCGGGTCAACATATTCCGGCAACCGACCGACACTTATTCGAACGAAGATACGGGCGAACGGTGGCGGCGTTTTATGTTATCGATTTTGCATCAGGTTAATGGGAAGCTGTCAATCTGGCGGCTCTAGCGCTCTCGTTTCAATTTTGTGTGCATAGAGGTAAAGGGATGATAATTGATATTCGATTAGGACCTTGAAGTGTAGCGCGTTAAATTTTCATCAACTAGGAAATTTACAACTTCATCCGGAGAATGTGCAGCAGCCGATCGAGTCTGTAATGATAGTGGCATATAGTGGTAGTATTTCTCTCCACTTTATTTCTTCCAGTAAAGTCAGCTTTCTTATGGTATATTTAGTACTGTTTATGCACCTGAGTTCGTGACTGTTATGTGTGCCTTTATATTCGTGGCCCGGTTGTTCTAAATTCGAAGGCTTAATGAGATTTCCATCGGAGACTTGGAAACTGGTTTTACGTAAATTTGTATTTTTATGTTACCTCATGGAATACAGATTAAATTGCAGTTAATGGAATCAACTTTTTTGTTTCGTAACGAAAAACATTATTTATGTTTTCTCTTCTGTCATGGGTGCGTTATCCCACCACACATGTATTAGTAAGACTAACCATGTTTTCAGCTCCAGCACGTCTTTCGCTTTATGTTTTTCTTATACGAGAATTTAATTCGAATATAGATTAACTGTTAAACACATGAATATCCGACCACCCCCGCGTTATGTGACATTTTATTAATTCGAGACAATGATTTGCACCAATAATCTCCCTCTAAAAAGGAAACATACCTACAAGTGCTTTTTTCTTCGCCTACTTGACCATTTTAAATATCAAGAATTAGCGACAAATGTGAAACTTTGTACCCCCATAAATCTATCAAAATTGAGTGGCGAACGGGTGCCACTTCCCAATTTAATAATTTATTTGAATGTTTTCTCATATATGTCTTTGGTTTCGTATGCGTGTAACTCTTTTGGTGATTGTACATTTTTTACTAGTTCAGGATTTCTATATCGATTTTATCTCCGGTATCGTTTATATGTTGCGCAAGGCTGAATTTAGTCTCACATAGCGATAACTTGCTGTGTATTTCTTAATCCTAGTTTCGATCGCTTTGTTTGTCGAGTATAATTTTAATCACATCTGTTTCAACAGATTTTGTAAATGCCCGACCTTTCATTGAGATGAGGTTTATCTTTGATATTGCCGAAAAGGTTTCTCAGTGTAGGTGAAACAAATTTTGAAATTTTGTTTTTCAAAAATGTCGCCTAAACCTTTTGAAATACGATGGAAAGATGATTTAACAAACTTTTTGTCGCGATTTTCTTCTGAAGTTATAGTCGTGACACTTCTTACATAATGTTTATTTTGGACTTTTTTTTATACCCTGGACTACATCCATAGACCAGTTATCTTTTTAATAAATTCTAATTCTTTGATAAATCTCCTTTTATTAAGTGGAAATTTTACAAGTGTAATGCCAGCTGTTTTATGTTGCACATAATGATATGAATCGGCCATTATAAATCTATTTGCTTTGGTTTCTCTTCTATGGATGTCCATTTCTAATTTACTATCGTTTTTTACCACTAAACTATCTAGAAAAGGAAGTTGGTCACTCATCCCTTCTTCTACACTAAATTTAATACTATCGAATTTTGAGTTTAGTTTTTTAGACAAAATCCCCGATGGTTGTTTTGTTGGTGTCGAAAATCGCGAACATGACACCTGCGTACCTCAATCAAATTCTAGGAAAATATTCAGTGCATTTTTTTTAAGTATAAAACAACTTTGTTTGTAATATTGCGGTATTTATATTTTATTTTTAAGTTTATGATTATAAAAATAAATTATCTATATTTACTGGAAACCACACACCAAAATATTATTCAAATATTATTACTAAAATACTAACAATAAAACTTGTCCATAGAATCCTGCAGATCCTCATCAAATCTTTGAGAGGAAAAAGAAAGCACATATCAGAGAAAACTAGAAAACGCTGCAGCCTTTTCCAGTATTATGCAATGTATAAAAAAAAACATTAATATTAGCTTCACATCCATGCCTCTGTTGAAATTGATAACATAAGCAATCTTACATTTAATGACATTTCTCTGCTTTTTACTTTCAATTAATTACAATATTTTAATTTTTTTTATTTTTTCGTTGACGTGATAATAGCCTGAAGATGGCCATTTTCGGCCGAAACATGTAGCCTTTTATAGGTTTTAATAATTATGAATGGAATGAACAGTATTTGTTCGCATTCGAATATTTATCCATTCAAGTAGAGAACATCCAACATCTAGTATAAAAAATAATTTATTTTATACTAAGCATTATTTGCAATAAAGCATTATAAAATAGCTTCTATATAATTGTATTTCATACGAAATAATTTGCCCATATACACTCCCACAGAAAAGTTAGGAAGAACAACTCCAGAAGTATATGTGTTTTAAAAATATTTGGTTCTACCTCACCAATAATTTCTGATAAGTACCTGCTTGTTATTAAAGTAGCAAAATGTGACCAAATATATTAAATAGAGTAACAAAGAAACGCTGGAAAACGCAGATCTATTGCAGTTACAAGAAGAATCTTCAATAATCACCTCTAATGGTAACTTCTTGCGCATTTTGTTGTCAAAAAATTATGACGCGAAGTTATGCTTTCTATGCTGCTAGCTTCTTCATAATAAATAACTCGGGTGGTATCATGAAGAAGTTGCCAGATCAACGAACTGTTTGTTATATTGATTATGAACCTATCGTGTATAAATATAAATCATTGTTAAATTGACACGTAAGACGTATATGAAATAAGCACAAATTGTAATTAAATTCATGTATAAGTGTATTTAAAATAAATATCAGTTATTGTTAAATTGTTTTAATTTAGCTTTAAAACAATCTTAGAAATAATAATAATAATATATTTCGTCCCCTTTGATCATGAATATGATATAAGGCAGAGTCGTGTACAATACAAAAATATAAAATACAAGTACAACTATAATATAATTGTAAAATACTTAATAGTAAAAAAAATTGTATATAATAAAAATAGATTAAAATAAAATAGAATTTAATTTATAATTTTATGGCATAAAGAGATATTGGTATTAGCACCGTGAAACATATATCACAAAGTCATGTATTCGTCAATACTTTAAAAGCTATTGAGAACGAGGTACTCTTTTAGTTTGTATTTGTAAATTCTAATATTACTTATTTCCTTTATAGCACTGGGAAGCCTATTATATAAGTGAATACCGGCGCAAGTGGAGTTATTTTCACATAATACCATTCTATGGCTAGGTATTCGCAGGTCAGTGCCATGTCTCGTGGAGTATGAATGATTAAAGTTATTGCGTGGAAGTTTATCAATATTTTCTTTAACAGTACATAATATCTGTAATATATATAAACATGGCGCTGTAAGTATTTTGAATTCCTTGTATAAGGGGCGGCAAGAGGTTCTAGAGGAAACACCCGCGACATTACATACAGCATGCTTTTGAATACAGAAAATTAACTGCTGCTTCGAATGAGCTCCCCAGAAAGAAATTGCGTGTATCACTCTAGATTGGAAGCAAGCATGATAATATGATACTAAGACGTCTCTATCTACCAAAAACGACAAACGATATAAAGCATAACAAACTGAAGACAACGAGGAACACAAAGCCTGTATGTGTGTATACCAGCCCAGGTCACAATCAATATGAAGCACCAGAAGCTTGGTCGATGATTCTTCTTTAATAAATTGTGAATTGACTCTTAATAGATAACTACTATCGGCGTATTTAGTTTTCGGTGTGAAGTTAATAAAAAACAGTTTTATCTTGATTCAAACATAACTGATGTGCTGAGAACCAAGTGCAGAATCTAGCTAACATAACGCTGGCTAAATTCAACGTATCCGCAATGTTGTTCTTTGCGCACAAATAAGAAACGTCGTCAGCAATAGCATTAAACTACCACTATCATATACGTTTGGCAGATCATTGATAAAAATTAAAAAAAGCAAAGGACCAAGGATCGATCCTGGGGGTACACCCATACAAACCTGCAACGGAGAGGATATTGCACCGTCTATCTCCATTATTTGCTGTCGATTATCAAGATACGAGGAAAATCATTGGTGAATGACCTCTCTCAAGCCGTAACCAAATATTTTTTCAAGAAGAAGTGAATGGTCTACTAAATCGAATGCTTTACTAAGATCCATAAATATGCCAATTGTTTTATTATTTGCATCCAAATTTTGATAAAGTTGATCAATAAACTGGAGCATAGCAGTATTAGTAGATCGGCCTTTTCGGAAATCATGCTGTTGAAAACAAAGTATTTCGTATTTGCACGAAAAAATCATACACCCTGTTAAAAATCACTCTTTCAATAATTTGTTTTTGTAATTGGCCTATATAATTATGCATGCACTGTGTAGTATCCTTCTTATGGACAGGAATAATTCTACCTGTTTTGAAGCAAGTTGGAAATACGCCTTGTGACAGAGATTTATTTATAAGGTGAGAAAGAGGGCCCATAATACTTTCAGGGCGCGCCTTTAATACAATACTCCAGATGTCGTCAGTACCTATGAAATGTGACGATTTTAATGACAAGATGAGATTATAAATTTCTGTACTTGTCACTGGATTAATAAACATTGAGGGTATCTGTTTAGCCTCAACAAAAGATTTAACGCTACCCAAAGACGCAGTATCAGTGTCCGGAGAGGAAATATTTATGAAAAAATTATTAAAATTAGTAATTTGAAAAATAAAGAAATGTTAATTTGATTAAAAAAATCAACAAAAAATTGTATGTGGTCTAAATACATTTTGTTTTTGTCCCATATTTAAATATAAAATATATTTATCTTTAATTTCACCAACATTTTTTCTCGGTGTAGAACTCAAGAATAACAGATCTAAATTAAGAATGCAGCATTATTAAGAGCCTTCTAGGATATAAGCGGGATGAAAATAGGCTCTATCTCAATTTAATCTAAGCTTGTAAAATGGGGTGACTTGTTTATTGATTAATTATTACTTCTATCAAAAATATGATAAATGTGTTATTAATTAGAGAATGAACAAATTCATTATTATGGGAAAATCTTTTGAGAGTGTAAGGATTTAATCATTCCTATAATGTTAGCAATATATTTTATAGCAGCAGTGCATCTATTATTACCTTAGTCTTTCAGAAAAGTATAATTAACTTTGGTTCATTTCAATATTAGGGTAATAAAACCACAGTACCTATAGTTACAAAAAAAAAATCGTAAAGAATACTCGACGAATGAACCTATACTTATGCGAAGGATTACATTATAAAATCAATATCTATGTCTGGAGTACCAATTATATCTGGGATAAGTTATTATTAAAAGAGTGCCGTCTGTTGGGAGAGCGTATTTAAAATTAATTAAGAATTTTGATTGACGGTGATCTGCGGGTCGCTCTCGAAAGGAAGTTTAATTGCACAATTAAAAATAAACATCATCGAGATGTTTAAATATTTTCGCTACTAGTAGGCTCACCCTCCTCACGGGCGGGGCTTCGTATTTACCGATGATAAATTCAAGTACACGCTGTGTAAACCTCGCCGCCATCTACCCCATCCTCTCTCTTCCAACATTAAATTTGCCGGGCAAATATCCGAACCAGTACCGTGGGGATGCCGAGGTGCAGACGGGCACCCCGCTTATGCCTCTTACCCGGGCTCGTCCCAGATGAGTACACTCGTCGCCGTTACCGTGATGAATTGTACATTGATTGGGCAGAGTTGGGATCAATTTTCAGGAATTAAACTGTTTGATATGCGAACGTGGAATGTCCGCTCTTGGATGTGAATTCGTATGTGTTGATATTGGGAAAAGCGTTGTTCTGGGGTATGTCAGAAAAAATGTAAAAGGCTGGAGATTGACATAGGTTTTGTTTGGCGTACAAACACCAATTCCACAGTGAAATTGGACATATCACTTTGTTTCCTGAAAAGTGGTTTCTCACTACTCAAGGATTTGCAGATATTTGTTAATTTATTTTTACATGGTGATATTGTGCTTCATGGCTATTTCAAACGATTTATGATATTAGTAAATTAAGAGAAATTCTCCTACTGAGTTTAGAGGTGAAGCTATTAACTAATATTGATATTTTCCAAATTAAGTTTAATTAAACATTGTCACAGTTATAATGTGTAAACAAATGCAGTGCTTCAGAGGCTTTCTTAAAATACGATCTGGTTTTCAATTAGGTACATGAAGAAAATAAAGATGAAACTTTAAAAAACAATACCAAAAACCGTTTCGCGTTATTCTTTTCAAAATGAGTCAATTTATAGAGCGATGTTTTACCGGGAACGATAAATGTTATGAAGCTATACAGTAAGAAAGGTAGATGGAAAATTGCAGAATATTGCAGAATGGAGCTGAATTTGTAGCCTGACATGTTATTTGGGTAAAAAGTAGAATAAGATTCGTAATAGACGCTCAGATATGTTTGTGATTAGGATTATCCAGTTTTTAGATAGTTTTTTGGGCAAGTGTCAAAAGAGATGTCAAACCATAAGATTCTCATAGCGCTAATTTTAGCTCAAGCGGTATAGAATGATTGCAGGATTATTCTGGAAATGGCTGTTTACAAGCTTCATATTACTGCTCTAATGCTAAAAAGTGGTGTAAAACTTTCTTTTTTTTTTTCAAATTATTTATGGGGCCTGGTTGGGTGGCCTGTGATTACACCCAATACAACGCATAGCTTGGGTGTGCAAAAATCGCTAATTTTTGACTCATCCCGCAATAAGATCTTCAATTATGGTACGTACTGCTGTGAACTGATGGTACCAGCATATATGAAAAGTGAAATTGAAAATGACAAAAATGAAAATTTAAATTTACTAGCTCAGCGGATAAAAATTTAAAAGGGCGCAAAAGACTAATTAACTTCAGGGTTATCCTCACAATAAAACCTATCATGAAAAGTAAAATGTGGGCCAGATACCAGTGATTTTCATAACGTTTTCTTCGATAATTATATATCACCATGGTTTTGGTAATTGTATGTGGAATCGATTAAATACAATAATAATAATAATAATAATAATAATAATAATAATAATGATGATGATAATAATAATAATAATAATAGTATTTTATATATAACAGTTCACTTTACACTTGAGAGTAAAAAGTTTTGTCAAAAAAAATAAAGCGATGAAAGTTTAACTAGATAGAATTACATTATATAATAAATAATTACACCGGGTTCGTTTTTGTTTATTACACATACATTGTTGAATAGAGAAAAGGGAATAGGGCAAAAGGAACAGGGAAAAGGGAATAAGAAGAAAGGAACAGGAAAAAGCGAATAAGGATGAGGGAATAGGAAAAGGGAATAAGGACAAAATGAAAAATAAACAAAACAAATATAGACGTTTAAAATATGGATAAAACACTGATAGAAAATTAAAAAAATAAAGTGTTGAAAAAAAAGACACGGTGGGAAAACAAAAGAGGTGCTACATAGGTGTATTTCACATTCTACAAGTACTACCTATCAGGACGAATGGATCCACTTACTAAATCACCTTCTTCAAGGAACGCGTTCTAAGAGAACCCCCGACTTCTAGTTACTATTAATTTTTTTTTTTTGATTAAATTTAACGTTAGGTAGTTTGATTTCTTAAATCGATAGACACAACATTATTTCTCACACAAACCAATCTATGTGAGCATTGGGACAATCTGGATAGTCAAAAATATTTTTATGTTAACGTAGCTTTGAATTTTATATTTTCCTAGAATTTATTCTCAAAAATGGAAATTATAGAGTTGTAATCAATAATGCAGTTTTGACCAGAACATATTGTATGTATATTGTGGGCATTATGGGTGGTAGCAAATAAGTTATTATAAGCTCAAAAGACAAGAATTTATCCTTTTTACTTATTTTTCTTTATTTGGTATTTCATTAGCCTGTGCTAAATTCGCAGATCATTTGTTAATTACGTTAAAATGCAGCATTCCGTATCGTCAATGCCAAATACATTTCTTCTTGTCATTCGTAACTTAATACGTATTATTAGATGAGTCACCCGCGCTCATGAAAAAACCGTAGTAGTAATTTGTAATAATAGCAGTCAGTTACCATAATTACATACATAGTTATAGATTGCGTCGGTGCACAAGTATAATATACAACAACTGTGTACCTACGTATAGATACGAAATGTGGGATCCGTTTGACCTCGAGGTTAATTTTAAAGAAGAATGCGTTTACAGTAAATACTCGCGAGATTTCACTTTCGTGCCGAGCTAACGATGAACGAACGCCTTGAAATTCTTTAGAAAATTAAAGGAAGGCATCATCGACCAAAGTAAAATATAACCTTCCCCACTATAATTCCATTGATCTTATATCTCTAATATTTTTACATTTACTCACTCTTAGATTTATATTATCTTTATATTTCTCTACTTGAATTTACTGTAAATATACATGCCTATATTAGCAGAGATTTATATCGCTGTCGATAGTTCTATGCTGCTACCGGTATAATATCGTTTTTGTACCGGTATTTTGTATTAGTATATTGTAGCTCTAGCAATACCAGTGTGAGATATTAGCATATGTATACACATAGAGGAAAAAAGAATCAAACTTGCAACAGCCATACAGGTATGCCCATGAAAGATTATAATATATCTTTTTTGTAATGAAAAATATTTTTAGCATATGTTGCTGTATTTGAATTATTTCGAATTTTCAGTATTTCTTTAATTTTTGTTAATTTATTTGTTTAAGCAACGTAGTAAACGAAAATATCTTAGCATATGCTGTCACTCATGTCAAATAGGAATTGTAGCAAGAAATCTATCCCTGTTTCTTCATGTTATGCAACTACACTGATGTGACGATGCAATACCTCTTCCCCATTTAGACAATCCAGTATTCCATATATGTTCACTGAATGCATATCGGCCAACATGTATACACATCCTCATCTTTATTTTGTCATATAGTACAAAATGGAAAAAGGAATCAGGATAGCAAGTAATGTTAATCATACTTACTTACAATGGAACACCGACAATTGCCAAATTTCCATAAAACTCTACAGACTGAGCGAGTGCCATGGTTTAAGAACCAGGTATTTTTTTCTAGCCAATGGCCCAATTTTGGGATGCAGTCCCCTCCAAAGTTTGCGTGATTTTTCAATTTTTAGGAATATCTCCGAAATTATAACAGACATTAATTTTTTTTAAAACTAATTTTCAGCACAAGAAACAAATAACGGGGAGGGAGTATTCTCTACCCCATATTTTTAATTAATTTCTCTTCTCCTTATCGTGAGATAAGAAGAGAGAATAAGATCTTTTGGGAAAAAGAGGCACTTGCATGTAGAAAATGATGATGTATAACAAATTCAGAGAAATAATAATAATATTAATTAAAAAAATAATAAACATTCAACGTCAGACATTAAAAAAATCAGATACATTTATGTATGCGTGTTATGGTATGATGTAAAACATGAATCATGGACAAGTGTAAGAAGCATCCACAGATCTATATCCCATTAACAAACACCGAATGTTGATATTAAAGCCATGAGATTTCTGTCAGTTGTTTCAGGAATGTCCTAAGCAGAATGTAATTCGACTTTATCTTTGAATATGCTAATCTGTGCCTATTAATAAATCGGTTGTGCAGGAAGCAGTTTCTGGCAATTAGTTACCAGTACCATTAGTAGAAATTAACATCTACACTACAACCAATAACACATTAAACAGCTTACATTCTAGGTAAATTTATAGGTGCTGTCGCAATAAGAATGCTCTCTATGTTAGAAGTCTTACATGCACTGAAAAAAAACACTTCTTGTAGATTTGTAGCCATTTCATATATATCGGGATTGTGCCACTAGCTGATTGGTGATGTACTAGAAAAAACATATTTCTTCTACACTAAATGACAATCGCTTAAAGATCATTAATGCACACATTACACCAAGCTTTGGATAAATTAATAAAATGAATCCCTATCGTAGATTATTTGTTATAACTATAAAACTCCAAATAAAAATCGAAATCCAAATGTTTACTTTACAAAAAAAAAATAGTAATATCACAAGTTGCAATTGACAGGCTCAATTTTTTAATAACAAAAACTGTTTCTATAGTTCCCCAGCTACTGTAAATGAATAAACTACTCTGTTTATGCATTTACTATACGAACGGTATATATATATATGCTACCGAATATATCACTACCAAAGAAACAAAATTTAGAGGATTTTTATTAGGAAGGGGAGAGGGAGAACCTTGGTGCATAGTTCTATTAATACCGCACATTGTGTACGATCTGTTAAAAAGAAAACAATCGAACCGATTTAAAGGATTGTTGCTAATCCCATAAGTGCGCAACTTAGCAAGGAATATCTTACGGTCACCATAATCAAAAGCATTCGGACGTTCTGCCGACATAGAGTGTAAGGAATCTACACCGCAACCTAGTTAAAAACACAGTTGCTATGTAATTACTTTTATTGAAAGAATTTATGTACATCTGTATCAATGAAAGGGCTGGGAATACCACCATCTGGTCAGCTTACAAAAAGATTTAATTTGCAAATTTAAAAGACAAATAGCGATTCATTAAAGATTCATGAAATTTGGAAAAGACAGGTAAAGTGGATGGGATAGAAAGAGCCCCAAAGTCAAGGTCAAAATGTTAAGTAACTTGTAAGAACAAGGAAGTATTTTCTATTAAATAAAAAAATTATTAAATAGGATGAATTATTGTACATAGGGTCAAGGCTAATATGTGAATATTTCAGTTACTAATTATCTTTGGCGCATCATTTCTCATGCCTGGATTGATAAAGAAACTTTCAGCAGTATTAACGAAATTAACTTCAGTTATATTAAAACAAGTGGGTTCTGAATCTTTTTTTTTTATTAAAATTATTTGGAAGCTGTGACTAAATTCATTCCTTTCTGAGAATTCCTTTTGTCAGTGGTGAGATTAAGTGAATTACACTATAACATAGCTCTATTTCTATGCCATGGCCAGCAGAGGCAAATCCAATATTGCATTGTGTAACTGAAACCAATTAGAGGACTTATAAAAATAAGTGGATTCATATTGCGACAAACAGCCAGATGATACTGAGGGCACTAGTGAACCCCAAGATACAATCAAGACTGATTTAGAATGTATTCGAGAACTGGATAGCCTGACAGACCGCAATACAGTTACTTTGTTGTGGGTGTCCGGACATTCAGCAATCTAAGGAAACGAAAAAGCCGACGAGTTGGCAAGAAAGGGATCATTTACTTCATATATAGGCCCAGAACCTATTCTAGGACAGTCTAAAAACACAGTACGAGAGCAGGTAAGAAGTTGGGTCAAAGAGGAATACAAAGAACACTGGAATAATACGACCAGGTAAATTCATTGCAAGACTTTTATTAAAGAACCATCAAAAGAGAAGGCAGCTCAGTAGGATCCATCTTCGCATCGTAATAGGAAAGAACAGAACGCTTACCATATTCTGTGTGAATGTCAGGCGCTGGTCGCAAGAAGACGCAACTTTTGGCAACCCAAAAATGAACCCAGAAGATTACTTCGATCGACCAATCAGAGACCTGTACAGATTAGTTCAGAGTACTAGGATCCTAAAATGGTTGATATAATTTAATGGGTAAAAGAAATGGGAGAGGCTACAGTACCTCCGGAAACTCCATTTCAGATGGCTCTCATGACAACAAAAATAGTTCTATTTTACTGCAAAAGTCCGTTTTTGATGTTGATGATCTAAGTAAGTAATGAGTAAAGACTCACAAGGCAGAATCTTGATGAGCATATTTCTAGAACAGCATACTTTGCTATCCTTGAGGCACGCATGAGATATTGTCTTCCTTGCTAGGATTTCACTTCTACCACGAACATATTAGTTGTTTTCAATTTATAAAAGCGGGCAGTGCGCGTGGTCGGTGGGATGGACAGCAGAATCCACTGTCGGTCCTTGTTTATTTCGCTTAAAATTCTAAATTTATACTCTTTAATTATCTATCAGCCATTGAGTGTTGTGTAGAAACATAGAAATAGTCATACTTATCGGTTGGACATTCATTCTTATAATACCCGTACCTGTAATGACAGACACCACTCTCTGTAAAACTTATCTTTATTATCTGTGCTTCTTTTTCTTCAATAAACTTCTTTCTTTCATAGTAGATTCTCAGAATTTAAAAGCATTTCGCTATAAATTGAGGACTGTATTGCTGGAGCAAGCATCTATGTTTGACGAATTTATTAATTATAAATGTTGAGTCGTTCCTTTGTTGTGAACGTATTGCTGTGTACTGAAGGTACAAAAGAAAATGCAAAATGAATTTACAAAAAATGAAAAAATTAAATTAACTAGCTCAGCGGATAATAAAAAAGGGCGCAAAAGAACAATTAAACTCAGGGTTACCTCGAAAATAAAAACTAATCACGAAAAGTAAAAAGTGGGTGAAAGAAATCTGACTTTCTTTAATTACTCCAAAAATTGAAAAGGTTTAACCAAAAATAAAAGAACAGAAATTAGAATGGCGTTAATAACAATCAATGATTTTATTATATATATAAAAAAAAGAAAAAAACAACATTTGTTACAAATTGTAGAGAAAAAAAAACCATGGGCTTAGGGCTCTGGCCGAAATCTAAATTGTGCACACAATAATATAATACCAATTATTATATAATGAGTTCTTTGATGGATGATAAAATTTCAAAATTAACGAAACAAATCTTTAAATAAAAATGAAATACCAAAATGGCAGCAATGAAAATAAAATTACATGTACTTACACGGCATCTTTCAAAGAACTGGCCCCTCAGGGTAAAACAGTCGCATACATATAAAATTCTACAGCTGCGTGCAACGCAACGCGCAAAGATCATAGAAGAAGAATTCTTCTAAGAAGGACATAAACTACATGAGCAAATAAAAACATATTAAAGAGTGAAATTAATTTAAAACAACTGAACATTTAAATAAATAAATCAATAACTAACTCTTATACAAAAATTAAAACAATTGAATCTGTAGGAACTCCCACGAAGCATCGATAAAGGCAAATCGGATAAAAATATGCACATCTGTGTATCTTATAAAAAATTCTCGCGAATACAAGATGTTCGTCCACAGCAGTATATTTGTGAAGTTATTTGTTAACGTGTATCTTTTTTGTATGTTTTGCAATTTTTTATTTAATTGAAAATAATTAGTTGTATTATTAGAATTTTAATTTATTACATTTGAATGTCAGACAGAAACCGTTTAATGACAATATATACAATATCCTTTTTTATGTGCAAGTAAGCAATGTGTGTATATGGTGAGAGTAACGTCAGCAAGTGCCTGGTTAGAAACAGTGTACGGTGGAGTATGGTGGAAGTCATAATCCTAGAAACGCCGGTCTCGCCTAATGTGTTAATCCTAATAACAATGTGAATAATTTGTCGCTTAACTACAAATATTTAAGTCAATTTAAACAATGGAATTTTAATAAAATTATATAAATACATGACCTACACTCTTGTTTTTAATGTTTGTAAAGTTAGTAAACACCTGTAATCACTACTATAAATACAAACCAATTTGCATGTGAAGAACTTGTAAACACATTGCATCATACCGGGCATTCTACGCGCTCTACAGCAAATTAGTGAGTGTGTGAAAATATTATAAAGAAGGTCATGGAAGATTCGCAATTACGTTGGCATGCATTAGTTATCGATCCGGAAAATATGCGTATCTGCACGAATATGGATAGTGAGTCATTTTTTATGAGCGACGTGATTTTATATTCATACATGCACATAGAAATGAGATGATTTAGCTTAATATTTTTTCCCTTTTATTGAAACAGATGGATATAAAATATATTTTCTTCTTGGATTCTCTTTTATTTAAATTTCAACCGATATTGCGCAATCGAATATCAACGCCATTAATTAGCGTAAGGATTTATAAGCTCAGATCATACTTTTCCTTTAGCGCACAGTACGTACAGCATAGCGTTGCTACTGGTACTGGGCATGCTGCTGTGTTAGACTAAAAACATAAATCAGGATAATTAATTGCCATTATAAATAAAGTTCATCTCGTCATAGCGACGGCGCTCTTCTTGTTTTTCCCGTTGTTTATTCTTCTTTCATTACCCCTGTGTTCGTGCTGCTATGTGCTGCCGAGCTTTATTTTCTCGCTATTGTATTGGTTGTCTGCTACCTATACTACAGATATTACAGGAATAACCTTTTGAGACGTACTCTATCCTTCTCAGATTTCCTAATCCGCACACGATCCTGACAAGGACTTGTCCTTCGTTCAGAGACAACGTTTTTCGTTAACCTAGGTTAGCGTATGGATGTGTAATTTTAGATAAGATTATTAATCAGTAGTAGTTTAATCTACTCTTGGAGAGCATTTAGGAGAGTGCGCGCTTCGATACCACGTTATGTGTGTGCACTATAAATGTTTGAACAGAGCGACAATAATTTATATGAAATCTATCCTCTATTCTGCATTTTATCTTTGAATCTTTCACCGTTAAAGAAAAATAGTTTAAATTTTGCGTTTCTTTTTGGCGGAAGGAATTTGAAATTAACTTTACGCTTTCCAAATCATTGTAGAATAAATATTAACATTTATTTGCCAGTAATTTCGCTTTTGTTTAGTAAACTTTGTGTCTCTACAAATACTGAGATCTCGCGTTTACTTCTTGTGTGGATATTACACATTGTTAACAATATATGCACACATTTTAACTATTCATGTTTATCTAAAGAGCACGTAGCTTTCCAAGCGTATATATAAAACTTCAATTATTATACACATAGATGCATATTCTGGGAATCGCAGTATTTGATGGAAAGTTTTGTAACGTGTGTAATTTATGACCGTATCTGTATTTGCAGCCGCCTTCTATCAGTATATGTTTCGGATTAAATACTTTATCTTTTATTTTGTTCATACATTTAATCTTTTTGTGATGTTTGTATTTATTTATAGTTGTTTTGGAAGGCTACATCTACAAACGGACGATTTTCAGAATCCCTGCATACTGGCATGGAAATTCAACCCACGCTTGTAAAAGATATTCCTACCTATTATAATAATAACAATAACAATAATAATAATCATCTTTATTGCCCAACAGGCCAAGATCTAATAACAGGACAAAGAATAACAATCAAAAATATGTACATAATATAAAGAAGAAAAATACAATATCAACACATAACGAGAAATAAGAACAGAATCAGTATACATTATCCAGTTCTTGGTTACCCAATTTCGAAAGAGCATAGGTTGGCAGCCGTTTAGCATAATTTATTCTTGCAAAAGGAACAACGAAAGTAGACTCGTACCTCGAATTCGCCGTCGGGGCAAGGAACGACATACGCTCCATCAGGAACGGCCAATTTTTATTTTTAACATGATTTCTCAGAAGTTTCATCAAAAACTTCACATAGATCATCCTGCTCCTCACACTCATGGAAAGCATATCATGTCTTGAGAAAAGTTCATCCTGCGAAGTTCTTCTTTCAAGATATACTCCATCCACTTTGAATGAAAGGTATTTCAAAAACTTTCTGTGGATATGATTCAAAAGTACGATCTCCGAAGGATTTAAAAGGATACCAAATTAAAATGCGTATTCTACTTTGCTTCTTTACATAGCAAATAATAATATGTGTCATAGTGATTGTAAATTTACCGATTTTTTCAATTTACCGGTAATTCGGTAAATGAAAATAAAAATACCGGTTTACCGGTAAATTACCAGTAATTTTTTTTTCTTGTGTGACATTAATGGGGATTCCCTAAGAAAATAGGGTTAGAAGTTAGGCTAGAATAATACATATTTTACACAATCTTAAGGCATAATATTAGAATTTTGTAATAAATATTTGTATTTAATTATTTTAAACAGTTGTAAGAAGTAAAACAAAATATTTAAGGTTCAAATTTTAATCTTATTTTACAACAATGTTGCATTAATTTTCTCTCATAATGTGGTGTATTCAAAATTGCTATTAATTTAAATACGTGAAATGTTGTTCTTATATATTATTATTTTTAAATATTAAAAAATGAGACATTTACTTACTCTTTAAGAAAAACGATTTTAAACTTTTAAAAATCTTAAAAAACTCCAGAGCACAAATCACATATGCTAACTCAACTTTTTTCGTGAGATAAATAAAATTCACACAAAAAACCATAAAATGAGAGAATTGAAATTGCACTTGTTGACAAAGGTAGGTAGGGAAAGTGGGGTGTTTTGCTTCCTACCGTCCTAGCATTGAATGAACATTAATCTCGCTTTTCTTTGCGTTGTTTTTCGTTATCCATCTTATTTTCTTTTAATTTTTACACGAACTTTTTTTCAGCTTTTTTTTGAGAATTTTTTGATTCCTTCTCTTTCTAACTAACTCGGTGGAATGGAGGTTATACGTTTCTAATCAAAAGTTTTTGTCAGTTTCTTTTCTATATTCTCTATTCTAGGGCATTACAGCGGTTCTCAATCTCAAGCAAGTTTCAATTAAAATTAAATAAAAAACATCTCCCATAAAATTAATAAGTGGGTGTATTGTTACTTACACTTACTTGTTTTTTTTTATTTTCAATGTCCCTTTAGACCTTTAAATTCATATCTATAAACACCATATTTCGTAGATAAAAATTTCTGGTATGGATTTTTCATTTACCGAATTACCGGTAAATTTTTATGATTTACCGGTAAATTTACGAAGTTTTTTTTTGTGCAATTTTACCGGTTACGACTAAACCTCTGCATGTAGACAAGCTTAATGTGTCACACCATCAGAATGAGTTACTTTGAGGTTACGATGAGGTTTTTTTTCTATCTGTAGCAGAGGTAATCTCAGAAAAAAAAATTTAATGTCATCAGCGTACCTAAGGATCGGACAATCGATCTTTAATAGTAAGTCTTTTATAAATAACACAAATAATAGGGGCCAAAGGTTTGGAACCTTGCGGTACGCCAGATGTCAGAAAGAATTCATCCCATGTATAGCCATTATACGTCACATAACATCGTCTTTGTCATTGGTAAGATCGAAGAAGGTTTAGGGAAGAGGGAACAAATCCAAAAGAGGATATAGGTCACTTGTGTGTATATTATTACCGTTTGTTCAGCCATTGCAGATGCAATCAATCGCATGTAATAGGGGCGTGGTAATGTTGTGATAGAAAAGCATTAAATTTCCATATATTCTCTTTGCAGCGATTTTCATGACACGAAATCGTTTACACCAAATATATATTTTTATTTAAAACTACGATCAGAATTTTCATTAACTAATATTTTTTTTCGGAGTATGACTATAATATTTTGCTGTTGCAAACACACAGCTGCTTAACGCTCCTAGCCGAACAAACAAGTTAAAGGATATGTATATTAGAGTTTTAGTTTTGTATAAACGGCGCTGCTTCGAATTCAACACCAAACATTTCTTTCCTCAAATTTTGTCTTAAAGTCCGTAGTCTTTGCAATGGAGCATACGAGTTGGTTTAAGGGCAAATAAGGATAGGTATTTTATTGGCAGCTTGTAAAATTATCGAAGAATTTTATAAAAAATATGTTTCGTTGGCGAAACTTGTTTATTCCATCTCATTTTATTTTCTTCTATTTACCAAACTTTAGTTTTTGGTTTTCATAGTAAATACAAATTAATTTCATAGCAAAAAATATATTCTTTTATAATAGGTGAATTCCTTCAAAGCAGATGTGAACAACTTAAATCCGAAATATTTCCTTTTATATAAATAATAGCATAATATTTTGTAGGTATATATCTTTTTTTCTTTAAACTTTTTGGTAGAGTTCATTTAAGTAAGAGTAGGCATGTAATTCTCTTTTATTATCTTTATTTTTATGAACAAATTGTATGGTTGGAGACATTTCTATAGAGTTGGTTATCAAATTTCTACCTCATTTTTTATTTGACAATAAGCTGATAAACAGAAAATAATGCGCATTTATTTTATTTATTTCATTTTTAAAGATGCTATTAGTACATTATACTCGCAAACAAAAAAATCTATTAACACGTGTCTGAAAACGTTCGATGATAGTGATCGTATTGGACTCATGAGTAGTGATGTGCTTAACGAACGATTCTTACACTCGATTATATCAAATGAATAATCGATCGTTTATTAGCTTAGGGAGTACTCGGAACTCGGCAGAGCGAAAAGTCTGAAAACTAATGCGTGTATATAATACTTGTGTATAGATAGAATGTATTTGAGCGAGTGAAAGAATAGAAAGCGTTGTATATAACCCTTTTGCGCAATAAATAATCCGAAAAGTTTTATGAAACATGCGGCCGAAAAGGTATAAAGCTGATCTACCAGCGAAAAGTTCTTTACACTTCCATACATCGCTCGCTCAAGTATTGCATATGTATTATATAGAGTATATAGACGCAATGTTTCGGAATCTTTGGCTTGCCGATTTCCGAGTTCTCGGTAAGCTAATGAACGATCGATCATTGATTTAATGTAACCAAGTGCAAAAATCGCTCGTTAAGCATATCGCTAGTCATGAGTGTGAAAAGGTTGGTATTTGATGATTTAAACTAAATGTAATCCTCCCTCATTCGCACCGGTTTTTTATTAGGTTTCCTGGAGTCAGAATCCCCTAAGATAGAATAATTTCCCTATTAATAAGTATTAATAATAATAACAAAAATATAATAAAACGGCCAGCTATCAGTTGTTATTATTTTTGCGCCCGTGGAGCGACTTAGCTATCTTCCAACATTCGCCAAGGAGCAAGAGAAACTACGGAATACCTTACTCTGGGCACAGAACTTGGGAAACAGCTCCAGGGCTTGTTACTCATAGCCAGCAAATTATGGTTATTATCATTCTATGTGTGGAAGAGGCAGCCTCGACCCTCTTTCAGTTTTGATAGCTGCGCCATCTCCAGGTAGTTCCTCAGTTCTTCGCACAAGCTATCTCTTCCAACAGCGGAAGCAAGAATCAACGTATTGAGCTGAAAGCAAATAAAATAACAGCACTATCTATTCTAATGTTCAAAGACAACTTCATCGTAATTATTCTAGCAATTAAATTAAAGATTTATATTTGAAATATTTATTTTATAGATACGTCTAATGCCACTATCTAACAGCTCGTAGTAACGATTCACATATATCCAGTGTGCTACAGAGTTCCTAGAAATCCCCCAGCACCTCTTTCCCCTAGATTTTGTTCTATAAGGTGGTTGTGTAAAATGTGTGGAATACAAAACACCAGTGTATGCATCATAGAAATAATTGTAACTATTTGAGAAATAATACAAGCTACCTTTAATGTGCAAGGCGCTAAGGCTGTCCATTTGAATAAATGCTTTCATTTTGTATGTAATTTGTAAATATTTTCGTTTAAATAAGAGCATTTATTTCTCTTTGGTGAGTTTTTGGGTATATGGTTATTTTCTGATTTAATGGTTGAAATACAGATTTTAAAATAAAAAGTTCAGCTAAACATATTTTCACAACCCCTATTGTTTGAAAGAAAGATTTCGCTATCACTTTAACGTTACCTACACTCATCTCCCTTTAGAGCCAGTACATCAAAATCTTAAAAATAATCTTTATTCTTCTGTACATAACTGTTAAAAAGGCCCAGCATCCTTACCTTTTTGATGCAATTGCTATTTCTCCACGAAACTCTGCCGAAATATTTTGATACATTGTAAAAGGCCATAAAATCCCTAGACCGTGAGGTGATTGACTTTATGTTAGAACTATTCTGGGAGACGCTACACCGAAAAGGCTATGAAACGCGATCTCTCGGTTAGGCGTTACCGCATTATGTATTTTATTTGATCTACTCTATTTGAAATGTGAAACAATTTTTAAAGCGAAATTTTACATTCCACTTAAATTCCATGACCATGCACTAAATCATTACGTAATATATCTGTAACCAGATTTTCGTAAACAAACTTGTAAATAGTAGGAACTTTTATGTTTGAGCAATGAACTATTTGATATTTCCATGAAGTAATTTTTTAAACAAAAGCGTATAGGAGATGCCTAGAATATTAACTAATTTGTTTAAATATGTAGACACAATGGATTGACTTGAGGTTAACAACATTTGTAGGCCTTGTTCAGTTTATTATACATGTTTTTTTTTGTCGCATAACAGATAAAGAACCCATGCATAGTATATAGATATACATACATCTAAATATGTTAGTTGACGGTATTTCCGCTGTAGCAGGAAATCATTAGTATCGCGTAGACGATTACCGTTTAGAAATATTTGTGGACTATGTTTTTTCATTATTATCAGTGTTTGACATTCTTTTTAAAATATGCGTGTTGTTTCTAACCAAAGTTAACAAACTAATGGATTTGTATTGATTATCATCCGTTTTAGTGGAATTTCCT
Organism: Protaetia brevitarsis; assembly: GCA_004143645.1. Taxonomy (NCBI): domain Eukaryota; kingdom Metazoa; phylum Arthropoda; class Insecta; order Coleoptera; family Scarabaeidae; genus Protaetia; species Protaetia brevitarsis. Next base: position 1,642,096 of record RXPK01000027.1, on the reverse strand, counting down.
GCGTTTACAACAGTGGTAATGTAGGTTTTCAGGTTTTCTGTTATTTCATCATTGAAACGTGCTTGTATTTATCGTTGCACAAAAGTTAATTTAAGAAGTGGGCACGTACTTCCACCACTGCTGGCTGCGGCATGTTTTACAAATTAAGTTAAGCTATATGGCTATTGTGTTTTCGCGACACGGCTATTGTTTATCTGTCCCAATTTCTTTTCTGCGAAACCTAATGGAATTTCTTTTGTTACAGGTACGATATATCGCTTTTGCGATCACGAATAAACAATTCAATGGGTAGCTGTACGACCGATTATCGTGAGTATAAAGCTTTATATCCTTCGTACGTGCAACAAGTAGGGAATTAGCAATTACCAAAGCGTCTAAACTGCAAATTTGTAAATTTCCGCGGGAAAATTGAAAATAACGCCGATATTTTTATTTATGTAAAAAGTATGCCTATTGTTGTGATTTCGGAACACAAAGTTATTGATCACAATTACTGGATGACAACTGTATGCGATTATAGAAAGTAAAATCCAGAATATACGTATTCATATTCTTTAAAGCAAACAAGTAGATACAACTAAAAATAATTTTTCTGATTGTTGCTCAAAAATAAAAAAGAAATGCTATATACAAAATAAAAATTAAGATTATTCATATTTTCTACAGAAGTGGATAAATATATGTATAAATGATAAATACTAAGCAGTATATGCTGTTTATTCCATTCTAGTTTTATTAAGATTTTCAAAGCTACATGTTTCAGCTAGTTACACTAAACCATCTTCAAGCTTTCTATAAGATGCAGGCTTATCTTGTAGAATGCAGGGAACATGTAACTTTGAAGAATTTAGTAAAATTAAAATGAAAATTAACATCATATACTATTTGAAATAAAATTATTGTTAAAATATTCTTCAAGGGTGTTTTGTGCTGACAGCCCTTGTTAAGAGATCATTTACAAAGCGTTTGTATTCATACTGTACTTGAAAAATGTTAACCTTACACTTAACTTCATAACGTGATGTATTTCTCATTTTGTTTTCAATTGGAGGTTTGTTAACAGAATTTTCTTTGTTATCTTCTAGCTCATCAAGATCAGAATATATTGCAGTAGTATCAACAAGCCGAGTACAAAACTGAGATAAACCTAAAACTCTTGTTTCTATTAAGCGGACTGCATATTATTCCATTTTACTCCTGCTTTCAGTCCATCCCTGATGTTGATAATGATGTTTTGTTTATTTTTATTCAGCAACAAATTAATATTTGGAGGAAATAACTTTTCTATTTTTTGTTGGTTTATATCCAGATAGGGATTTCAATTTTATGCTACATCTATATTATTACCTGAAACATATTCTTTTATTTTACTTCATTTATTCAAATAAAACATGCCACACTGTATCTGCTCCACCACATTCACAATGCGAATCATTAACCCTCTTAATTCTACCTAAATATAATTTAAAATTACCGTGACCCATTATTAACCCTATCGCCTGATAGGACAAACAAAACATCATTTTCCCTACGACTTGTAACGTTACCGATAAATTTCCTAGTGACAGTTAAATATTGAGTGTGCCGAAACCTTTATTGTTTATGGGCATGTTGCAATTATGTATTTAGTGTGAAGTCTGTTGCGATTGTGCTGGTGCCGTTGCATCTTCATCCATTAAAGTGGAAGGTGAGCATAGTAACTGAACGCGTGATAGCAGTAAACACAAATACTTCATGCGCGAGAGTCGTTAGTGCTAGTCTGATGGAAGCGATAAGGCAATGCGCGTGATAACACTAATTGCGACCGTTTTAACTTGGTTCCACTGTATTTCGATAAATGCACGGAATGGCTGAGATACGTGATCTTATTAATTAGCAAGCTTTTGTCGGGAAGAATAAATTTGCCCAATGCCTCGAGGTGTGTTGAAATTGATAAGTCACTTCCTTGTTTGAGAATGCACCATTTTGTGTTCTCGTTTTACGATAATTGCAAATACGACGTGCATATTTGAGGTAAACTTAGACGAGTGTATTCATTATTTGCACGTATGTCGGCTTTAATGAACTTTATGACTGCCGTTACCATTTTTTTTTCTGTTACGTATTTAGGTGTATCGCGTTTCTTTCCTGGACAGATAAAATTTAGACTTCATAAATGTGTTGCAAATACATCATAAACATCCCATTAGCATATTAGAATAGTGTATCAACATAAAGGCGATGAAATGCTCATTCATCCACTCTATTCCAATTAAAAAAAAGGTTAAATTAAATTCTTATCAAATAATAAAATCCATATTTGACTCTATGTGAGTTGTTAATATGGGGAAAAGAAAATCAAAGATCCTTACAAAAATCTTCAATAACACAGGATCGGTTTCGAGCATCTTCAGGCCAGCTACAGAAGTATCATATAAGAGAGTGCGCAACAATTATTAGCAAAATGCTTTAAATCAGGGGATAGAGTAAAATGGTAAAAAAAATAAGATATACTAGATAAATTAAAATAAAATTAGAGAGTGCAAAGCAGATAATCGAATTTATGTAAAACTTGTAAAAAATAGACATTAAATAAAGAATAAAACACATAAGCCTGAACGAACAACACTTTAAAATTATTTAAAATATATGTAAGCACTTCGAATTCAGGATATAAAATGATTCTGGAAAAATCGAAACTACAATTTAAATAAAGGTAGAAAATTCTAGATAAATACAATAAACTTGTAGATGATGTTGATAGTGCAAGAAATCATTGGAGCATTGAAACATAACAGATAATCCTGAATGTATAACAATAATTGAAGAGTGAGAATTACGAGACTAAAATAGGGGGCAATTGTTAGAAAAATCGAAATCAACGAGAGTATCTAATGGAACAGTCCAACAATGGTTCAGAATGGTGTATTTTAAAAGGAAAACAAGGAATGACAAAGGAACAATCGAAGAAATTAGTAAGTGTAATTTTTGATAGTGTGAGAAGGGTTCTAGGAAATGTTTCAACTACGTTGTTGCGCGCTATAAAGGAAAACGGCTCTAAATATCGTATAGCTGATAAACCGCGAACAATTACGGAATTAGAAAGACTGCAATTAATACTACGGGACGAATACCTGACGAAAGAGAAGGCGTTTAGAGGAGAGAAACGTTTCATTTGGTTATGCAATTCATATTTCCTTTATTTGATTTATATTTAGCAAATTTTCATTTTTAAAGTAATTTTTTAGTGTTTTTCTTTTTAGTTTAGCATGTTTTCATGTATTTGAGTCTATCACCGGTTGGAAAATAAAATACTATTAATATAATATGTTCAGGCTGTTCAGCGAGGAATGGACAGCCCTATATCTCGGGAACTAAAGAAAATTTTTAAATTCTGAAAATTATACAATAAATCTTGGGTAGGGGCCCACATCACATTACGTGAAAGTTATTTTTAAGATTAAATGCAATCACCGACAGGGGCGGCTATATTACCTTAATTTTCTTAAATGGAATCCCGTACTTCTTATTCGATTTTTCGAGTCTGTGACAGATTTGTGACAACTTTTTATATGTCTACTACCAACCTATTTGTTGTACTTTTCGGGATAATGATAATTTTTACAAGGCTATTGACTATGGCTATTTTGGCTTGATGTGCATAAATTAATAAATATTGTATCCAGTCAGTGATAAGAAATGGTACTTGGTAAAGTTAATACCTAAACAGTAGAGTACTATATAATATGTATTTCTTAAAAAAACTTCAGAAACTTTCATAAAATTTAAATGATATATTTGGAAACAAAATACATCAAAGCATGCTGAAGTTTGAATATAGTTTACGTTTTAGTGACAGTTAGGTATAGCAATTTCCAAATGAAAAATATTACGATATGATAGTAATTTATGAACAATGTGGTCAAAATGCAAGAACGGCACAGGCATTATATGCCAATAGATTTCCTCAACGACGGCATCCTGGCAAAAAACACATTTATTCGTGTGGCTATCACTTTAAAAAATATTGGTTATTTTCCAAATGACAAATGCGAAGTTCGAAAGAAAACAGCAACAAATCAAGACAACAAAACAGGTGTACTAACAAATATTGCCTACAATTCGTACACATCCGACCGATCCATTGTTCGAGACTGTGCTATATGGATTGGTTCGATACACAAAATATTAAAAAGTTCATCTGGTACAAGGGCTTTATGATGGTGACGAGATTCGCAGACTACATTTTATAATTGAAGATATTATTGGGCTTTATACACAAATTCCAAATTTTCCGTCTTTTATTTTGTGGCCTGACGAGAGTAATTTTTCAAACAACGGTATCGTCAACCGCCATATTACTGGTCGTCTGAAAATCCACACTGGATAAGAGAAACTAATTTTCAAAGAAGATGGAGTGTAAGTGTCTAGTGTAAGTGTATTTTACTCGAAAATGTTAGTCTAAATTTGCGGCAAATGATGTATTTTCAACAAGATGGCGCCCTTGCCCATAATAGTCACCTGGTAAGCGATCATCTGAACAAGATATTTCCAAGGCGGTGGATAAGTGCCATCAATGGTACTCTAGACTAGTTTCTTTGGGGACATTTAAAAAAATGTAGTTTACAATACTCCATTAAGGGATGTCAATGATTTAAGAGAGCGTATTAGAATCGCTTGTGCCAGTATAGCGCCAGAAACATTAAGAAACGCGACCGCTGGAGGATTAATTAAGCGATATAAAAAATGTGTGGAATGCAATGGAGGAACTTTCGAGCATTTAATTTAACTTTGCCTTTATTTTCAATTTTTTTTTTATAGATAGCAATGTAATTTACTTTCAATACCGTTATAGATATTTGACATTTGCATGTGTTTTTTGTTTTAAATTGAAGTTTTTCAAAAATAAGCATTGAGGTGCTTTGATGTGAAGTATCTACATTAGTCGTAGTCTTGTAAAAAATATCATTATCTCGGAAAGTAGAACAGATAGGTTGGTAGACGAGTACCGACAAGGTATAATTACTACTAGGGATGCACTAATAATAGTATTTAAGTTAAATTTAATGTAAAACATGTATTAACCTTAAAAATGCAAGTACATGCATATGTATGCATATCAATACATTTTAAAATCGAACATAAATGTTTTTATAGTAGACGTTTAGAATAATAATTGAGTAAACATTTCTTTTCTGAAGTTCGAGTGCTAGTGAATAAGTCAAATCGTTATGTCTATGGGCAGACTATATATCATTATGTATGCATTCACTACACGATTTCGATTAATCATAGTAGGATATAAGGATATAAACATTTTTTTATTGCATCTGGTGTAGTAATTGCATATTCCATTGTATCGCTTTATGTTTGCGTTTTTTTTTGACCTTCAACACCTATAATAAGAACTACAGCTTTGACTTTTCGATATACCGAATAGGGATTGGGTTATTTGCAATACACACACCAATATCATTCGGCCTCTCGAAAATAAATCGTCATAGAGCCTCAAAACTACCGTTCACCGTTTGTTTTCTCTCTACGCTCTTTTTCTTTCTCTAGTTTCTCGATGTTTCCCGTCGTCTCTCTTTCTATATTCGTTATTCTCGTGGCGAAATAGAACGTGATTCGAACGCGATAGGCGACAGGAATGTCCGCCGTGATCCCGGTTTCGATCGAGCGGTTGGGTGTTTTTTCCACGCCCTCGATTCCACTTTCTCGCTTTACGTATAACGTCTCGACGCGTAGAACTCGAAATAATAAAATACAATGAAGTACGTGGACAAATATCGCATATATTCGTGCGCAACGTTCGTCGGAGAGCGCAGCCGACGCCGGTAGGTCCTATTGCATTGGCCGTAGAGTCGAGCGTGTAAATAAATACCCGGATCGGCTATGGGGTTGAATGGGACCGGATTCAAATTTATTTACTTGATACGACCCACACGGTCCTGGGGTACGGAAAGGCCGGGGGCATCGTTTTCGGTTGTTATTGGTGGATTGCTAGATGTGCGTGGGTTGGAGAAGAATGCTGTTTTTCTCTTGTTTGTGTGTATATTTACTCATACATAGGCATGCTGTACATTCACCTGAATAGAAAGAAAAAAGGAAACCATTAAAGCATGAGCATAGTCTAGAAGTGCATTATAATTAAAAGAACGGTGTTAATTATTAACTTGATGTATAATTAAACCTTTCAGAGTATTACTTTTATGAAATTTCAGATTAAATGCTTCGATCTTTACAGGTCATCTTCAGATCTACGACAGATTTGGATCCTTATCAGTGATGATTAATAGTTTAGTGTTAACTATGCATCACCGATAAGTAACTGAATCTGACATATATCTGAAGATGATAGTAAGGACCGAAACATATGAAATTTAAGAAAATAAAATTTTGAATTGTTTAGGAAAGTTTATTTATAGACCAATTTAATAGTCTGAGAAGTGAATTTTAGTTTTTCATTGCCGATCAAAAAATTCACTTTGACATAGACCTAAGATTGAGTTGTCAAAGTGCAATAGTGCCAATCCAAACTACTGACTGCTACGCTGGCGTATTATTTTGTTGTTTAAGTAAGATTTTCTTAATACTTCTCTTGGCGAAAGCTCTAATACAAATGCCCGAAATGCCGAAACTGAGAATTCAGTTGTCCACGTAATGACACGTATTGCTGTGTATTAATTGAATTAAATAAAAAATGCAAAATGAATTTAAAATGAAAAAGAAAATAAAATATTAGCTAGCTCAACGGAAAAGATTTTTAAATAAAACAAAAGAACTATTAATCTCAGTGTTACCTTCGCGAATTAAAACTATAATTTAACCACGAAAAGTAAATTGTGAGTAAATGAAATCAGACTTTCTTAATTACAAGAAAATTGTAAAAGGTTTATATAACAATAAAAGAAACAGAATTTTTAAAACCCAGTGATGCTAATTAAACAATAAATTTATTTCAATAAAATGGGCTAAATACAATGGTGCAGAAAAAATCCTGAACTGAAGGTTCTGGCCTAAAATAAAAACTGCACTTGACTCTAATTTAAAATAGGACAATGCTATTTTCTAAGCAAAGTAAAAAAGAAAGGTTTTATTTGTTCAGGAAGATTATTCACTATACAACACCTTTGAATTTCTATCCACGTGGTTTCACAAATTAAAATAATCTAAGCGTGGACAAATGCTAGAAAATTACAAAAAATGAAAACGCTAAATGAAAGAACAATGCTTCTACTCACCCAAACGAGGTGATAGAAAAATAAAAATGATATAGCAAAATGGATTAACGGAAAAATTAACTCTTTAAAAGATAAATGAGAGAAAAACTAAAATAAATCTTCCTAAACTAAAAAATAATAATTGATCTTATATCTACAAATGTACACTTTAATACATTAACAATTATTACAATAAAAATTCCTTGATTGACTATAAATAAAGAAGAATATCCAATTAAATTTTTCAATACAAAATGAATAACAAAATGGCTACAATGATTTAAGAAATACATCTACTCACATCAACAGTCGAACAAGGAAGTTCTTAACAAAATCCTGCAATTGTTTTTCTTACAAAAATCCCTCTCTCAAAATTCGTACAACGCAGACGTAGAACATTACAATGACAATATTAAATAGAATACGCATTAAATCAGCACAAGCGAACAATAGGCATTTGAATGACTGGATTAATTAAAAAAACAATCTTAACACTACATAAATACGTATAATCATACAATAAACTCTTAAACTAAAATTATTTAAAACAAAACAAAATTGTGAGTATTCTCGGTAAATTGAAAATCAGCTGTACAGACAAATAAATCACAACAACCATAATATGCAACTTAAAATACATCTCAGTGATAAAAGGGTTGTATGGGTCACGGAGTCCACAGCAGTAGGTCACTTTAATCTAACTAACTGCATAACTACTACTTGGCGTGTGGGCTATTTCCATCTGTTAGGAGACCTGCTACGATGCAAAGATAATTTCTACTGAGGTGTAGTAGTTCTTCGGCCTTCTTTTTTGATTGTCCGCTTAATAAAGGTCTTACCATGAGTTTCTAAACTTAACTTCTTACCTGTTGTCGCGTTGTGCTTTAGTCACTCTTAGAACAGCTTCTAGATCTATAGGTGAAGCAGATGACCCTTTTCTCTCATCGGCTTTTTCGTTTTCTTTCATCGCTGAAAGTATGGGCTGTCTGATCTTACCATTAGGTATAACAGCAAAGTTTTCTATCCACATAGTAGGAAACAGGTTAAATATATATATCACAGAAATTGTCGTAAGGATGGCACTTCCTCCTATTTCACACCAAACAGTAATTCATATTCAACATAAACAGTACGATAGATAAGGACGTCAAGTTTTATTCGAGTAGATTGACCAAGTAAATGATTTATAATCGAAAGATTATCGAAATAAAGGATATGGTTAGCTAAATTTTACTTTGAAGTTCACCGGGAGAAAAAAATGTATACTGTTAATTAAAATTACTATTGGAAAAATATATTGTATTCACAACTTTTTTAATCAAAATCAACATAATATAAATTGCTATAAAAAGTAGCATAGCAGTAAAAAGTAATAAAAAAATTAAGTTAAAGGCTTCAATAAATTTTATTTTTAAATGAATCTTTATAGAGGGTTAAGTTAAATGAGATTTAACTTCACGAAGACAAAAGTGCGTAGGTGATCATCGTTTGAATTTTACCTCTTATTATTACATACATACATACTTCTATTAGTACTGTAATGTGTGGTATATATGATATACGAATATGGTTTCGTATGCGTCAATTTCTTTAGGTGATTGTACTTTCTTCACTAATTTAAAGTTTTCCATACTAGTCTTGTGTCAGCTATTGTGTTTATATGTTGCGCAGTGCTGGATGGTTCAAGTGTCTCATAGCGGTAACTTGCTATGTGTTCTTTCAACCTAGTTCCGATAGAGCGCTTTGTTTGTCCAGTGTAAACTTTATTACAGCCACTATACCCGATTTTGTAAATGCCCCGTATTTCTTAAATAATTGTTGCCATTTTGTTATTCATTTTGTATTGTAAAATTTAACATTTTTCTGTAATATAGTCAATCAAGGAATCATTGTTGTAATAATTGTTAATGTATTGAAGTATACACTTGGTAGATATAAGATCAATTATTATTTCTTTTGTTTAGGAAGATTTATTTTAGTTTATTTGCTCATTTATATTTTGTAAGAGTTAATTTTTCTGTTAATCTATTTTGCTGTATCATTTTATTTTTTCTATCACCTCGTTTGGGTGAGTAGGAGCATTTTTCTGTCATTTGGCTTTTTCATATTTAGTAAATTTCTAGCATTTTTCCACGCTTAGATTATTTTAATTTGTGAACCACGTGGATAGAAATTCAAAGGTATTGTATATTGAATAATCTTCCTGAACAAATAAAATCTTATTTTGTTTTGCTTTGCATAGGAACTAGCATTGTCCTATTTTAAAGTAGAGTCTTGTGAAGTTTTTATTTTAGGCCAGAACCTTCAGTTCAGGGTTTTTTTCTGCACAATTGTATATTTTAGCCCGTTTGTGGAAATAAATTTATTGTTTAATGGCGTCACTGGGTAATAAAATTCTGTTCTTTTATTTTATATTAAACCTTTTCAATTTTTCGTGTAATTAAGAAAGTCTGAGTTCATTTACTCACAATTTACTTTTCGTGATTAGATTAAAGTTTTAATTCGCGAGGGTAACTCTGGGATTAATAGTTTTTTTGGTTTTATTAAAAATCTTTTCCTTTGAGCTAGCTAATATTCCTTTTTTCATTTTAAAAACATTTTGCATTTTTTAAATTATTTTAGTTAATACACAGCAGTACGTTTCAATAGCAAAGCTATCATCATCAGCAGAAACACTGAACTGTTGAACACTGCAGTTCAGTGTTTCCACCGATGATGATAGCTTTGCTATTGAAACGTACGTCCAGTTTAGTGCAGTTTGTGATGAGGGGTCTAGGAGAAGTTTGCAGTATTACCAGTGCCACAGTTTGGAGTATTTTTGTCATAAAGTAGATTGTTCCTAAATCGGTTGGGAATCACCAACGGATCTCCGATCTCCGTAGGACTTTTTACGCCTTTTTACTGGTCGTCCGATGGAACTACAAACATTAAAAACATTTAAATCTGAGGTGTTTGGGTATTGGGTTTACTCACTTGACGAATATTTAATTTATCTACATTAATCTTCATAATATGTATTGCTGTAATTTAGTTTACCCGCGTTACCACTGTGTGTATTTTAAGTTGCTTAGATTTTGTTTTGTTTACTCCGTATCACCCATTGTTCGATTTACCGAGAAATTTTCACAATTATGTTTAGTTTGTTTTAAATTTAGTTAAAGAGTTAATTGTTTGATTTATTTAATTAAGTGTTAAGTTTTTTTTAATTAATTCATTTCATTTAGCGTATGCTAGTTCTATTTAATGCTTTTCTACTAGATTTGTCGGTGATTTGTGCGTTGTTCGTATTGTTAGGACTGCGCTGTAGAATTTTGTCAGGCAGTTCCTTGGTTGACTTTAACGTGAGTAGATGTATTTTTAAATCTTTGCTACCATTTTGTAATTCTTGAGATTTTGAGATTTGATTTCTATGGACATTTTGTCCATCGAGGAATTTGCACAATAATAATTGTTATTATATTGATGTGTGCACATTATAGATATAAGATCTTTTATTATTTTTGTTCGGGAAGATATATTTTCAGTTTAATTTTTCTCATTACAGTTTAAAGAGTTAATTTTTTCCGTTTGTATATTTTGCTGATTCGTTTTTATTTTATCAATCCCCTCGGTTCGGTGAGTAGAAGCATTGTTCTTGCTTTCCTGTTCTGTTTTCATTTTTGTAAATTTCTAGTGTTTGTCCACGAATTTATTTTGTTTTAATTTGAAACCACGTGGATTGAATTGGTATATTTTGCATTATCTTCCTGAACAAACTAATCTTTTGCTTTGTTTAGGAAATAGCATTGTCCTATTGTAATTTAGAATCAATTTTTTATTTTATTTTATTTATTTTTATTTTTGGCCAGAACCTTCAGTTAACGGTTTTTTTTTCTGCCACTTTGTAATTTAACCCATTTTAAAACATAAATTTTGATTGTTAATTAACTTCGTTGGGTTAAAAATTCTGTTCTTTTATTTTTTAATTAAACCTTTTCAATTTTTGGGGTATTTAAGAAAGTCATATTTCTTTCGCTCACAATTTACTTTTCGTGGTTAGATTCAATTTTTAATTCGCGAGGGTATCTCTGAGGTTAATAGTTCTTTTGCGCCCTTTTAAAATTTTTCCGTTTGAGCTAGCTAAATTAATTTTCTTTTTCCTTGTTAATTTCATTTTGCATTTTTAATTCAGTCAGTACACAGCAGTATGTATACATTTTTGAAATGACTTTTTGTGGGCAAATTTTTATCTATAGAAAATCTTGAATTAGTGAAGAATGTACAGTCACCTAAAAAACTAAAAGTACACGAAACCATATTGTAATGTTTTCGAGGTTTAAATAATCACGTTCGCGTGTGTATTTTATTGGGACACAACCGAAAAAAAAGTTTGGAACGACGAGCCATCATAGTGAGTTGGTATGAAGTAGATGCCCTCGAGTGCGGGACATTTACCCCATGGCAGGGGAGTTCGGTGCAATGCGTGGAAGCTCTGGCGAACGTTCGGTGACCGTCTAATATGGGACACATCGGGCGACGGGAATCGCATTAATAAAGGGGTCCGCGATACGTACTACATACGTCGCAGTTATTGGATTCCACAGACCCGATACGGCTGCGACTGAAGACGACGAGGATGACGACGACGACGGCTGGAGATTTTGACCTCTGTTTTCTTCTTCACGCTTATCGATCCGACGTCGATAAACTGCACGTAGAACGTCGGGACGGGGAAGGGTTCGTTGACTACATATCTCCGTTTCGATCGTCTTCGTGGGCCCCCCCCGACACCGACCGCCGTTATTGGACGCGAACATCCATCCGTCCGCCTCGGAATGGGGACGGTATAATTTTATTGTATTGCTTAATAACCGCTCTCTCACGGTTACGCAACGTCTCATCTCTGTGCATCGGGCGCGATGTGATATCCCTCTAGGATGCGAGGTATAATTATACGCTTTGATTAATCGCCGTACACGTAAATTGATTTCCTGTTAACGAAATCGGCGTGTTTCTGAATAATAAAGATCGACGTTGTCTCGTTTAAATTGCTACGCGTAACGGTTCCCGGGTTTAAAATTTGTTACTACCAGATGGTTAACTTGCCGTAATTTATGGCAATTGTAGTAAACGATCGTAATTTATAATTCAATAACCTCGTTCGAGCAACCAACGCGAAACGATTAGATTCCTCTTAACTATTCTACACTAAACAGAGATATATTTTAAATTATCGAGAATATTAAATATTCCTTTCAGGAAACTACAAAAACATTTTTTTAACATTTGTATAGTACAACGTAGGCATATACATATGCAGTAGAATAAATGCAAGATGAATGAAGTTGCTTGGAAAGTTTTAGCATATTTATTTTGAATTATTTAATAAAATATTATTTTTATTTTAAATTATATATTTAATACTTGCTAAAAGTAAATTTTGTGGATCCTTACCAAATCATAATTAATTAAAATAATATAAGCAATTCTTTCTCCCTTACTATAATGATTTTTAAACAATACACTGAGAAAAGAAATATTTTTAGCAAAAAAAGTATTTCACATAATTTAAATTAAATATAGTAACCTAAGGTTGATGTTACTGCTTTCTTTGAAGCAATCAAACTATTTCTTTAAAAAAATATATTTTATTCAAATAAATTAGGTTAAAAACAGCAAAAAAAAAGTATTTGTTTGGATATAGGTATGTCAAGTAGAATTTTATCAAAGACATTATTTCAGTACGATACTTACAGACGAAGTAGTACAGGCAAAGAAAAAACAACCGGTTCAGTTTGAGTGAGAGACTCGACATTACAACATTTACTTCCATTTAGGTTGCTTTTTATATTACTTTAATTGTGACATGATAATGTTCTAAACGTTATAATGGTTACAATTAGTGAACCTCAAATTAATTTCAATTACTTTCTAATCAAATAAATATTTATTCGAGTATGAATTGTAGAATTATCCAACCAAATATGTTCTTTTACTGTTTCAAACAAAGGAATTTTATTAGCTACTATTTAATTTATTATCTCTATAATAAGGTAAAAAATAACCCAGTGGTTTATTTCTCAATTCTGAAACCTTTTACTTTCGGCTTACCGGTTTCGGTATATTACCATCTTCAGAGCCAATCTGTGATTAAAATTAACAATTAACAAAACATGTATATATCCAGAGTTATTGTTACACATAATATTACATTATTAATTATGTTAAAATATCGAAATTAGTTTTTAGAAGTGATATCAAAAGGTAAATTTAAATTTTCTTAAGTCAACCGGGTAAAGTATATTAAAGATAAAATTGAGAAGTTACTTACGTGAAATTCATAAAACTAAATGACTAAAACACAACACACATTAAACAAAAAAAAAATATTAAAATACTATTTAATAATAATATTAAATGCGTACTAAAATAAGGTGTTTACTAAGAGGCGGAGGAATGAGACTGAAGACGTGTTTACATTAAGGTTCTAGCACACAAAAGTCACATCCTATAGGTAGTAAGAAAAGGGAAAATAAAATATAAATAACAACTAAAACACAGCACATACAAGGGCACGAAAGTGCGCTACATATGATGGAGAACAACAATATGTAAAAACAATAAATGTAAAATAAACTAAAAGTTATTAAAACTTAGTGGGGTATTATAATGACATTTAAATTATGGAATTATACATTAGAGTTAGAGATTTAAATTGAGATATATGGTGCGTATAATTTTATAATGAAATTAATTATTTAGGAACGTAAAGATGGGTTTTATGGGGTAGTTAATTTGTTCATTAAGTAATTTCTTGTTGTCGTCCCTCATATGTTTCTCTATCTCTAAAGCTTCAAGCAATCTCAACTTCATACCTTTGTCACAAGCACGTAATAAGAAAACGTCCTCCACACCAATGCATTTATGTCCCGTGTTGATTCTGTGTTGGAAAATATTTGATGTAACATGTGTTCTATGTTCTTTTATTCTCTGTTCTAATTTGCGACCCGTTTCCCCTATATAATTGTTTGTTTAATTTAATTTAAATTTACCTTTTGATATCACTTCTAAAAATCAATTATTCAATTATGTTATATTATAATTATGTATAACTCTGGATATATACATGTTTTATTAATTGTTAATTTTAATCACAGATTGGTTCTGAAGATGGTAGTATACCGAAACCAGTAAGCCGAAAATAAAAGGTTTTAGAATTGGGAAATAAACCACTGGATTATTTTTTATCTTATTATCTCTATTATTATTCTATTTACCAAGGTCAATATAAAAACATATAACATTAAATAATAGCTAGTTGATATTTGGTATTTATTAAAAATACATGGCAAGGTTTCGTCGTTCTTTAACGACATCTTCATGGCTGTTACAGTTATTATTTTATTTAGTACAAATTAAATCTTGACAATGTATCATTGTGTAATTAATTAAACATTAATTTCACCGACAAACTTTGATACGTCAAAAAGCAAATGCAAAAATTTAAAGCGACTAACGAAACATTTAAAATATATAAAACTACAGTACGCATTTAACTTATCCACAAACAACTTCCAAGGTTGTTGTTCAATTTAAATTCGTCTTAATTGTTATTTTACTATTTAAAAGAATAATTTATTTGAATGCGCATTTATTAACGACAAAGCAATCCTTTTCTCAGTGTAGAATCTATAAATTAACAAATTAATAAAATAATACTCACAATAATATATGTGAAAGATATTACAAGCACAGTGACAAGTTATAAGCCTCATTATACTATAAAAATTTTGAAATAGAGTGCCGAAAGGTAAAATTATGAATGTTAAACAACACAAGCATATATTCAATCAAATGCTAGACTGTCCCTGAAGACCAACGCGCGGACAAACTGCATAAAGAAATACAAGAACACAAAGTTGTATACATTCTCCAAATGCATTTCAACCAAAACTAAAAACATCATCAAATAGAATACAATAATGCAAACATTTTACGCAAACATGAAAAGGCTTTCAAGACAAATATGTTAAAGATATTAGAAATAGAAAAACAGAAAATTAATAGCAGTATAACACTTCTAAATGAGAAAAACTATTTTACTGACCTTTATTTAAAAAAATCTCTCCCTTTAATTATATCAATATATAATTGTTATAAGCTGTTCATTTTCATTGTGTACTTTAAATTTTTACTTTTATATATTTTTCAATTTTCTATTGCCTTAAAATTATATTTCGAACGTTTTAAATATTTTCTTTTCTTAATTACTTTTAATTCTTTTTGGTTAGATTTTGTGGAGTTACTATTTTGTGCCGAATTAGGGTACTCACCCTTGTTCGTTCTTAATCCGCTTCATTTCTTTCTCGATTTATTGTTTTTATTTTTCATATAATTTATTTAGCGTCTCAATTTTAGCTGTCAATCCTTTATTTCATAATTTACAGCATAGAAATAACGTAAATGGTATACCTGCAACGGCAAAACTACGATTTCAGGTCTGGATACGTATTTCCTATTATATATATAATCTAAATGTGAAATTTAAGTTGATTAAGTATTTATATACTATATAGCATGTCATTGGTCAAATGCCTCTACTATATACATTTAGGTAATTCAACTATCGCATGCATTTCATTCACTCGATCGCTATAACATAACCGATAGTAATAACCCATGGAGCTTAAGATTTTTAATAAGCGCTCTAACTAGGTGTCCAATTTTCGTCGGCTCCATCTTCAGCTTCCGCTATTAATTAGAGGTGGCTAAACGTGGCCCGCGCGGAGCCGCGTTCTAGTGTGGAACCGGCATTTTAAGACGTACCAAGAGTTTCAGTTTACCTTTGATTAATTCTTTTTACTGAGGGCGACGTCATCCCTCGGGAGCGGATTAAGACCGCCGAATTCGATATCGCGTTCTCGTCGTAACGCCCTAACGGTATTGTGATAAAATAATATAGGGCGGCGAGATAACGAGCTATTGTCAAGAGTATCGCGTGTCGAATCAATCAATACGATGCAAATGAATGTTTGCCCTCCGTGGCGTAGTTATCGTGACGGGTTGAATCAAATATGGGTGGGGAGTGTGGGTTTTGAGTACTGCGCATTGGTTTATTGCAATACGGCTGTGATAGGAGGAGTGGTTGAATGTTGCTAGAAAGGAATTCTAATTATATCGTGTTTGTTCAATTCCTTAGTTAAACAATATTGCTTCTTTTAATGTTTTACATGCATTTTATTGATTCTCTATTTAGTATTAATTTAACGAGAAAGATTCTTTCAGCATAAAATTTGAATGGAGTTAAATTAAAAATTCACAGAGCAAGAATTGAGAACTTTTTTTACTCTAAACCAGAGTGCAAATTTACCACAACTTACGGTGTGCATATTCCTAAAACTTATGATAGATTGGCAACCCGTTAAGTTCGTAATTGTAAATTTACAGAATTATTATCAATTACAAAGTCCTTTTTCAAAATTTTTAACCTAATTAATTTTAAAGCAGCAGCGGCTTGTGACAATATTGAATGGTGCGGCCAATTTCTGGCCAACTACTTCTCCTTCCTCAATTTTATTAATTTCACAAAGTTTTGAATTAGTTTAGCTTAGCTTGCAGTAATTTGTTTATTGCTAACTAAATTTTAAACAAAAATTTAATGTAGATGAATTTAGAAGCCATTTTAAAATGAAAAATACATTAAGTTCTTATAAGGAATACTTATCTACCTAAATATAAACACAATAACAACGAATGAATTGATAATACAAAGATGGTATCAATATTTTAAAACAACATTAAATAGGGAAGAGCAAACTATCGAAATACTAGCTGAAAATAACTGTGACATGATAGAAAACGCAGAAGAGGGGAGAAATAACAATAGAAGAAGTGGAAGAAGCAATAAATAAAAGAAATTCAAAAACGGGAAAGCAGCCGATCAAGACCAAATCAAGTTCAAATTACTAAAATATATGGGTAATACAGGTAACAGAATATTACACAAAATAATAACACTTGCATGGCAGACGAACAATATACCCAGGGACTGGTCAATGGCCACAATCCTGCCTATATATAAGAAAGGTGATAGAACCAAGTGTACAAATTATAGACCGATCTCCTTAATCAATACTGCGAGTAAAGTTTATGAGTTAATTTTGGAAAAACGAGTTTGGAGAAACTTAGAAGAAACACTTGATGACAATCAAGTGGTTTTTGACCTGATAGGGAAACTACCGATTTAATCTTTAGTTTAAGGCAAATCGTGGAAAAGGTTATAGCATACAATACAATAGCAAAGTGTATATGGGCTTTGTAGATCTAGAAAGAGCTTTTGATACCGCACCCCGAGGAAGAAATGGAAGATACTCGTAGACAGAGGAATAGGAAAGAAACTACTGAAAGCAATAATCAAAGTATTTATGATTGTACACGAAATATTGTAAGAACAAATAATAACATCCTCCTCAGAGAATTTATAAACAACTAGGGGCGTAAACAGGGTGGTAATTCTAAGTCCAGTTTGTCCATAATGATGAATTGGGAAAAAATGTCGAAGAGAAACAAAGGGATACAGAGTGGGGAGTAAAAAATCTATCTCAAATTATTATTAGTGAACTAATGTATGCAGATGATCTCGTTATCCTGGCTAACACAAAAGCAGACCTACAGGAAGGTATCAAAATATGGAATCGAGAAATTAAAACTTCGGATTAAGATGAGATGAGGAGAAACAGAGGTAATGGTAATTTCAAGAAATGCAGAAATGATAAACATAGAAGTGGATGATGTGACCTTAACACAAGTGAATAACTTTAAATCTTGGGAACACATAAACACAATGGGTGAAATAGAATAAGAAAATTAACAGCAGAATGATGAATGTGAATAAATGCTATTATACACAAAAAAAAGTTTTATACAAAAAAATGAAAATTTATAACTCCGTGTGTGTTCTATCTTGACACATGGTGTGAACGTGGTTCATTAAATGAGACACAAAGAAGTAAATTACAGCGAGTGAAATGCGATATCTGAAAGCGGTCGCGGGAGTGTTTCGTAGAGAATAGAATAAGAAACATCTGTTGCGGAACGGTATTGAGATGGTGGCAATGGTACAAAAAAATGAGTGGAGACAGTTAGTGGTTTGAACTATTTCACGAATGGACAATAGTAGAAAGTAAAGCAAATATGGACAGCTGGAATTGATAAGAAACGCGCAAAGGAAAACTGGCTCAAAACATAGAATGCGCAGGTTGCTAAAACAACTTAAAGGAGAGAAGTATAAGTTGGTATGAAGCAAAGCGGATGGCTCAAGATCGTGCTGATGGCGGGTTTTCTGCAATACAACCCTACACCTTTGAAGGTAGATGGGGACGGATTTTGTATGCATTATTATGTATATATATAACCATTAACGTATTTCCTTCGAACTTGCGTATAATTAGTCTTTAAACTGCACCTACATACATGAGTTACTTGTTTACATTTCCTCAAGCCTAACTACGCAAAATTATTCAGGTATTTTTGTGATTTTATATCGACGAAAACATAACACAACACAGGGAACAGAGTTATTTACATGAAAATCGTCGAAATGGAATTTTATCCACAACACCAACGTATTTCTCACAAATTTGTTATGTAAATTAAAATAAACTGTCTTAGCTGCTGCTTGACCTTTGGTTTGATAAACTAGCAACTGACTGGCTTTAGGCTAATTAAATGGTAAAGTTTTTGGTTATTAATTTATTAATGCACTAAATCCTACCTATTATATATTCTTTAATGATCAGAAGTTTTGTGTTGTTTATTTACGGTATTTCTACTTACCATACCTGATTTAATTGCTTTCAGTTAAAATTAAACATGTCAAACAGGTTAATAATATGTAATGGAAACAGTGTAATTGTCAGATCAAAACAATAAATTGTTGCATAAGTAGAAGTATTTTCATTATCAGACATTAGAAAAAAATACTTATTCAACGCTCATTATATCTTGAAGAGCGAGAGGAATTAATTGGGTATTAGAAGAATTTAATAAACCATTGAAACAATTTCATAACGTATCTAGTAATTAATTACTTATGTTTTATCTTGTAAATCTTTAAAATGAAAATCTTTAAAAGTTCTCTTAGAGTAGATTGCTTAAGTCAGTAAAAACGACGCTATAAATAATTCTAACTGAAAATATCTTACAAAAATTAGAATCATATAACCTGAAGATTTTTCATTGTATAAAATTGCGAGTATGCATATGGAAATATTAGAAAGTGAATATTTCTATGAAGAATTAAATCAAGGTTTACAAAGTTTATGGCGAAAAATAGGTTTTGACTTTTGCAGCCCGACAAAATGCATTAGTCAATCAATGAAATCCCTAATAAGAACTAGTAGCTAGTTGATGCAATAACTTCAGTAGAATCTACAATTGGGTAGCATTCTTCACTGACCACACAATGGAAGTCCCAAATAGAAAAAACAACAGAGACATTAAAGAGCAGCAACAGAAAAAAATTTCCGCGTAGCTTAGTAATAGAGAAATATATGACAATGAACACAATTTTTGCGGGATTGTACATCCGGCTCTACTCGGAGATGTAAACACCTGACCAATCAAAAATGTTAAAATATACCTATTTAATGCTACTTGGACGAAATATGTTTTACATTCTGAATTATTAAATATAACTAGTTAAATTATCTATATAAGAAGAGGAAAAGAAAAAAATTTAAAATAAAAAATAAAATTTCTATTATCAATCAACAAAAATTTCTTGTCCATGACCGAAGTCGTGTTCTGGTAACTCATTAATCAATTGCTTACTGTTTGCATGGGTGACTATTTTTTCGAAAAAAAACTGAGGTATGATGGCTTATGTAGTAACAATGCCATGTTGGCTATGTCTTGACGCCTCGGCGCATCATGGAAATACAGATCTTGCTTAATCGGACGCGGGGTAAATAAATAACTAGTGAATCTCCCTATAGCAATTGATGCCTCAGTCAGGGTATTATATAGTTTCAGTAATTGTGTTTAGAGAAAGTTTCATATTATTGAATGTATTATACTCAGCTTTCAAACAGTTAATCTTCGTAAGATCTTCCGTATTTCTTGGCAATTTCTCCAGCCTGGCTGGCTCTCCTTTTTGCGGTAGATATTTTTTTCGGTGTCGTTACCCTCGGCACTGTTATGCAAATGCAATTGAGAAACAAAGTGCAAAACATTAACGTTTTTCGCCGTCGACGGCAGAGAATGGTGTTAATAATTCGGCACCGTGCTCTCGTCTCGGACCGCCTTCTCTTCTCCGGTCCTTTAATTTCGCATTCTCTTACGTAAACAGAAGCCCTCAGAAGAAGGGATGATGATAATAATAGAAACGGAGCGAGCAGGAACCGGCCCTTTGTGATGTTAATGTTTTCCTGCTTCTGATCTTCTCGACGAAGGTCGGCCGGAGGCGCTGGGCGCGTACCAGGTGTTTTGCTGTTGATGTTTCTGAATCGTTGTTTCTCGCGAACTCGGCCTACTGCGTAGACTGACGGAAAGACAGTCAATTTTACCGTTTAGTTACTGTCGCTTAATATGACGAAAATGAAATGAGTGTGCCTGTATCGGATGAGCGTGTGTGAGCATGTACTTTGTTTAATCGACGATGGGCTGATCTTACAGTGTGCTTCCTGCGTGTCCTTAACTAAATATTTGAGAGCGTAAATAATATAATTGTTAGTAATATTCTTCTGTTGAAGGTACTATAAAGGGCGGTAATGGTTGGCACATTAGTTTGTTACGACTGTTAATGTCACAGTGTTCCACGTATGAAAGCCTATGACAACTGATTCGTTAGAATAAAAGTTTAACATTTGTACATTACGTCATATCTAAAAATCGTCCCACATTTTAACGGAGTTACTCTAAAAAAAAGTAAAAATAATGTATGTTTATAGTAATTGGACATGTATGAATATCTAAATGAATTTGCATGTTATTGTACTACAACACAAATTAATCAAATATGTTTATATTTCTATATTTATTTCTTTTCTATAGTGTTTTCTTGCTCGCTTTTATTTTATCTGATTTTCATTCCAAGCTTTTCTTTTTTTTTTGCTTTCTCTTGTTGCATTTTTCTGTTTCCAGAACTATATGTCAACTTTTTATAAGTGATTATATAGGTAACAGCAAGAGAAAAAAAAGTTTCTGCGTAACTATAGTAACACTAATAGACAAGTTTTTGCTGAGCAAGTACTCTCTACAAATTGGCATATTCACTCCTGCAAAGCAACAGAGTGATATAAACTTATTTTTTGTCACAGCTAACTATTTTAAAAGCAAAATATTCATCAAAAATGCTTTTTGTAATTATGAACAACGGTGTTTCTCTGTAGTTTTATCTTTCAAACTCTACAAAAATATGTTAAATCAACTCAAATTGGGTTGTATATACATAATAACAATAAATTGGATTTATACAACCATAAAATGTTGGATGCAACACTACGTTCTGTTAAACTAACCTTTCAAGATACCCACCTTTATATTTAATAACAAACTAGTGTTGAATTTCTATGAAAATATGTCTTACGATTTCAAGAAACTCTGGATACCTTATCGACTTTTAAACAACCCTTATTTCATATATGAAAAAGTATTTAAAACACTGTTAACTAAAGTCATTCAAGATATCTATTCTTTGTCATACAGAACTTTGGGAAAAATTTTGTACGAAATATTTTTGTCCTAATTTACAAAAAAAATGGTAATAAAAATAAAATAAAAAATTTCTTATATGTATTTAAGATCTATAGTGCTATAAAAAAAAAAAAAACATGACGGCATAGTCCAAAGGGTATTTACATAGCGAAAATTTATTTATATACAAACTGGTAACGCTGTTTCTAATTTGCCAGAGCAATTTACAGCAACAGATATTGTAAAATGGCATTAAAAAATTTTTAAAATAAAATTTGTTTTGGTAAAACCAGACCTACTGGTAAAAATAAGTTAGCAAAATTTAATTGTGGATTTTTTTTTAAAAAATGACAGCACATGTTTGATAAAGGGTGAAAGCTTATGTTTGCTCAATATGTCGCTAAATATGTGAGTAAGGTAAGGTTGTATACTAAATTAAACAAAAAGTCCAGTATTTTAACAGTGCAGTTTTATTTGAATAGGAGCTATATTACAGTCGTAGTGCATACATAAGCAGGGTAATTGAGCAGAGTAAATTAATTTAATATCATGAGAGTAACAATATTGTATATAGTACAATAAAATAATGCAGCAAATTACACAAGTAGTACAACAGTGAATAGTAGTGACGATATTAAGATTCTACAGGCTTCAAAAATCACAGAGCATAAATGAAACAGCTCCTTGCTGGATTGTCTTACCTTCTCTTTTGAAAGAAATAGTCCTGAAAAAGTCTAATCGTCAGTTTGCATCTTACTTATAAATGACTGATGCCAGGATATAAAGAGGGAGTGAGTAAAAATCCTTCTAAATATAAAAGTAGCTGAACAGCCCTAAACAAATTAATCCAACGCTATTCATTTAGTTGAAATTAGTGCAATTATCATGCTCACAGATTCCAGCTCTGCGAATACATTCAGTGATGTGGTTCTTAATTAAAATAAACTTGCTAAGTAGAACATTTAAGTTCTCACATATAAACTCTAATTGATTAATAAACTAACATTTGTTTCATGTAAATGCCAACGTTACAAGTATCAGAAAAGGGTCTAGTTTAAGTAGCAACAAATTTCGAATTTAACACGGTGGCTGAAAAGTTCCGTCCTTTATAATTGAACTATATAATTAAACCAGGACCCAACTATATAATTAAATTAGAACCGTAACAATAATAAGAGCAAAAAAATGACAAACAAATGCTTCAAAATTGGCTTCCTTGGGCTTAATACACTTCGGACCTGCTTTTGAAATTTGCAATTATGGTCGCACAGGCCTTCACCCGCATGAGCCGCTTAGAGCGCATCGATACAAGGTTCGAGTAGCCGACACTTTCCCTCCAGAATGACTAGGCGGAGTAGTTTCATAGGGTTAGATCCGGTCAGTTCGGCGGCCAAACATCCTGCCCCAAAATCCAGGAAACAGTTTTAGACGCGATTGTCGATTGGCGGATGCGCGGCCCCGTCCTGTTGAGCGTGAAATCAGCTGGGAAAGTGCGGCGTCGCGCCACGGCCTCGTATAGCGCGATGACCCTCTGTATGCTAGATGAAGACCACGGAGTCTTCCCAGTGGCGAGATTCGGCCAACATAACCAGCCAGGAAAAGATGGGTCAATGGTTTCACCGCGCAGTCCTCCTGCCTTGCTAGAGTGCTGCCGGCAATTTGGCGATTGCAGAGCGGACTAACGGTGAAAATCTTCTGTCGGTGAAGAGCACTTGGACAAAGAGACGAGCCGAAGCATCTGGCGGATTTCTGCAGCTCTTCGTTTTCATCGCATCATTGAGGAAGTGCACGCCGCGATTTTGTAGCTTTGGTAGTCCCGCTTCTTTTTGACATGTTTTGGAGCAGTCGCTGATGTTGAGCTCTCAGACATTTTACGCATTGACACTCGTTGCGTCGGATCCGGATCGCACTTGTGATTTCTCCGAAGTGGTCGCGTGGTTGGACACCGTCCGAGACGTCCGCGTCCCTCTATTCCTTGTACGCTTTACGCACCGTAACGGTTGCTCTTGTAAACGTACGAACATGTGGCCGCCTCCATTCCCCTTTGTAAAACTCAACAACAGCGACACGAGCATTTTCACGATCCATAGGTTTAACAGAATTGAAAATAAAAACATAACTGGAGCATTTCTAGATCAAAATTCAGCGAGGAATTCATTAAAACTATTAAAAACAACAAATAACGACAATAACATCGCCAAAAAATGAGCAAACAAAAAAGTACTGGGACTTATCAGCCACTCTGTAGATCGAGGGACGTAATACGTAATTGTATTGATAGATTTAATAAAATTATTAAAAACAACAAATAACGACAATAACATCGCCAAAAAATGAGCAAACAAAACAGTACGGGAACTTTTCAGCCACTCTGTAGATCGAGTCACCTAAGTGCCTGTGGATGGTACTCGGACTTTTTGACATTCCTGTATATATAATTATACAAAGTAGGCTAGTAACCTGACAGCTATATATAAAATATTCATGAAACCTAAAACACCTTACAGAAAGTTTCATTGATTTAAAGATTTTTTTCTATTAACGTAGGGTGAGACAAAAATGATAAATACTTCAAAACTTCAAATATAGGGTAACTTAAGCTTCCAAAGCTAGGCTAGTAACCTGACAGCTATATAGAAAAAAATATTCATGAAACCTAAAACACCTTACAAAAAGTTTCATTGATTTAAAGATTTTTTTTCTATTAACGTAGGGTGAGACAAAAATGATAAATACTTCAAAATTTCAAATATAAGGTAACTTAAGCTTCCAAAGCTTGCAGTAAATATGGGTTTCAACGTAAATTAGTGCAGTGAATAGCATTTAAAAAAGAATTTACATTCCAGAATAAGGAGATAAATTTGAATGGTCACTATGCATTTGGCAAAATGTAAGTTGGTGTAGTAAGAATAGAATATGACTTACAAAAATTACAGTTTTGTAAAAATAAATTTTAACGCATAAAGCATATGTATTTTGCTTTTCACACATAACATTTATATTTATATGGAAATTTTATGCATCTGTACGTAATACCGGTGTATTAAATTCATTCCAGTAAGAAACAAGCTTATAATAAACCCTGTAATATATCTACATACGTTTGTTATTATTACCTGTCGGAGAAAAAACCTATATGCAATATATTATATCTCTTATATACTCTTTCCCAAATATGTACATAAATATCAACCAGAGTTTAATCTGGAAACGTAGCTTAAATACGATGGCTGGCTGTGTTCGGGATGATGCCTAGCAGGGTCGCAAAATTATCAGGTGTACGACGTCAGCGGGGTTACGCGAGGCGCACGCTAGCTGTTAACCCGGCCACAGAGATAGTGCGGAGATAGCATCGGGTCCGACCGCAAAGACAATAAATCATAAAGAAACGTTTTCAACCGTTGCTCGGCATCTCTACGCGCACGACAACCTTGTTTTGGTCGTCGCTCTTCTGGGCGTGCTTTATGCTGGAATCCTAAAACGCGACGCCTTGTTTGAGTTACGGAATTTATCGGGGTTAAAATTATCGCCCTCCGCTTTTTGCTTGCATATTAGTTGACGTAGATGTATAGTATGCCTTCTATGTTTGCTTGTCTACTCTAAATTTAAACTGATAGAACGTAGAAAGGACAGTTCTCAAAACATAGACGATTTTGTTTGTTTTTGGATTACAATCACTTGCGACGAAATGGGAAATAAAGTTGTAATGCAGTAAACAAATATAATAGAGATAAGGCATTTGCAGGGACAACGCAAAACCAATCTAATATACAGAGTGTTGGGTAAACATGTGGCAAAAATTCAAGGGGTTATTCCTTGGCCTATTCTAAGAACATTTTGTCCTATGATGATTTTTGAAAAACCCCTTTGTTTCGAAGATACAGGACGAACAATATTTGCGACAGTAACAACATTTTATTATCAAAAAGTACATGTAAGGTTGCTCAATCTAGAATAAATGTTCGAAATGGTTTCCTCCAGCCTGGATACAAGCATTCAATCTTCTCGTCATTGACTGTCGAACTCTTTTAAACACAACAGAAGAAATAAACTATCGGGTTTAAGTGTGGGGATCGAGCAGGCTATGCGTGTGGCCCACCGCGATCAATCTAGCGATCTCCGTATGTTGCTGTTAAAAAATTACGAGCAACCAAACTGAAATGTGGTGGTGTACCATCGTGCATGAACCAAATTGCAATTCTTGCCGCGTATGGTATCCTCCAGAAACTCAGGTAGCGTAGCTTCCAAAAAGTTGCGGTATACCACGCCAGTATGTATTTCTGGTAGAAATACCGGTCCATTTAAATAGTCACCCACAATTCCAACCAACAATTCAACGAGAACTGATGTTGAAAACGATTTCGATACCTCATGCGGATTTTCATCTGCCCACACATGGTTATTATGAAAATTCTGTATTGCATTTCTTGAGAAACTGGCTTCATCGGTAAAAAAATCTGTGTCAGGACTAGAAGGATGCGAACTAATGTTTGCAATATCCATTGACATAATGCAATACGTGAGGGAAAATCAGCAGGTAGTAGTGCCTGAACGCGTTCAATGTGGTATGGATACAACAAATTGTCCTTAAGAATTTTCAATCTGTCCAATGATTACATTCAAGTATTTGCAATTTTTCGCGTAAACTACCAGGATCTTCCTCTATCATCTCCAGCAATTCTGTCATCAATTGTACCGTTCTTGTGCAGTCATTGATCTTCCTGGCCCTCCACATCGTTTCATTGAGCCTGTTTCACAAGACGTCGACAAATGTTTTCGAAGATTTGCGGTCGGGGACATTACGGGCAGAAAATCGTTCAATGTACAATCGTCTAGCTTCTAATGAGTTGCCATCAGCAAGTCCATACATGAAATGCATGCCAATTATCTCGGCGTTTGTATACATCATAATAAAGGAATTCACTAACTCATTAAAGACACGTCAAACAGTCAAACGGTACTCAATCTAAACAGATGCGACCGATGAGACGTATTCAAATGAAATCCACTACTCGATCAGCCGTTTTATGTGATCGAGATCGAAAAAATAACAAATGATCTATATTGCACCAGATAGCCAGGCGATACTGAAGACTATTTATACTGAGCTGCAGTAGTTCTTCGATCTTCTTATTTGATGGTCCCTTAATAAAAGCCTTTCCAAGAATTGGCCTGGTTGTATTATTCCAGTGTTATTTGCGTTTCTGTTTGATCCAACTCCATACCACGTTCTCGTGCTATGTTTTTAGGAATTCCTCTAGAGTTTTTGGCTTTTTTGTTTCCTTCGATTTCCTTCGAAACGTGCACCCAATCGCAGTGACTTTATTGCAGTCGGTCGGTTTTCGAAACGTTCTCAAACCAGTTTGAAACGTCGAAAATTCTGTTAAGGATATGTGTTGAAATTATATGACTCTGAATCTCATTCCAAAAGATTGCCTTCCACATAATGGACAATATTTTTGTATCCTAATCATGCATATCTGCCACTTGATGTTTCTTGCAAACAGACATGCCCCATCCTTGCCTAGCTTATGCAGGCAACGGTCTGCGTGCTATGTAAACTTAAAAGAACTAATAAAATACAGCATGATATCCGCATTCATTTTATAATGGAGTTATCTTTATAGCACTTCATGTATAAGATTTTATCGCTTTTTTTTTCATTTAATTTTCTTTCTTCGCATATTACAACAAATACAGTACGTATACGCATGTATACGTGACACATATTCTGTGCATGATAAAAAGCTACTATAAAAAATGTCTATTTTCTTTGACCTAGTTAATATGTGGCATTGAGGGTTGTCTTTATGCGAAAAATAAACGAATAAACCCACATTCAATAAAATTAGACTGAATAGAACGTAAAATGTTTTTATGTCCATATTTAAAATCTTCATGAACTGTTGTTGAGAAATATGTATGCTTTATTTCGAAATTGGAGTCGTAATAATTTACTATCGAATAACTGGGAACTTCAATATTTTCAAGAAACGCAATAAACGTATATACAAACACAATACACATTTATAGAGACTTTAACATTGAATTAAAAAACTAAAGGACTATTTACACAAATATAAATAATTTATAGCAATATTTGAAATTCGTCTGATCATTATGGTAAATACATTAGATTCAGGTTGTTTCCTCTCTGGTGGCATACATAACCGGTGCAAGGAGACAGCTTTCAACATGATTTGAAACTTTTTTTCTGCCCGCATTGTGTGTGAAGAATGCGCTGAAAAAACACACACCAGACTGATCAGTGCACTCAGAAAAGTACTGCATTGAGCTAACTAAAATTTGGATAATTTAACAATGCTGTTTGATTGTATATGGCGAACCAAAATTTTTTGTTGCAACAAAAAAAAAAATGTTAGGTAATTTGTTATTAATACAACAAATTTATATGTGTTATGGTAACTCTAGCAAGTGGGGTCAATCGAGCTTTTGAAACGTATCATACAAAAAAATATATTTTGTTGATAGAACTCTATGCACATGAAGAAAAAAAAACGATTTGGTTGCGTCAACCAAATTTTTACTTTATCAATCCAAGAAAGCGCCGCGGTAGTATGCGGTTATGGGAGTCCCCTTTCAACGATACGGTTCTTGTTGTAAATATCAGATTAACAATTTAATAATCGCATTTACCTTGCTACTCTGCTAATATGTTCTGTTACTGAAATGAAATACGAGAAGCGCCTCATATGGCGAGAATTTGGAATTTTTTGCTAAACATGTATTTTAACGTGTGTGCTGTTTACATGATAGGGAGAAACTGCTACATAATAGAGTATGCATTAAATGAGATTCAAGCTAAAAATTCTTGACCTCTATGACCAGAAATAGCTTTGATTAATTAAATTTTTGTCATAATAACTAAAAAAATCAAACAAAAAGCATTATTAATTCAACACAATAACATTTCTGGAGTGAAAAGGAAGCATTTAAACTCGTAGGAATAAACAAACCTAGGATACGTCGCAGAACGACCCGTGACAAAAACAACTTTAATTCTCTCAAACAGTTCACCTCAAAGCATAATATAAAAAGAAATGCCACAACCCAAAGTTGGAAACGATTGGAATAAGAATACATATGCAAACTTTAATATAGCAATGCTTTAATCAATAACGTTGTTTTTCATGGTTTAGTTCAATACATATTTATCGAATCATAGTAATATCCTATACTCAAACAAACTACAAGTATAGTGAGAGACGATGTGATCGCTTCTATGAGAGAAGGTGCTTAGAAGAACTAAAACGACGTAGATAAAGCAAAACGAAGGATTCCTAATGGTATACGGAAGACTTTTCAGAAAAAAAAAACAACGAGAATG
This sequence comes from Protaetia brevitarsis, assembly GCA_004143645.1. NCBI lineage: Eukaryota > Metazoa > Arthropoda > Insecta > Coleoptera > Scarabaeidae > Protaetia > Protaetia brevitarsis. The sequence continues at coordinate 1,612,873 of RXPK01000027.1, read as the reverse complement.
CAAGCAAAAAATACGTCTTGGATATACACAGTAACAGACTGACTATGGGGCAAGAATATAAAGCTAGTTGCTGCACTAGAGTGCAAAGTTTAGCCTGGTGTATACACAATGGCAATGAAAACTTGCCAACGGCAACTATTGAAGTGGATACTAAACCACATTCCTGTCCACATTTTGGTGGAGAAGTACAACAAAAAGATCACAGGCAGAGATGTTCAGGCAAGAAACCATAGGGTGCACAAATCTCAATCTCCAAAAGATGATCAAAACCTGGTGCGTGCACCAGAACAAGCGAGCCAAAAGAATTCGGCTTCTTGGAAATATTACCCTATTGAAAAATCGAATGGCATTGACCAAATATTGTGTAACTGAATAACCATCAAATGTATATGAATGGTTCCAACACGAAGAAGGACCTGGAAAAAAATATAGTTGCCGCGAATCAAATATCATCATTGTTGGGCCATTCTAGAGCGTAAGAAGTGAAACAAGGAGTAAGAAAAAGTAAACCATTGAAAAAAGTCACGTTACGGAAATGAGGTAAAGTAGAAGTCTTCTGGAAGCGATACTAAAGGTGCCGGAGAAGTAGAAGAAAATCCGATTTTAGAAAAATCTGTAAGGTTGGGGCGAGCAAAAACTCTTCAGGGAAGTATAACCAGAAGATATCTACAGAATGTATCAGACTTAAAAATGAGTAGCATGAGATATCTATAATAATAGAAGTACATTTTTGAAACTGTGAGGTTTTATGCAGCCTCAAAGGCGGTCAATGAGATGAAATTCATTAAAAAATAAACATCGAATGTATTATTGCCATTTTGATAGTTTAATCAATTCTCGAAGAATTTCACGCTCACGTACTTCAAAGAAATCGTCAAATCCTTGTCAAGAATTCTATTTTTCAAGCAGTCACTCACTGGTCTTTCAATGTTTCGATTTATTTTATCAAGCATTTGCGTAAGCTTATTTTGGGCAAGCGGTCAGAAAAATTAAATATACAACATAAACGTCCCTTAAAACATCAAAAATAAATAACACCGTAAAAAACATTTTACCTCAATTATAGACATAATATTCGTTTGTGCCCGCAAACGCTTTCATGCAAATCCATGCGCGCTGTGTTAAACCAGCGCATATGCAATTATAATCGCACGTCTCAAACGAGGAAACCCTTTAATGAGACGCAAAGCAATAAAGCGCCGTGCGCATTCATTAAAACCTCCAACGCAAGGAGACGAACATCGAAAGTAAACCAGCAAGTGCAACGCACACATAGATATATGCACAACAGGTATACAATGCTCGCGCGAGCCTTAAAGATAGATGTGTGATTCTGTGACGTTGGAGAAAAAGATATACGGTTACCTTCGGATTTAAAAATAACGTACAACGCGGGTATTAAACGTCAGAAACTTATAACAGCTGATAACCACCGCGAATGCAAGGACGCGATACGATACCGTGGATGAGAAGCACGAAAACTAAGACGCACATAACAAAACACTATCGCATGAACAAAAAGGTTGACAAAGGCCCTGGAACCGTACGGATAAGAGAAAATGAAAAGCGCTCGAAAAATGTTTGATACTTAGGGCGACGAAAGGATAGCAGTTTAACGTTTCAAAAGCGGCATTTTTCACAACGGTATCTGTAGGAGAACACAGTAAGGGAGATTACAATCGACTTCCGATTTAAATCGAGAAGAGAAAAGATACGGTTCCGTTTTACAAGTTTTCTTGTTTAGTCTTTGATATTCGCGATTATTTTTGATATTTTAGATTCTAAAGGCCGAAGAGTAAACTGAGAGATAAAATTGATNAATGTAATTCAGTCAAACGTATGAAAATATTCTGCCCTTCATTTACATGTCTAGGTATACCACAAAAAATATATATAACTCGTTCAATTCAAACATCATCTTCAAACATTATGTTATTTATTAAGATATTACGTGCCATTTTGTTTCAAAAATGTACAAAAATTAATATCTCCACAACAATAAATAGAACACCTCGAAAACACCGTAATACAACAAATAAAAGTCTTCTTTCACTTGCCGCCATACTTGTCATTTGAAACTACAAGTGAGGTTAACTGGACCTTAAGCCGGACAAATCTTCGGCTTATTTTGAATAACATTTAACTGGTTTTTAAACAGCGGTGCAAAACGAAATCATAGTTTAAGATCTACTTAACTCTTAAGTTAAACTTAAGTATAACCGGTGCAAATAGCCGTTAGCAGTGCTTCAGTTACGTATTATTAGTATTTATGTTAGTTTATTTTACTTAGATTTACGTGTAAAACTAAATACTTTTTTCATTAATATATCGGCCGTGTTCGTTATTTTAACCTTGGAAACATGACAATATGTAAAGATTACATTTCTATTAATAGAATTGACACAATATCCATTCGACATTTATAAACAATCTAAAGGGAGACATTAATCAAGAGCGGCGTGGGATTTTCGCCCTTCCGGGAATTCCCCCGGAACAGGAACAAAAAAAAAAGTACACCTACATAACACACAATACTGCAGTGAAACTTCGACACCGGCAGCTGGATAGCGGTGAAAATTTCATTACCGACCGAAGGACAATGTCATCGCTCATATAGCGAGCTGGTCGACGTCCGAAATATTTTTCATCATCGGATCAGCGAAATGACACGCGTCCGGACAACCCACGGGACGAGGAGGCGGCCAGTGAGGGGTGGTGACGTTTGATTTTGATGAAATACCCGTCGAAGCTGCATTTAAGCCCTCTGTTTACTCGTTTCATTTTTTTTTTTTGCCGTGCCACCGACTGACGTATCAGTTTAACGAATTGTTGGTTTCGTTTTTTTTCCGTTTGTTTCTTTTAATTCGTTATTAATCGACAATGCACGCGAACGGTGTCGTTTTGCATCGGGTGTGGCTGTGACAAATTGATTGATGTTCTTTTAATTGATGGGATTTCGTTTTTTTTTTCTTTTTTTGTAATCCCAACATTGCTTTAATTTAATATCAATTACTTTTTATATATGCATAACTTTTTTTAAAGGGGGAAATTGTAATTTTAGTGTTAGGGAGATGAAAGTAAATGGTCCAATTTCTCACAAATTCTTTAATGACGACTACCGGTTTCTTCCACTAAAGGGCATCTTCAGGTCAGTATTATAAAACAGTTTAAAATTTAGTCATGTCGACCATGGATTATAATTTTAATAGGTTTACACTTGTAACATTGGAGCTTCATCAAAACATCGGCATATTATTAAAAATCATCATTACAGAATGATGGAGAGTAGGATGGGAGTTCAGCATGGATTTATTTTAGGACCTCTCCTATTATGTTGTTTGTATTGGCGACGGAAATGTGTATACTGAGTAAGTCGATAGTCCGATTTCGGTCGATATTGACTTTAGCATCTCTCATAAGAGATTTTTCAATGTGGCATCATACATGATGGAAGGAAGGGCGCGTTTTAAAAATATTTTCAGATGGACGGGGTGTATCAGCTTCCCAGGACTGTACTCAATTTATATTTTTTCAAATGAAACCATTTTTTAGGCATGCTGTGTTGTTGTATTGAATGCTTCCAAATCAATTTGCCAAATTTACAGTTTTAGTTTCAAACAAGAAAGAAATTGGGCTTTGTTAATATAAGATTATATGATTAGGTAATTGTAAATATGAATTGTAGTAAGTTATTATTGTTATTATTAGCGAAGAATTATGTTGTATTAATAAATTTTAAAGCTTTTCTTTTATATTTTCTAATTTAAATTTAACGTGTTTGCATTTAGCTAATGCATCGGTGTTGGTTTTGTTCATGCGTACTCTTTTTGCCTTGAACACCTGGTCCTGTTCTTTCTCGATATGTATCGGCCGGTGAAGTTCGGTGTTCCTAGAGCTTTCGGTTTAACTTGTTTATTGTGTTTAAGATATTTCATTTGCGAAAGTAATTTCATGTTAGTTACAAGTTCATTCAAGTTATATTAGAAACTCCCTAGTACACTCAATCGTAGTGATATCACTAATGTAAAAAAGGCTAGTATTTTTTTGTATTTCTTTTTTAAATTAGTAATTATTTTGAAAAATTGAAAACTTGAAATTGTTTTCTAATATTGTTGTAATTATTGCCATATTTTATTAAATTTGTGTTAACTAGACATTTTTTAATTTTATTTTGAGTTTTAAGAACTCGCAAGAAGACGGCGATCTACTCCCAGATCATAGCAATATGTTTGTTTCAAATTTCGAATGCACCTACATCAAATTTTCAAAATTCACGTGTTTATTTAATAAAAAAAAGCTCTTTCTTATGAATCCAATGTTATTTGGTAAAAATTATACAGGGATTCCCCAGAAGCAATTAATTTCTACAATATGTAAAGCTCTTCAAATCGAAGTTAAGGTATAACACAGCGACCTCAAAGATACATACTGCTGTGTACAGACTGAATTCAAAAAGCAAAATAAAATTAAAACTGTAAAATTAAATTAGCTAGCTCAACGGATAAAATTCAAAAGGGCGCAAAAGAACAAGTAATCTCAGAGTTACCCTCGCGAATTAAAACTTGAATCTAACCACGAAAAGTAAAATGTGGGTGAATGAAATTTGACTTTCTTAATTACCCCAAAAATTGAAAAGGTTTAATTAAAAATAAAAGAACAGAATTTTGAATGACATCAATAAATAAAGAAAAAAAATGTTAATTACAATTTTTTGCAGAAAAAACTGCAACTGATTCTAAATTACAATAGGACAACGCTAAACCCTCAAGGCAAAAGATAAATTAGTTCAGAAAGATAATTCTTTTCTCACTAAAAAAAATTTACAAAAACGAAAACTAAAAGCAAGAACAATGCTACTATTCACCCAACCCGAGGTGATTAATAAAATAAAAATGAAACAGCAAACTAGAAAAACCAAAAATGAACTGTTTAAAATTATAATGAGGGAATTAAAACTAAAATCTATCTTCCCGCACGAAATAATAAATGATCTTATACAGTGAGGTCGCAAATGGTCCCCCCCCCCCCTCCCTGATAACTTTTGAATGGTATGAGATAGAGCAATGAAACAAAAACCAAGTGAAATTAGAGATAATTTGCGATTTTTTGCCTATAGAGATACGCACATGGCTTCTGATGTAAAATAGAGGGCGTAGCTATCTTTAAAAATTTAAATAGGAAGTAATTTCATTTAGAAGCTCATTTAGAAGATATTTCTATTACTTTTATGGCAATGCAAACAGTTTTACGATTTTCGAAATTTTTACCAACTTATCCAAGATTAATAATTGGAGTACTTACGTTACTTAACTCACTAAACTCACGTTTTTGCAAAATTTAGCAAAAGTGTCTTATCTGTCAGTGTATGTGTCACGTGTGTGGGTGTCTATGTTACAGATTACTGTAATTACAGGTTTCTGTACACTATATCCAAAAAGCGAATACGAGGGCTATCGAAAAACTAACGTATGTATTCCAATTATTAATCTTGGATAAGTTGGTAAAAATTTCGAAAATCGTAAAACTGTTTGCATTGCCATAAAAGTAATAGAAATATCTTCCAAATGAGCTTCTAAATGAAATTACTTCCTATTTAAAATTTTAAAGGTAGCTACGCCCTCTATTTTACATCAGAAGCCATGTGCGTATCTCTATAGGCGAAAAATCACAAATTATCTCTATTTTCACTTGGTTTTTGTTTCATTGCTCTATCCCATACCATTCAAAAGTTATCAGGGGGGGGTGGGACCATTTACGACCTCACTGTATATAAAATGTGTACACAACAATATAATAACAATTATTATTAAGCGAGTTCCTTGATGGACAACAAAATGGCAGCAATAAATTTAAAAATTTACGTCTACTCACGCTTGCTTCTGCCAAGGAACTAACTCTTACAATCTCGACCGCTGCGTACAGCGAAGCCGCAAAAATCAATCCGTCAACGGACAAAATCTCAAAGCTATACAAGCGAACACTATACATATCAATGAATGAAATTAATTCAAAACAACTGAACATTTAACTAAATAAATCATACAAACAATTCATGAACTAAATCTTATATAAAAATAAACATTGCATCTGTGAAAATTCTCTCGAAACATTGGCAAACGCTGATCGGAGAAAACATGACAAAAATGCAACTTGAAATGAAAAAACAACGTGGTGCCCGTCCACAGCAATACGTTAACACAATCTTTAATGAGAAAATAAGCCACCTGAACCACTAAATTTTGACACTCTGTAAAGAAAGTATTTCAAAATGACTGATTTATGCTCATTGTTAATCTGATCACCGGGATTCAGAAAGAAAGATGTATTTCCGTTTAGTTTTCAATCGTTTTCATTGGATGTCTAAGAAGTTCTTGACATCAGCGAGATTCAGCGTCACTAACGATTCGAAAAACCATTCCACATTTCCCTAGCTCACTCGTTCGTTCTTCTTTTTTCCTATCCCTTCTGATTTACCTTTTGTTCGCCTACAACGGCAAACGGCAAACTATTCGTTGTTCGCCTGACAAGTATATCAAACATACAGATACATACGTGTATTCATGCAAAGTATTTTGCGTATACGGGCGAACGTGCCCGGGTGTGAGTAGACGGCGACTCCTCCGCCTCGCCTCGAAGAACAGGAAATATCACGGCAAAAACTGCGCTCCTGAATTTTCATTTCATAGTCGATGTTTATCAGACCGTTATGTTCCCCATTCATATTTCAGACAGCGCAGCAGCACGCCGCCGTTAGCTACTACTCTAGCTTCCTGCGTATTTCTATGCATGTATTTCCAGGAAAAACTTTTGACGTGTTTCAGAATTCTGTCTCTCGGAACGACGTTCCCGATTTGGCGCAATATTCAAACCGAAGGCGTTCGCTTGGCTCTTCGGTTGAAGGGACGATATATACGGACATCTGCGGTTCATATGTGTGCATATATTGTATTACCGCGGCGAAGATGGACAGTGACGGTGTGTAAACAATGGAGCTGCCAGGATGTACGTATAAAAGTTCTTGTTACGTTGGTAGGATAATGGAGAGTGCGACTATACCTGAATGGAATCAAATAAGTGAGATGACGTTATGAGGGAAGGGATTATTTATGAAATTTAAGGTAAAAAACGGAAATATATACTCATCTAGCCATGTAGACACTGAAATTTAATATCATTTTTATGAAGAAAAACAGATATCGTGCAGATTTTGTGGAATACTTTGTGGCAACTAGGATAATCCACAAGACAATGAAGCCAAATCTATTTATAAGGTTATTGCAGCATAAACTATTGCAGTGCAATTGGCTCTGATTGACCGTGACTTTGAGGTATTACGTCGTCAGTTGCTTAAAGTGACAAGGTATTAGTGTTTATAGTACATGCACTTCATGGAAAAGCGCTTGAGAACTTAATGCATCTTACTCCCATATTCATAGTCCAGGCAAAATCTTAAGGAAAAGTATGATTTACGTAAGGAGACCTTACACCTTAAACAACTTTCCATTTCATAGTCACAATATCGACTCACTTCGGCTATTCTCGGACAAGGATGCTTCCTCTAGAATTGATGAATAGAATTCTATTAAATGACATTGTTATAAAATCAGCTGCGTACCACATTGACTAGCTTCATATGTTACTTTTGTACTAATAATCTTCCATATTTATGGTATTTATTTTAAATTTGTTGTTGACAGTTTACGACTAGTTTGTGACGTTTATTAGGTAGTGGTTTGGTTCAATTTTATTTGATTAGTATGGTTAGAAATTTGTGTAAACTCAATAGATAGACCATAACATAAAGTATTTTTAAATTTGAAACTCCTATTATTTGCACAATAAGAGTAAAGAATCTCTTTTTTCTATTTCAAAACATTTTTCCAGTTTGACCACCCGGATTTGCTAATGTAAATATTTTATCGTTCTTCATACAAACCGTCTTGTCTATTTTAGCAAGGGTAGTTAAAAGTTTTTGAATGATGCGGATAAACCTCGAATCTGCTGTATCAACTATTGTTTGTTAGGCAAATACAATATAAATATGTATACTAGTTAATATTTGGTAATACAATGTTGTAGGACTTTCATAAAAATTTGCTTACCTACCTTGAAACTGTATATCAGTGACCAAAAAAAAAGCACAAGAAGTTAATAGTGCAAAAAAGTAGTATATAGGTAAACCATCAGGATTTTCTATGTTCGGTAATCGTCCGTTAACAAGCGGCAATAAAATGTATGGAATTTGTTTGGAAAAACAATATCTCTTCCTAAATTCTGCATTACTATTTCACGGGATTTTTGTGCGTGCCTGATATACCGTTTCGGTTGTCTATTACCATCTTATTTTATATTTATATAATCCAAAAAATCCTCTATATCTGCCATTGCATCCCATTAATTAATTAATGAACGATTAATGACACCCAAAATGATAACATGTGCCAAATTTTTAAGTTTGTTCGCGTCGCATGAACTATTACGCACTTTTGCACACAAAAGTTCTTAAAGTGCATAATAGTGCAAATAGTTCATGCGACGCGAACAAACTTAATATCAATTATTTTTGGTTAAGGTATCCTTAAGGTACCTACGGAGCTACCTTATGATTTTCCTTATGTAAGGTAACCTTAAGAAAAAATGTGGTCTATGAAACAAATTTATGTTAAGGAGAACCTTAAGCAAAAGTATACCTTAAGGAAGCACTATGAATATGGCGGTTAGAGCTATTTCGCATTTATGTTTTGTTTAATAATAATCATAATAATGAATCTTTATTTTTCACCATCGCATCCAAACATAATAATATACGCATTTACAGGCCATTTCAATTGAAAAAAGCAATTTCAAATAATTCTTTACCTGATGCGATTTATATAAAATTCTGAGACCTGTCAATTGTCATATCCAGGGGGACAACCATTAATGGCGAGCTAAACAATTTAAAATAATTCCCGGGAAGCAGAACCAGAATGACATAAAGTTTGTTCGCGTCGCATGAACTATTTGCACTTTTATGCACTTTTTAGAACTTTTGTGTGCAAAAGTGCATAATGGTGCAAATAGTTCATGCGACGCGGACAAACTTTATGTCACTTTACCGCACGTGTGCCTAAAAGTTATAAGTTTGTTCCCGTCGCATGAACTATTTGCCCTATTATGCACTTTTAGAACTTTTGTGTGCAAAAGTGCATAATAGTGCAAATAGTTCATGCGACGCGAACAAACTTAATGCCATTTAATGGCGGCGTTACACATTTTTTGGCAGCAATACCTACCTTGTTGTTCTCGATAGTTATTAATGTCAAAATAATTTGCAATTCCGTCAGTTTGACAATGTCAATAACTTTCGACAATGTCACATATCCCATTTATTGTAAAAAATTTTGGCGATTGTAGAAAAAATCATGTACGCAACTCGTTGCGAAAGAAGTGCTTTAGGCACTTGACGTGTTGATCAACTCGGGTTACGCTTCGTTGGTTAAGACACATCATGCCAGGGATAGCTCTTCTAATGTCTTAAGGCGCGGGGCCACTGCACGCGAAGCGAAGCGAAGCTCAACGAAACTAATTTCCTTGAAAATTGGCTCCCATGTAATCATACGCGCATCTTCGCTAGCCTAACTTCGCTTCGCTTAGCTTTAGTTGCTGCGTCCGCGTAAGATTACATGGGAGCTATTTTCAAGGAAATTAGTTTCGCTGAGCTTCGCTTCGCTTCGCGTGCAGTGGCCCCGCGCCTTTATTGTTTTTGTGTGCTTCGCCAGTGATCCATACTTGCGCGTGACTGATAAAGTAAAGAAGTCATTATAGCCCTTAGTTTTATAACTTTCTATAAATCGGTTGAAAAGTTATTGTATTGAAATTGTGAATTCAAAAATATTTGAAACTAAGAAGAAATGTCGGCAGTACAATATTGAGTATTTGAAATATGGAATTACGCAATTTCCAACAAACTAATGTGTTTAATTTGCCAAAAAGTATTTTCAAATGAAGCCATGACGCCTTCTAGGCTGCAAGAGCATTTGAGTAAAACACATGGTGATGAAAAGGACAAAGATTTATCCTATTTTCAAGGACTTGAAAAGAAATATTTAAAACAGCCAACTATATCAAACCTTTTTGCTCGTGTTCTAAACAAGAAGATAATGGACTACGAGCTTCATATAATATTTCATTATTAATCGCAAAAGCGGGAAAACCACACACAATTGGTGAAGAATTAATTATGTCGGCAGTCAAAGAGTCTTTTCCAAAAGAAAGAAATTCCTATTCAAAATATTTTGTCAGTTGCTACAGATGGTGCTCCAGCAATGACGGGGCGTCATAAAGGTTTCATTGCGCATTTAAAACAAGCAGTACCAAATGTACTTGCTGTATATTGTGTTATTAATCGTCAGCACTTGGTTGATGAACTGCGCGGAAACTTGACCGCATACAAAAATTACATCGCTTATTTGACAGACCTTTTTAAAATATTTAATGGCGTTAATTTACAATTGCAAGGTGATGTATTGAATTTAATAAAAACAAAAAACGTCATAGCTGCTTTTGTGGGAAAACTTCTTCTATTCAAACGAAATCTAAGAAGAGATGAATACAGCCACTTTCCGACATTATCAGCATTATCTGTAAAACAGGAAGATTTACTTACTTACTGCCAACACCTGGACGCTCTTCATGCTGATTTTACAAAGCGATTCCAGGATATTTTAAATATGAATGTACCAAGGTGGGTTTTAAACCCTTTCGCAAATGCAAATACAGCAGAATCATCAAATTTAGAAGAAGAACTAAAAGTAAAATTCAGAAATGGATACCAAGAGTTCTGGCTCCAGAAATCAATAACAGCTCTCCACCCTCGATTGTGGAAAATAGCACCGAAATTTTTAATTGCGTTTCCTTCATCATATTTGGCTGAGCGTGGGTTTAGTGCAGTAGCTAATTTACTGTCTAAGAAAAGGAATAGACTGTAGATCACTGAGCGTGGTGATTTGCGACTGACGTTAACTAAATTGAAACCCCGACATTAGCAAATTGTTAAAATTCCACCAGCCTCAACCATCTCAATGATATTTATGTTTCGTATTGAATTTTGTTTTTTTATTACATTTTTTTACTAATTTTGATTAATCGTCTTGTCTTTGCCTTTGTGCCGTGCCCCAGTATGGGGTGCTCCAGTTTTGTGTATTGTCTTGCATTTTTTGGTTAAGTTATAATTTTGTTAATAACACTTTGTATGGTCTTTGTTTGAATTAAATGTTTTTATTATGTTTCTGTATTTTTAAATAATTAAAAGATCACGACCCTCAGCCACGGCCACGAGTAGCACGATTACAGAGAGAGAGAGAGAGAGAATTAATTTTTAATTTGTGGTTATTAATAGATAATAGACAGACATATAAAATTGGTATAATTAACTATTATGTAAAGGGGGCGTTGGATTTTTTTTTTCTTGTAAAGGGGGCGGTAGTTCATAAAAGGTTGGGAACCTATGCACTAGACCATCAGCCGGGCTAAGGGAGTTTTACAGAAACAATTCTTCTGATTAGTGCTCCTACTTGAGAAAACTTGATCCCTTTGTGTGATAACTTTAACTGGTTAAAAAAAAACTAAAGATTCTTTTATGACGATTGGCTGTCCAAAGGTTATCAAAATATTTTGTTGCTTTGGGCAAAAATATAGTTTATAGCGATCCAATAAAGTTGTTCGCAGCAAATACAAAGTACATAGCATTGAACACCTAAAATATATCCTTAAAAGAACCAACTGATATTGTAGTTACAGTTCTTCACTAAATAATTTGGTTGAGACAATTTAACTTTTGAAGAAATATTTTTGTTCTTGCAACATTGGGTTTAAACCTTAGTTTATATGAAATAACAATACATCTTATTGAATTAACTATATTAATTAGTGAGATATTAACTGGAGGTAATAGTTAATGAGCAGTTTTAGTTACGATAATTCTAGCCGATCGAACTTTTTTGGAAAGAAATCAAGATGCGTTTAAAAAAGAAAGCTTGGATTATCAATAGCTAGAACATGATTTACAAGAAATAATTGCGTATTTTATATTTGTTAACCAATTATTTTACTTTAAAGTTCTGTTTTTTACATACTTTTGTTAGTATTACTACACTGAGACAAATGTCTCGTAAAAATTGGATTTAACTCAATAATCATACTTCAATGTTACTCTTTTTGGCCATCGGAAAAGAGTATACACTTTTTTTTTAGTTTAACGAAAAATTTATGTGTTAAAAGTCGTGCATAAGTTTAAATAAATTTAATTTATTAAGTAAAAAATATTTTTTCCCTATTTAACGTTAAGTTAAAACAACTTTCCTGTGTAGTTTTCAACATCTAACGCAAAAATTCAATATGAAAATTCAATATCAGAATAAATGTTAAAATTACAGCGATTTAGAAATGCGTATTTATCGAATAAAGTCCCAAAGCGCGTCGATGCTTCAAACTTGGGAAGAGCAAACAGTTCTCGGTGCTGCGAAGAGATGGCGCGACGTGTCACGTTCTACGAATTTTCAGGATAAATTCACGAGAAAATTTGCGACTACAATCTTATTTAATTTTATTACGTGTCGTAGCTGGCTTTAAGTTGGTATCCCATTTGTATTTAGTTACTTTCGAATGTTTAAAGGTTTACAATACAAAAAAGAAGAGAATAAATAAGGAGCATTGGCGCTGCATTTTTATTTAAGTAAATTGCATGTTATAATAGGTGTCTTATTTGACAAAAAATTAACATTTTGCGTATAGTAAACTTTTGTAAATTTCTTTAAATACTTAGGAATTAAGCTCTTATAAAAAAAAAAAGTGATTGGCTTTGGGCACTTGCATCAATAAATAGCTTACTAATGTATATTGTAATCTATATTACCCAGTAACTCCCATAGAATAAAATAAAAAAAATGGTATTCGAAGCAAGAATATATTTTGTCATTCCTTGTTTTTATTTGTGATTGTAAATTACTTTAATTGTCTAATAGTAGCAGATGATTTAAAAAAAACAGAAAATCAATTCTTTAACTGATTGTCATAGTCTGCAGGAAGAGTTTGCAACCATTTGGAGTTGGAGTGAGCGTTCATTCTGTTTGACTCTAAACTGACGTTTAACCAACATAAGTTACAAGTATGATTTGGAAGTAGATTTTTCGTGGAAATAAGGCTCCCTAATTAAATTCTAATTATTTATTGATGTTTCGGCATTAATTCAGCCTTGTTAGAATCTATTATTATTAATTAGTAAAACTGGACATTTATATAAAATATTTTATACTTACAAAATATATTTTTTTCCCTTCTTTATATAATCATAATTACAAATACGAGTTTAATAGTCAAACATTCTTAGTCTAAGAGAAAGACCTGACCGTCCTATTCCTTTTAAAAGTGTAGATATGAGAAGGCCTCAGGTTGGCTAAATTTTCCTTATCGATTTCATATGCTTTCAGATGCAACCTCCTTGAGTTGCACGGTGTTGCGTAATTTGGAAGGAGATGAATGGGTGTTTCATTGCCCTCCCCAAAAGAGCCACTTTCAGATTCCTTTGCTACTCCAATCTTGCTCAGATATGCTTTCAGTTTTGCAATGGTTTGGAAGAATAATACACGATTGTTGTTCTTACTCAGATTGATTGATTCACTTATGTTAATTTATTCTTTTTATAGATCCCTAGAAGGGTTTCAAGTTGCCTTATTCTCTGAAGATTTTCCCAATAGTTGGATTTCATCTGCTCTATAGCACTTTTTAGTCTCTTCCGTGTTGAAGTGCTACTTATTCCACAAATGGGTTAGCGTTCTAAGAATGGTGTTCCAGCCTCTTTTTGTAAGATTATCCGTTATTTCGTTTCCTTCCACTATACTACGTGTTCTTGAACCCACAGGAGAACTATGTTGTTCTTTTTGCCTGGCTCGTTTAATTTCCCTAGGCATTCTCCAGACCATCTTGGGGTTGATTTTGTATGAGTTCAGCCCATTGATGGCTGCTTGACTACCAGACATATCGATAACCCGGTGCTTTCGATAATCTGTCAATATTGTATAGGATGCATTTAAGAGCGCATATTTCCGCCTGAAAGATACTCGGATGTCTTCCTAAACTTTCGAAAAACTTAGCTGTAGGCCCAAATATTCTCATTTCAGTTCCTTCTGTTGTTTTGGAGCCATCCTTGTATCATTTGATATCATTTTTATTCGGTTTCAAGGTGGTGCTTTTAATCCCATTTGCTCTTGTTGTCAAGCTTTGTGGTAAATTCTTTCACTAAGCTGATTGTTTTGACATGTCACCACCAAGCATGTTCCAGGTTTGACCACCGTTAGGAGATTGAGGCGTAATCGTTTCTGCTTTGGTTATTCTGGATATGGTTCCTTTTTGCCATTCCTTTCATCACAATATGTAGGGGGTAAGATCCAGTATTACCTCGATAGCTGCTGCTGGGCAATTTGTTGCAACCCCAGAGTACTTTAGAGAACTTAATTCTCGCATTGGCCAAATTAGTTCTTTTACTCCAAAATGCTGTGTACATTGGAAGCAATATTTTTGGATTGGATTCCCAGGTTTCTCCTGCAAAGTTTCTACACAAAATCAGGGCTTTTTTTGGCCTTGTTGGTTTATTCCGGGGAGGTTTATTACTTGGGGTGAGGTCTAGATTTGCCTATCTACTTTTACAGTCATAAGCTTGGATTTCCTTTTATTTGTGAGTGCTACTGAGGCACTCTTAAGGGATTAACATTAAGTTCCACCGACTGCCTCCATTTTTTTCTCCATCATTTTTTGCGTTTTAATGGCATTCCTTACTTGTGGTATGGTTATTCCTTAGGATCAGCCGTCTCCAATTTATTTTCATAATAATAGAAAAAATCATTGTTCATTCAGGTAATGTCCCTTTGGCTTTGAATATCCCAATCCAAGAGAAATAATACAAATAGTTCATGCACAACAACTGATGTTTATTCCATTCGACCGTTCTCTTCCCTTAATTAACCTCCGGCAAGAACTCAGCCGTTTCTGATCATCAAATAGGAATTAAACGATACGTCCCTCTAATTAAACTAAATTAAACACCGCCGCCTACCACTACAAATACACACACCCCAGGAATACAATACACAATACGACGACAATAGGACACACACCAAAGGCGTCGAAGATGCTCTATTTGATCTGTAATTTTTAAACGTGCGAACTAACTACCCTCTCCGTCTGCTCTTGTCTCTTTGCCGATGCAACCCTCGCGGACAGCACTCCCTTTGAAGACGGCTAATCGGTGGAAAGGGTTGCCCTTCCGCAACTGCCCCCCATACACCTGCGAGTCCTTTGTATTTTGAAGGTATTTGTTGTGTGTCGTCCTCTGATGCTTCCGTAGCGTTCGTCTGTGTCTTCTCTCTGAGAGCGCCGCGCCGAGCATACAACGGCGTGTGTCCTGTTTCGGTGTTGTCTTAACCCGCGCCCTGGCGGGAGCATCGGCAACACCAAAAGGATGCCTTTGAGCAATCAGGGTATCCGGCGACCTGCATTTGATGTTTACCAGGTGCCGTTAGTTCGCCTACATCCATATGGATGTTCCAAATATGTTTGCGTGTATGTGTGCGTGGTGGATACGTTGTATAGGCTGTATGAAGGTTGTGTATATGTTGTCTCAGGACCTCTCAACTTGTATACATGCAGCTTGATTGTTTCCAAACTCCTCTCTTTGAACGCGACGCCGCGTAATGGTGTATAGGAGCTTTTATACTTACACTACCGCCCAAATTGGCCTGGTCGGTTGCATTTGATTGACGACGTAAAGAAAGTTGAGGCGTTATACCACGGCACACAGTGGTCCAGGGACGGAAAAAACATTTTCGAGATCTATATCATATTTTTGCCGTAAATAAATTATTATGTGATTGTTAAAAGAAGTTGATTTAATTTATAAAATTGTAAGAATTCGAAATTCCATCCGGTATAATACAAAGTATTTAAATTCATTTAATTAATACGTTGGTGATAAGTACTGTGGCATTTGCTGAAGCAGCGTCTACTTCACAGGAAATAACAGTCTATTTTGTTTAAAGTCTCGCGTAATTAAGATAATACGGTATTTATTTTAAATTTTATGTACTTCTTTGTCTATTGTATGTTACAATTGTTGATCAGCGAATCCCACATTACTCTCCAGAAGGGCGTTTGAAGTTCAGAAAAATAACGCCAACTATCATTCTTGCGCCCTCTTGTAAAGAGAAGCGGAACTAGCAATCGGTACGGAATGACGTCACAACTAAAGTTTATAAAAATTCTTTACATGGCTGTTTTGAATTAGTTAGTTCGCGGAGTTCCCGTTTCCGTTTTGGCTACAAAAAAGCACACGTTACCCCTTCGTTACCGGGCGCTTCCATATCTTAAAATTAAAAATCAAACTTCTCTTCTTAAATTTTGCAATTAAAATAAGCTTGAAAATTCGAGAACAGGAAGCAAAAGCTTTCCTCGAGAGGTGTTTTGTTTTGTGCTAAAACCGTTCGAAAAAAAACCCTTTTCTTTAAAATTTTTGTGAATGTTGTGTAAAGTTTTTGTGCCTTAAATATTTTGGATTACGGGAAGATTTAATTACCCACATCGGTTGGTAGGATGTTAAAAATTTCTGCTTAAAACTAACCATTGCAAATACGTAGAAACCGTAACTCGTTCGCTCTCTCTCTCTCCCTTAATAAATAATTTTGTAAAGTGAAAATTACTCAGTGCTTATGTTAAACAACATTATAAAATTTTGAAATATTCATCCAATTAATTGTGTCTTGTTTTTTTTTTACTTGTATTTTAATTTGGTAGCTTGCTAGTTTAATTCCATTGTTCAATTTATTCAATATATAATTGTAAAAAATAGACATTCTATTATTTCGATATAAAAAATAGAAGTTCAAGTTGTACCCTTAGCAAAGCTTTAGAGAGGAAGTCATTTCGTAGAGAGAAAGCCGACTAGGTGGGTAAGTCGACAATCTTTAGGCTAACTAACGGCCCTGCTTCGAGTGACTGAGGAAAACACCGTTGGGAAACATCTTTGGCTAAATCTTCTAAAACCAATTGCTACCGAACAAAAAGATTGTTGTCCAGCGGTGGTTCGTCGGCCAAAAGAGCAGGTGGGGTTACCTGTAAAACGGGGTTTGGTTCAGTTTGAATGAATTTGGGCTGACCCGCCCCTCCCTCTCTCCTCCCCCTCCCCGGAAAAGTTTTCAGGTAAGAAAACCCGTTCCGTTACAAAATGTTAAATTTTGTCATCGATTTTTTTATATACTACATTTAAAGTAAGACTTTTGACTCCGAGAGCCACGATATCCTATTAAACAAGTTGGAGTTCTACGATATAAGAGGAACACCCTTGCTTCTTATAAAATCATACCTTAATAACAGAACACAACTTACCGAATGGAATAATCTGCGATCTGATGCTGTAGACATCAAGTACGGGGTTCCTCAAGGATTGATACTTGGGCCATTGCTGTTTATTATTTACATAAATGACCTGACAGCAAGTTTTAAAGAAAATAAAATCAGCCTATATGCTGATGGTACGTCTATATTAGTAAGTGCTGATGATCCAGAGGTCATTTAGGAACATTATTCGGAAGCAATGAGATCTGCAAATATATGGTTTGCTGCAAATAAACTAAAAGCCAATCCAAATAAGACGAAAACGTTAACACTTCGTGCGACCAACGGTATCCAATCGGAAATCAAGTTCTTGGGCATCATAATAGACTCTCGATTAAGGTGTAATCGACATATTGAAAGTTTATCCAGGCGATTGTCATCTACGCTGTACGCTATAGGGAGAATCAAATAGGTAGCAACTCATGAAGCGGCAAGGTGTGCGTATTTCTCCTACTTTCCCACGATCTTTGGATATGGTGTACTTTTCTGGGGAATTGCAGTGGACGCGCAGAAGCTATTCATCCTACAGCAAAAAGTAATCAGAATCTTACGCAATCTACAACGCAGCGAAAGCTGTCGAGGTTACTTTAGCCCTAGGATGCACTTTCACACGGCTCGAGTCTGTGAGGCACAGAGGGATTACAAAACGAAATGTTTGATGTCATTTTATTCTTATGTAATTTATTACCTGACCAAATATACAGTTTTTATTGACAAACAATCTAACATAATATTTCTAAACAATTACCTATATTAACAAATTAATGTATTTCTGCTTTTAACTAAAATTTTTCTTGGGAAAGATTACTCAAAATTATTACAGTTAAAAGCAGAAATGCATTAATTTGTTATTTTCTCACTGTAAACAACCTGCAAACTTTGCAATTACCAATATTGTTTAAAAGTATTTTCTAATTGTTATATGCAATACCAACTCCAACAGAATGTCCATTACAAATATTATCAAATATTATTACCAATCCCTGCCGTACTCCACAGTCAACAGACAAAAACGACGAAATTTTACCAGACAGCCATATATAGCTTGAAATCTGCCATGTAAATAATTGTAAAAAAGTGTAACAGCATTTTTACCAAACCCTACGTAATACAACATAGACAGCAGCATGTTGAAATTTATGTTATCAAATGCCTTGGAAAAATCAAATAATACCAAGACTACAGTTTGCCCTTTTATCTACACCAAGGAAAATATCATGAGCTACATTTGATAGGGCCGTTGCACAACTATGACCAGCTCTAAAAGCAGATTGCAACGAAGGGTAAATGTTATTAGGATACAAATGTTGCCTAATCTGCATCTCCAATACTTTCTCAAATACACTGGAAAGTGCAGGCAATTCGCTTATTAGTCGAAGATTTCCAAGAGATTGCGGATTGTTAGTCTTAGGAAACGGAACCACATGAGCGTATTTCCACAATGTGGGAAAAACTGAATGAATAATGCAATAATATGTGTAAATATTGGCAGCAAATGTGGCAAACATAAACTTATAGTGTATGCGTTTAATTGGTCATTCCCAATGGACTTGGTTTTAATTGAAAGCAATAATTTAAAGATAGTATCTTCATCAACAGTTGCGAATTCTAAAATATTAATTAATTCATTTTTAACATTGTATATATGTATGTATATTATATTGCAAGGGCGATATTACACTGCGACCTAAAAGATCTATTGTGTCTACAGTTCTCACTGTTCTACAGCTGGCCTTCCAATCTTATTCCTTTGAGAAAGTGTAGGCCTCAGGTTAGATAAGTCTCCCTCTTCGATTTTACGTGCTCCCAGGTGCAACGCCCTTGAATTGCACAGTGCTACGCAATTTGAGAGGGGATGGATGCCATCCTGTTCCCCAATTTGCTCCACTCGTTTTGCTTCTCCCTTTGTTCCTTCCTTGTGAGGTACTCTCACTTTGGAAGTGGAAGGCTTCTTATGGAGGTCCTGCTCCAATTCCTATTTATTAGCGGTGTCGTCCCGCTAATAAACGTCCTTTCTCCATGGTTGATCCCACGAGTAGCTAGGGGAGAAGAGGTCCACCTCCACAAAGTCCCGCATGCAGAGATAAGGCTAAATACAATGGGGTGTGCCAGGTTCCCCTAAGATTGGACTAGTAGACTGGTCTTCTATCAAGCCAGGTATCCCATCAGCCTAGTCCACCACCTTAGGATTTAGGTTATTGTTGAGGTTGTCTGCTCTCGGTTCGTGCCGTTGAGCCAAGACTCCCATCCCTTTCGGGATCTTTTTAACATCAGAACTATAAAAATCAATCAAATCAATATTTGATGATAATGAATTTTTAGATGAATTAAAAAAATATAAATTAATTGTTTCAACATCAGACAGATGCTCAGGAACCGTACACGATTTATCTTTCAGAACATTCAAATTATGCAAATTCTTTCATAACTGGTCACCTTTATCTGTAGGTACTTAAAAAAAGTCCATCAAAATATTTGTTTTTACCTTTCTCCATAACTTTCTAACTAAATTTCTTAGAAATTTGTAATTCTTAAAGTCAAGCGCATCTTTAGTAGGTTCATACTTTGAGAGATCCTGATTATCCGATCCGTCAAAGGGTGCAATGTCCTGAACGAGACATAGAAGTATGGTCTTAAAATATTGCCAATTTTATGTGAGAAGAGGCTTATATATGGTATTGAGTTATAATTTTTCTCTTGGGCCCTTGACAAAAACAAAAAAAAATGTGAGAAAGTGGATCCGTCTTTATAGCCTTTACCTTCCTGATTATCCTACTCACATAGAGTCAAAAATTATTGCTTCTTGAAGCTGTTCTGAAGCTAGCTTATATCTAATGATCTTTTTATCTCTGGCTTGAATCGTTTGATGTTTTTTTTCAGCTTTCCGAAAATATGAGTTTGCAACCAAATAGACATGGTGCGAAAATTCCCTATAAGAATGAACTATTGATTTATCATGCCCAAATATGAGTAATATACACCTAAGAATATTATTATTGCAAATTTCTAAAACAAAACAATTGTAACTAAATATGAAAATCAACGAAAATCAAAGCTGTATTGTACGTCTATCAAGGTAAATGAATAGCAAACATAAGCCTTCTCTTAGACTTTCAGATTATTACGAATTCCTATCGTGTATCACGAATATCAGAGAAGAAAAATATTAAGCTGGCTTTCCGAAGTAGATACCATATACCCAGTATAGGGAAAATACACGAATTCAGAACGACATCCGATATCGCACGCGCACGAAATCCAAACCGGGAAATCCCCGAGTCTCTCCAGTATCTCTCAATATTTACGGGGCTTAATCTCGGAAACGTTAAATCCGAAAGCCACCCCCGAAATTGTATATATACACACGTATTGTACGTTCGCCATCTCTGATGCCATACACAATCGATGTATGCACGTATTTAAAACGTTGCGGAGACCGGATTTGGTCCTCTCGCATCGAAGATACGCGCCGCAATAAGTCGGTTAATACACTAATTTCGGCTCGCGAAATCCGTCCGGCTACGAAAACAATGGAAACTACGACGTTCGCGTTTTGCCACCCTGGCAGGCGGCGGGGAGTTGGGTGAGACGTACAGTTAAGGAAAAATGTGAGTGGGCAGTTCTCTAATACGTAGTCGACACAAATTACAGCGTACGTACACTGAGAAAAACAGTGGACGTCATATCAATAACCTTCAATCATTCTGTAATTTTTCATCGACAGAACTAAATGTGTCATTGTTATGATAAAATATTATTTAGAATCTTTGATTAAGTAATAACAAGGTTTATTAGTGAAATGAATCAGTTTTAATTATTATAACTAGAGACCGGATTATATGCAAAGAAAAACTGGAATATATGCGCATATATATGCATCGATTTTTTGAGAAAATATGTATAAACCTGGGGCATATATGCAAAAAAATTGCGACAATATGCAAAATTTTTATATAAAATAAATAAGAGCAGAAATTTAAACATTAACTTTATTGCACAAAATTTTTTCACAACATATTTCTAAAACAATTTTTAATTAAATGTTTTTTAAAATTGTGTAAAAGAAAGTTTTTTGTCTTTTATCAGAATACATATGTTTCGAAATAGAATAGCTTCTTTCAACATCCACAGATATAATTGGTGCATTTTTTAACTTTGCAATACATTATAAACTAAAATTAAAGTCGAAATCGTTTACTGTTTCACCTTCCAAAATTTTCTTAACTTTCTTCAATTTCAAATACCCCGCATTTTTATTTATCACTTTTTTAAATTTATCGTATATAGAATTACCTATTGTACCCTTAACCTTCTTACATAGCATATCAAATTCGTCTACTATTTCGACTGATTCCGAGAGCGACATCCCTTGCGTTTCTAGTTTACGAATGGAACTTGAAACAAAGCTATAATTTGACTTAATATACAAAAGGTTTTGTAGCAATTCTGTTGATGTTACTATCTTTTTACAGTTTTCTAGAGCAATACAGTCAGCAGTGATTTCAAGAATCACAATAACTAACAGCTTCTTGCGGGTTTCGCTGTGTGTCAAAACTTTCGCTCGACGTTTCGCTGTTCATACTGACAGCTACTTCAAGAATCACATTTTTTATTTCTTCAAAATTATCGGCGAAAAAAACTGCAGCCTCTAACCATATACCCCATCTCGTAATAATCGGTTCAGGTGGCAACTTAACCCAGGAGGTCGCTCCTTATAAAATTGGATTCGTAACGGTGCTTTTAAAAATACTTTTTTGACATTGCTAATTAAATCATTAAACAAAGGGAATTGATTCCTAATGTCTTCGGCTACACGATTGAACCCATGAGCTAAACAAGTGGTATGAATAATGTTACTATAAAAAAAAATTAAATTTTGCGCGGCTTTTATCATGGTGCAGCGTCGGACAACATTAGTAACATTTTTTCACAAGGTATACTTCCAGGTAAAAAGATATTTAATAAACCTTCTTGAACGAATTGGGCAATTGTCACATTATTTGTTTTTTGAAGTTCTTTACAATAAATTAAATATGATTTACCTACAATATCTTCATGAAGAATTCCTATTAACAAATGGGCACTGTAAAGGCCACACTTATCCATACTTTCATCTACTATGATATATATAAAATTATTCCCTACCAATTGTTGAATTTCTGCTATTGTTTGCTGGTAACAAGATGTGACATAACTTTTTCGTAAGGTACTTTTGTCAGGTATATTATGTTTGCAATATTTTTGCAGAAATGATCTCAAATTAACATTGTTTAATCTTGCTAATGGTATGTTAGACGAAATTAATGCGTTACACAGATCCGTATTATATTCTTCTTGTTCTGAGTTTCGTGAAGTTGATTGCACATTGACGTATAGATTACTGCATACATGCGGATCGCCTCAGTTTTTCACATTTTCCAATATGTGATGGAGTTTTAGCGTGTTGATGAATCAGGTATTTTCTCTCAGAAGACACCTACACCAACAATTGTCATTTTATATCAAAAGTTAAAGAATTTAAAAACAATTGTAAAGCTTTTAGTAAAATTAAACTTACCAGTTTACTGCAGGCTCGACAAAATATTTTGTCGCCATCCTTTACCAGTTCAGGATATGGCTTAATCCATAAAGAAATTTTGTTCGCTATATTTATTGTATGTACGCACAGTATTTAAAAACGTAACACAATTACATGATGTTTCGCTCAAAGATATTCAATGAATGAATAGTTTATTTGGGAATTAATAATAAAAAAACGTATTTACCACATCCCTTCTGCTAGGCGAAATTAAACACGTGCAGTTCTTGAAAAAAAAGTATTAGAGAAACCAATGTAAAAGATTTATCGTTCTGAGAATTGTCGGTTGTCGATCTACATTAGGAATTACTAGGAATTTTTACTAATAGAAAGGATAAGAAAAAGTTTAAATATGCAATATATGCAACTTTTGTAAAAATATGCATAGAAATGGTTAAATATGCAATATATGCAATCACTAATTAGCGCTAATTAACTTCAATTAGTGTAATACGTCTACATATAGACTATAATTAAAGATATACAAAAAATAAAATATATGCATTTTGCATATAATCCGGTCTCTAATTATAACAGATCATTGTCATGTACGTTATTCAAACTTATGAATACAAATTTACTTAGATATCTTGCTAGTTTCGTAAAGAAACTCTATAATCCTTAAACTTCTTAAAGTTTCCTACCGCGTCTTAAGTTTTTGTTGGGGAGTGTATTTCCTTAACTGTACGTGATGACTGGGAAAGGGCGCGTGTATCGGTTGTCGTTGGGAACTTCGTTGATCTGTTCCGTACACGACTCGAAAGCAATAACAACGATAACCGTGGTTGCGGGGACAGAGGCGAGGTGAATTTTGGGTTTTTGGCGAATTCTAAAGCCGGATCTGCATATTCATGACTCGAGGTTGGCAGGTTTGTCGTGGTAATGCTGTTGCGGTGGTAGTATTTGGGTTGAAAGCTCAATTTGGAGCGATATTTGGAGTGTAGAGGAATAAGAGGAACTTTAATTTTGTGTCTGAAAATGTAAACTCAATATCGAATACTCAAAAAGGAATGAGATAGGTCTTCAATTGCTCATTTGGAATGAAAATGAGGCGTTTTGCTTATACACATGACGGAGCTAGACATTAAGGATCATAAATCCTTTCAAATCATGTATTTGTACAGATTTCTTTTAAGATAACATGTCGATTATAATAAAGCTGTCTACCTGCCTTTTAGTTATTGTACGATGATGAAAGTATAATAAACAAGGTGCGCAGATATTCGCAAAGGTTCTATACGTGGCGATGATGTTTTTGTTAAATTTTAAGCCATTTACCTTAATTGAAAAGCCATTTATTTTATAATTTGCGTCTACACGAAGTCTCGAAAATTTCAATATTCAGCTAGTTAATATTAATAATTAATACTTCACTCCAACTCTTCTTTCCTATATAGGTTTATCGTAAATAACATCCTTAGCCATCATACTCTCCTTTTCAATATTCCTCTGTTAATATATTTTCATCTAAAATACATATAGCAACATAATGCAATAAATATAGTATTCAAGACAGCATTGTAAATAGGTGAACTAATTTGAATTGTCGAGTTTACCGAAGTAGCAGATTTAGTGGCCATGACGTATTTGTTACCTTGAATATTAATAAATTGATAGCACTTAAAAATACGCTAGCCCTAAATGCTATGAAGTTTAATTGATAAAAATAATAAGTGTTAGCAACGCTTTCTTTTATTCAACATGTAGGTCAAGAAATATACG
Source organism: Protaetia brevitarsis (assembly GCA_004143645.1). NCBI lineage: Eukaryota > Metazoa > Arthropoda > Insecta > Coleoptera > Scarabaeidae > Protaetia > Protaetia brevitarsis. The sequence continues at coordinate 1,588,149 of RXPK01000027.1, read as the reverse complement.
TTACTCTGTTCTTATTATCTAAAAATATGAATAGTGAAATTGAAAATTTGGATCTGTGTTGGGTTAGAATCTTGTTTATTTTATATATTGTTCCATGGCAATTGTATTGTAATGGCGCATCCATTTTGTTTCAGTTGGCATTTACGTTTTCGTATTCAAAGTAATATATATTAGAAGTGTATAACTCTGAAGTGATATTTGCTAGATGGTAGCAGTTAATACTATCCTTTATCGTAAATATTATACGTCACCATCCCCTATTAAGTCTACTTTCAAGTTGTATATGCTACTATAACTTAATTAAATTCACATTGAAGTAATATAATGGACTTGAAAGTAACTGAATTTACTTTCAAGTTCCGTGTGTAACTTTTAGCTTTTTTATAACCTCAAAGTTACACCAACTAGTGATTGACTTATATAGCGACGGCACAATACTAGTGCAACATGTTCAAATTTAATTCAAATTTCTTTCTTGCGACGGCACTCATCTTATAGAGACCAAGTTTATATTAGAGTATACAAAAATATTTAAGTACCCACTAGAGTTTAACGGACGAGATTTGATGATGATATATTATTCAACAATAAATTGTGCATGTTATTGATATTTATACTGTCTTTATTACTATAAAAGCATTCAATACATTAAATGATTAAAATTAGACTTAAAACTTAACATTTACTGAAGTAAAAGTTTACTAATGTATAAGTTATATACATTGATTTAGAAGACACATCGCGTATAGCCACCACAGCAACCTACCTACTGCTGGTAAAAAAAAAATAATACTACTCATTGGTTAAAAAGTGGGGAGATTACTAATGCGCTTGATCTACACTGGTGAAATCAAGCCATATGTGTAAGGCCTTAGCCATCTAACGAAGCCGGATTGTAACTTTGGATATTATTTAACATAGAAAAATAGGTATCTGTAAAGAAAAGGCAGATTAAAGAATAAAAGTTTATATCTGTTATTAAGAAAAATATTAGCAGGGCAATCCTTTATTATAAATCACAATAATAGGTATCATTATTATTTAATCACTGCTTAGATTTATTTATATATTTTTGTTTTTTTTTTTTTGTTTAAAACACGGATGAAACTTAACAACCGGTTGACGAAATTATGAAACAGAAAGACTTTCTTAGGTAGGTGTTAGGTAGAAGATATGAAATGTTTCTGTTATACATGCTGATTCAAATTAAGTGCACAATTTAAAAAAAATATATGTAAGTTTCAAAATTTCTCGGAAATGCGTAATGCAATTGTTTTTTCGTATATTGCATATTGATTAGCGTTAAAAACCCTAATATTTTGCTAATTTAACTTACTTTCTAAAATCAATAATAACAGAGATAGCAATGGTGCGCACTTAATTTGAATCAGCCTATATTAACCAGAGTTGCGCCAACATTGACCGACTGCTGAATGATGCAGGCCCTATAACGCGAAGGGTGCAGCACTGCCAATTAAGGTTAGAATCAGTGATACTCAATTCAGATATTTCAATAACTTTTAGCAATATTAAATATATAGTTAATGAAAGTTTTGATTGGTGATAATAAATTATATGTTCTATCCAATCAATTATTTATTTTAAATTTCGTTGTGTCTACCGGTTTCGGCCTTTCGCCATCATCTGGACAACAGTACGTCTAAGAGGAATTAAGAGCTACGTCATTTGAATTTGTGGTGTTAAACATTAATAACTAAAATTTTTGGTGAGCGTTGATGATGTTCGAAAGTGGACTGAAGTCCATTTTCGAACACATCACGCTCACCATATAATTTTTAAATAATTTTAACGTGTTTCTAGTTTCTTGTGCATCGTCTTTATTTTATTTAAAATTTTAATTATTAATGTTTAACACCACAAATTCAAATGATGCAGCTCTTAATTCCTCTTAGACGTACTGTTGTCCAGATGATGGCGAAAGGTCGAAACCGGTAGACACAGCGAAATTTAAAATAAATAATTGATTGGATAGAACATATAATTTATTATCACCAATATTAAATTTGTAAAAAAATCGATTATCTAATGAAATCAATTTGAAACTTACTAAGAGTTTACTCGCATACATATTCTTTCAACCATATTTCTTTAACAATGTAAAGAATGCAATATACAAATGGATCCCAATAATATTTGCATATCGGCGTCGCGTGTTACCACCCGTATACAAGCGAAAAGATCGGAAAAAAGAGACAGAAAAGGAGGTATACAATCTACACAAAACCAACCGACAATACAACATAATCTTTCAATTTCACGAAGAACCAACGACGATCCCGCAATCTCATTCAATGACGTCCTTCCCCACGATATTTCACTAGGTTTTTATGTCCCTTTTCGGAAAACCCTCTCCATTGCGCATCGGTTCGACGGAGATCTCCCGTCCTTATAATAATTCTCTCGCTCGACGAGAACGGATCATTTGACTAATGCGGGGCGGCCCGGTTTCGGATCCATCGGAACTCCCGTGCAAGAAGCGAACGTGACGCTCTATAGATATTCAAAACTATATTTAATGTAGCGATAAACGCGACCGGCAATCGCTCGACTTGGCTGACGAGACGGGCCGGAGACGCAGGCGAAAAAGCTCGGGGAATCGGGGAGAATCGGAGTTGTCGTTTCGATTTTTAACGCTCGTCATATTTCCGCTTCCGTTGTTCACAATGGATTACTTCCTTCGGAAAGGAGGAGCGCTGAAGGACGCGGAGAAAATGCGAATAAATCGCGTCGCCTTGAACACGATTTTGTATTTTTAATGCTTTTAGAATAACGCGGAACGAGGAAATCGAAGAAATTTGGTTGGAAACTGTGGCGATGCTGGGCTAGGAAACGTTAACAATCCACTTTTTGATCGGCGTTTTTTTGGTAGTGACGCAAATATTTGTCGTGTAAAGATTTATATCAAGAGTGGCTAAGCCAAGTAATCTTGTGGGTCACTTTTAAAATACTTTAGATATAGTGCCCGCGAACCTCATGTATTATCTAAAAATAATGTCTTGTATCGCTAATATTATTCAATATCTCTTACCGACATTTAATATTATGAAAACTGCACTCGCATCTGATGAAGGGTTATGACTAGAGACCGGATTATATCTTTAGTTATAGTCTCTATGTAGAGGTAGTACACTAATTCAAGTTAATTAGCGCTAATTAGTGATTGCATATATTGCATATTTAGGCATTTCTATGCATATTTTTACAAAAGTTGCACATATTGCATATTTAAGCTTTTTCTTATCCTTTCTATTAGTAAAAATTCCTAGTAATTCCTAATGTAGATCGACAACCGACAATTCTCAGAACGATAAATCTTTTACATTGGTTTCTCTAATACTTTTTTCCAAGAACTGCACGTGTTTAATTTCGCCTAGCAGAAGGGATGTGGTAAATACGTTTTATTATTATTAATTCTCAAATAAACTATTCATTCATTGAATATCTTTGAGCGAAACAGCATGTAATTGTGTTACGTTTTTAAATACTGTGCGTACATACAATGAGTATAGCGAATAAAATTTCTTTATGAATTAAGCCATATCCTGAGCTGGTGAAGGATGGCGACAAAATATTTTGTCGAACCTGCAGTAAACTGGTAAGTTTAATTTTACTAAAAGCCTTACAATTGTTTTTAAAATTCTTTAACTTTTGATATAAAATGACAATTGTTGTTGTAGGTGTCTTCTGAGAGAAAATACCTGATTGATCAACACGCTAAAACTCCATCACATATTGGAAAATGTGAAAAACTAAAACGACCCGCATGTGTGCAGCAATATATACGAAAATGTGTAGCATCAACTTCTCGAACAAGAAGAATATAATACGGATCTGTGTAACGCATTAATTTCGTCTAACATACCATTGGCAAGATTAAAAAATGTTAATTTGAAATCATTTCTGCGAAAATATTGCAAACATAATATACCTGACGAAAGTACCTTACGAAAAAATTATGTCACATCTTGTTATCAGCAAACAATAGCAGAAATTCGACAATTGGTAGGGAATAATTTTATTTATATCATGGTAGATGAAAGTACGGATAAGTGTGGCCGTTATATTGCCCATTTGTTAATCGGAATTCTTCAAGAAGATATTGTAGGTAAATCATATTTAACTTATTATAAAGAACTTCAAAAAACAAATAATATGACAATTGTCAATTCATTCAAGATGGTTTATTAAATTTCTTTTTGCCTGAAGGTATACCTTGTGAAAAAAAATTACTAATGTTGTCCGACGCTGCACCATACATGATAAAAGCCGCGCAAAATTAAAAAAAAACATTATAGTAACATTATTCATACCACTTGTTTGATCAATCAATTCCCTTTGATTAATGATTTAATTAGCAGTGTCAAAAAACTATTTTTAAAAGCACCTTTACGAATCCAATTTTACAAGGAGCGGCTTCCCGGTATTAAGTTGCCTCCTGAACCGATTATTACGAGATGGGTACATGGTTAGAGGCTGCAATCTTTTTCGCCGATAATTTTGAAGGAATAAAAAATGTAATTCTTGAAATCACTGCTGACTGCATTGCTCTAGAAAACTGTAAAAAGATAGTAACGTTAACAGAATTGCTACAAAACCGTTTATATATTAAGTCAAATTATAGCTTTGTTTCAATTCATTCCATTCGTAAACTAGAAACGCAAGGGATGTCGCTCTCGGAATCAGTCGAAATAGTAGACGAATTTGATATGCTATGAGATGCTATAAGAAGGTTAAGGGTACAATAGGTAATTCTATATACGATAAATTTAAAAAAGTGATAAATAAAAATTCGGGGTATTTGAAATTGAAGAAAGTTAAGAAAATTTTGGAAGGTGAACAGTCAACGATTTCGACTTTCATTTTAGTTTAGAATGTATTGCAAAGTTAAAAAATGCACCAATTACATCTGTGGGTGTTGAAGGAAGCTTTTCTATTTCGAAACATATGTATTCTGATAGAAGACAAAATTTTCTTTCACACAATTTTGAAAAACATTTAATTATAAATTGTTTTAGAAATATGTTGTGAAAAAAATTTGTGCAATAAAGTTAATGTTTAAGTTTCTGCTCTTATTTATTTTATGTAAAAATTTTGCATATTGTCGCAATTTTTTTTTGCATATATGCCCCAGATTTATGCATATTTTCTCAAAAATCGGTGCGTATATATTCCAGTTTTTCTTTGCATATAATCTGATCTCTAGTTGTTACCTTGTTTTTATTGTTCTTCATCTAAAATAGCTATACAATTAATCTTACATCCCTAACCCCTATTGTGAGGGAAAAATGGGAGTGACAATACTTAACGTAATTTTTTTTCAATACGTATTGAAGATATCTTTATGAAATTTAAACTGTACTTGACTATCCATAAACGAATTATAATATAATTTTTTCAGAATTTTTGTAACACTGGAAACTGTAAAAAACGAGAAGTATATTTTTTGGGAGTGATTTTTTATACTAACCCCCAAAGTGACACCTACCTATCAGCTTGCTCAATGTATTTGTCAAAGTATACGAGTCTGTAGTTAACAACAAATTGATTGACTATTTCCTAACTAACAATATCTTTAGTTCCAGTCAACATGGGTTTTTGCCTAATAAGAGCGCCACACACAGCTTTAAATAACATAGTCACATTAATTTACTCTTCCTTAGACAAATCTCACGTGTGTGCAAATTTATCAATTGATTTAACAAAGGCGTTTGATTGCGTTAATCACTCAATTTTACTGTATAAGCTGGAGAAATACGGTGTAAGAGGACTTGCGAAGAAATGGTTTATAAGTTACTTATCTGATCGTTCCCAAAAGGTGGCTTGTAAAAATGTAAAATCACCAAACCAGTAAAAATGGAAGTTGGTATACCGCAGGGATCTGTTGTAGGCCCAACTTTCTTTTTAATATTCATCAATGACCTTGCTTGCAATATGTAAACACAAACAATATAATCTTATATGCGGATGATATAAACATTGTTACGACTTCTAATAACAGCAACATTGTATTTCAAAAAATAGAATCACACTTTATCTCGGTCAATAACTGGGCCTCTTTAAATAAAATTGTAATCAACAAAGATAAAACAAATCTAGTACTATTTAAAACCAAAAACAACATAAATCAAAATATATCTTCATTGCAATTGCTAAATTTCTCTATACCAGTAAGTGACACAACTAAGATACTTGGCCTAATTTTTGAAACTACCTTAAGTTGGAAAACCCATGTTGACTCTCTCAGCAAAAATTTAGCACGGTTAAATTATTCGTTGTATCATCTAAAACAGAGTTGTAGTATGGATGTATTGAAAACGGTGTATTATTCAGATTTTTATTCTAGATTGAAGTATGGTGTGTCTTTACTGGGGTGCATCTAGTGCAGCACAAAAGTTTTTTTATTCTTCAAAAACGTGCCTTACGAATAATCTACGGACTAAAACCACGTGATTCGTGTAAACCAATTTTTAAAACACATTAAATATTAACATTTTATGACATCTATATAATGGAAGCATTATGTTTTGTATATACAAATTTTGATCAATTTTGTAATTCAATCAATCATACTTATAATACTAGTTTAGATAATTACTTACTTCCACCAACTCATAAAACTGCAATATTTCATAAAAGTATTGAGTTCATTGGATGTAGACTATACAACGTACTACCCAATAATATTAAAGAAATACAGCAATTTTTTAAATTCAAAAATTCTGTCAAAAATTTATTATTAAACAAAAATTGTTACAGTTTGGGAGATTCTTTTACAAACGTTTAAGTTATATTAATCAAATACTTAGTTTTGTAAGAAGTTGTTTCTTTGTTTCCTTTTTTTGACGTTTTTCTTGTGTTTTTGAAAATAAAGTGATATTACTATTATTATTATTACCAAAAAAAAATATGTATTCTTTATAATAAATTTCAAGTTTTAACGAATATGTAACAATTTTATTTGGATGTGTAGAATTATAATTTGAGGTAGGTGAATCCATTCTCTTTCATTTTTCTCCCCTCTTTTTTTAAATAGTATCAGTATAGAAAATATATAAGTAACACAAAAAATATTTCAATAATTAATATTTGTTTAATATTTTTTCTTTCTTCAATCAGTTTTTTAAACTTTAAAATCCTAAAACTTAAAATATAATTGTTAACTTTACATTTTCTTCAGTTGATAAAGGTTTTATATATATATTGCAGTGGTTCATAACAGGAAAGCTATCAACCATATTAGATATAATTATTATTTTATGTACACACCTGCTTGTAAGTCCAGTATAATTTGGGTTAATTCGCATTAGTAGCCGTGGAAATTGAATATATAATTTATCGTCTGGCAACTGTACGATATCCTGGTATCCTAGGATTCGACTTTACTTGAATGGGGTAGTGACTCAATGTAATTCGTAGGAAATAAATGAGTGGAAATCCTTGCATACCCTTGCAGATTCCCCTTCTTTGAAAACTGTTTTATTTTCATCAAGTTAAATGAATTAAATCATATTCCTGTGGTATATCCGGTATCGAAGGGGATCTTCTTTGTAAATCCATTTAATTACCTTCGACCTAAAAATATACAGAAGAAACGTCAAGTTTGTTTAACATTATAAGAAATTTGCTGTGTTTAGTATACCTTGGTACATTTTCTATATAGAATCATCCTACTTTGTTTCGAATATAATTATACACTTTAGATGCTGTGAAGGAGGTTTTCCCCTGGATTTTGGATATCTACCAGAAATGTGTAAGACAAAACTTTTATGGGGGCGCGGTTGTAGAACAATCTGTTGTAAACTCAATAATTACGCAAGCAAATAGTGGACTAATAATTTAATGCACTTGCAGGTCAAATTAGCAACAATTCAAGAAGCATTATTATTACATAAAAGTATAGAACTTCATGTAAAAGTGTGGAAAAAAAATCTATAAATATTTCCTTTGAAAGAACTTGATTTTTTTTTAAAGTAACGTATTACTGGTGTGTGCTATAAAATTTGCAAATGCAATCGCTTTCGACGTACTTTCGTATGTGGAAGAATAATTAAATGATAATTTAAGATGAAAATCTCATAATTATCGTGAAGATATTTTCTAAGTTGTCGTTCTGAATAAATACCTTATAGATAAATATTGTAGTTTCAAATCGATAATTTAGCAAATAGGTACTTAGAGATTTCCAATTTAAAATTCTCAATTAATTATTCTTCCGCACATTAGTTTTTGTACGACTAAAACATTAAAATCTGTATATGCAAATAAAAAATTAGTAGTATAATTTTATTTAACGTTTTTCCAATTTAAAAAAAAATCTGTCAGGTGTGGGGTTCGAACCCACGCTCCCATCTGGGAACCAGAGCTTAAATCTGGCGCCTTAGACCGCTCGGCCAACCTGACTCGTTACTAACGCTGTTCGAATTACTCGCATTTAAAGTACAGCCTCAAATTTCATAATATGGCAAAAGTTATTATATTAATTACACATTTGTAAGTTTTTTTTTTTTAGTTAAAAAAATCTGCCAGATGTGGGGTTCGAACCCACGCTCCCATCTGGGAACCAGGGCTTAAATCTGGCGCCTTAGACCGCTCGGCCAATCTGACTAATTAATACAATTTGAATTACTTGCATTTAAACCACAGTCTATTTCAGTTTCACAATATACACCAAATTATATAAAATATTGCTTTTTTGTACGCTATACAACATTTAAATTAGAGGCCAGCATGATAAGACAACTGATACATGCATAAAATACAATGAGGAAAAATACCATAACCAATACCGGCATTAACAAAAAAGGTTAAGAAATACATTTTAAAGTACTTATAATCATATCATTATAGTAATTTACTTCCCAATTTTATTAATGAACAGAGAAATATATTCCTAAAATCGCTAATGAGATTTGTATATTGTACGTTTAAAGTTAAAATGATATGACAGTTAATTGATAATTGTTATTATTAACTGTGGCTCTATTTGTTCGATTTGGAGAAATTCTTTTTGCTTTAATATACCCACCTATTTTGTATTTTGTATAATAAGAATAGAATAAGGTTATTACTTTATAATAAGAAAAATTTTTGGTTACCAACTATATGATTAGCAATGTCAGCCCAGATTGAATAATGCTTATATAAATGTTTGAGTAGCCTATTTAAATTTCAAATTTCTTGAAGCTTATTGCTACGAGTACAAGACGTCAATAAATCTATTGAATCGCTGTTTATCAGTGTGATCTGCTAGGTGCTAATTATATTTAATGTTTTTCTCTGCAATCATTAATATATTCAATTACACTTTGCATTTGACAGAGTGTTCAATTGGGCCATATTAACTTATTAATGAACATTTATTCGAATTTATGATTTAGTATTAACATCTATAACAATTTTTAGAAGCCAGTATTGGTCAAATAAGCCTATAGCTTTATAAAGTAATTCATTTTTGTTTGGTGTCGATTTCCGATAAACTCAATAATGAAACCTATCTATCTTGGTAGTTTTTTGACATTTGAAACCATAATAACTCGAAAAGTAGAAAAGGCAGACAGACAAAGGAGATGCTTAATGAAGATCAAAGCATTTATTACCAGAAATTCAATCATGTAAGCATGTGGAGGTGTCTGTTTAACAAAAAATGAGATAGAACATATTAGAGTTGAAATATAAACACATCTGAAAGTGCAAATACATAGTGCAAATACATCTATGTTAAGATATTTCAACATTTGATACTCTTGTTCTAAGTGACAATTAAATCACAACCGCATTTCTCAAAAAAATTGTCATAATTTTTAGAAAATCATAGGTATTAGAACATGTTATGTCTTATTTCTTTAAATTTTTCTGTTTTTTATTTTTTTATATATAATAATAGTGGGAGTATTGTAACTAAAAAAAATAAAATAAGCGCATACGAGGTTATAAAACAATTGCTGATCATTTTACATTAAGGGAAATTTTGCAAGAATTTATAAAATTTAAGACCTAGGGAAGTGTCTTGTATTATGCAACAGTTAAACTAAATTTGAATAGGGCAATACTTTGCATGAAAATATACTATTAAGTTTTTTTAATGAAGCATACTAAATCAATATTCTGGCAACTTAAATTTGAATTACGAGCAAACATTCCTATCAGGAACCAAACGATGGTCGTCCTTCAAGATATTTAACCTTATTAATAACAAAAATAATATTTTCAACATGTTTTATAATTCTATTAGGCAAAAACTAACTAATATTCTATTCTAGGTAGCAGAATTTTCGTGAATCCTTGGATACAGGATAAAAGCGTCAAGACAGGTTGGAATCCAAGGAAAACGGAGCCCAATTCAGAAGTAAATGGCGCTCCCATCAGGATTTCTTCTCGAGAAAATGGTTGCTGGAATATACAAAAAGGCGTTACAGGTAAATGTGAATTTAAATACTATATGAGTATTGTATAGAAACGTTCTAGGGAAAAAAATAGTGGAACTGGGATATTGCTGATTGTGTGGCCTTAAAAGAATCGGAGCAACTTCCGATAGAATGTACCATATAGTGATCAGAAAAGGTAAACTCAAAATTTCTAACAAATATTTGGTTTCAACTGTTTATGGAAGATCAGTCCGTTCGTTGACTGATAAGTTTGCTGATAGGAGCTGGACGAAGATCTTACAGCAGAAAGAATACTTGAAAAATGGTGTACCCCTGATGATTTTGTTGCTAAAATTGCCAACACTTAACGCCTGCATTAGAAATTCAAACCAATACGTTAGTAAAACAGGTAGTAGATCAGCTGAACGTGGAACTCGAAGATGCAAATAATAAAATGGAATATTTGGAGCAATAGACAAGGTTAAACAACCTGTCTGTAAAATTTTTAATGACTTATGCCGTAACAAATCAAATCGACTTAAATATTAGGATATTTATGTTATACATCGCCTTAAAGCTGAAGAAGATGGCATTAAAGCGTTAATGGTGCATTTTGCCACTAAGATAAGAGAAATCATTCTTATGAACGGAAGTAAAGTGGTGATAAAAGAAGATTCAACACCTTTAGATTAGTCTTTGTTTGAGCACTTACATTCTAAGAAATGAGGCTTCATCATCTTGTTGGACCAACGATGGTAAAATATTTTGCAAACTGAAAAAATGTAGTAATATTTGGTATCCCGAAAGTTTTAATAATGTAATATCGACCATGTCTAAATAAGTCAGTGACTGAAAAAGACAGTACCTGAATGTACTACGTTAGTTCCAGATTTAATTGTGAGGCATGACGAAATTTTGAATCAATACTCAATTTTTCAATTCTAAGCTTACGCGATAATTTTATTGCTTCCTCATGGAATCAAACTAAAAAGGGATTACAACCAATTCATATGTAAATATTATTAAAGTAAGCCGAAAAGGAACTTACAGTGAGGGTGACGTTGGGGATAAATAACATAAAACAATATAACATGTTAAAAAGTCACAATTTAAAATTTAAAATTTAAAATTAGAAATAACAAAACAAAGTACGAGAGGAGGTCATGATAGCGTGAGCACGACAAGGAAGGCGCGAAAAACGAGAGAGGTTACGAGGTGCAGTTGGTAAACACAAAAGGCACTAATTGTAAGTACGGAAGGTCAGTGAAATACAGGTGTATACCCTGTACAGAATGCAAGGTAATACTATTTATTATAAAAAGTTCTAGCAATTTCAAATAGATATGAGTAAATATTACTTAAATTATTAATATTGCTCTTTTAAAATAAGAGTGTTCAGTAGTTAATACTAACTCTCCATCAAAGTTGAAAAGATGTCCTGTGTCAACATAATGGTCTACCAAGGCTGATTTACTGCCAGTGTTAGAAAAACTCTTGCAATCGTTCATATGCGCTTTAACTCTATATTTGACATATTGTTAGGTTTGTCCAATATTAACGGACTCACATTGAGAGCAAGAAACGGAGTGGACAACATCAGACCTCAGAGGAAGCGGTATGGGATCTTTACATTAACAAAGCAGTTTATTCGACGAATGCAAGTTGTACGTGGCAAGGATGACCGGTAGGTTTTTGAAACAGTCCACAATCCTGGAGGCTATGGCAGGAATAAATGAGAATCTGTAATATCTCTCCTCAGGAAGAGGTTGGTTCCCTCTTTGATTATTAATAGTAACTGCAACACTAACAGTGTTATATAGAATGCTGCGCACTAGACTCGGTGGATAACCATTATGGTTAACAAAGGTAGTAAGTATACAATTTTTCCAAATTAGCAGTATGAAATTGAGGGTGTGCTATATTCAATACTCGATTTTTTTTTATAGCTTTAAGAGCGTTTACCATCTTGCTGAAGGGATGATTAGAGTGGAAGTTGATGTAACTCCCAGAATATGTTGGTTTACTATATCAATCCAAAATAATAATTGACCTGCAGGATAATTTACAAATATGGAAAGATATCTTAGAAGAAAGAGGAATGAAATTAAATACAGCCAAAACAAAAGTGATGGTAATAAATGAAGAAAAGGAGAACATCAATATACATATAAATGGAGAAAAAATTGAACAGATACATCAGACTGAATACTTAACAGTAACGATAGAAACTAGGGACAACATGAAGTAGAAGTGAACACGCGTATTGAAAAGGCATGAAGAATTAATACGCATTAAGTAAAACCTCAATAAAAAAAAAGAGGTATCCAGAAAAAACCAAAATAATGTTATAACACATATATAACCAATCCTTACGTTGGCTTGAATACGTGGACATTAACGGCGGTGCAGAAGAGTAACGATACAGCGGCAAAATGCGGGTACTTACAGAGGCGTGAAGAAGACCAAGACGAACAAGTTAGAACGAACAAATAGAAAAGATTTGGGTGTCGAATTAATGTGAGAAATTTATAGAGCGTAGGCAGTTGACTGGTGGGACACTTGCAAAGAATGGACAACAGAAGCCCAGTTAAAAAAAGATATGGAAAGCAAGAATACGGATATAAGAAAGAGAGGAAGGCCGAAAGAAACATGGGACCACACATTAGGAAAAAATCTAGATAGGAAGAAAAATCATGGACGGAAGCAAGATATATGGCGCAAAACAAGAAACTGTGGTGCAAATTTGTGCATGAAATATAATAGTTAATCCCGACATCTATGGTAGAAGGGAATTTGATTATATATATGAAAACTATTGAAAATATCCAATGTTGATTCCATCATAGACTCAGGAACTGGATCATTGTATTAGCAAATGGCAATATGCTAATACAATGGCTCATCAATAAATAGTCCATAACCATACAGGTCAGACTATGGACCACAGACTACCCTCAGACGACGAACTCGCATTCAGGTATGTACCGCTCTCTCTATTCTTTTCTATCTAATGGAAATATAGTATAAGGTTATCTTTTTTCAAAAAACTCAAAATTTGTGTAGAGGCGCTGTTTAAAAGACTGCGTATTATAGAAATCTGTACGACAACGTTAAAAGCGAGATAATAGTAGAGATGGCGCCTCGTATTGTAATATAAAAGGTTTCATTTTTACCAATAGATGGATTACAATATAGGTATATTGATGTGTTTTTCGAAATTGTTTCAAAAATAGTGACATTTGTGACATATTTTGCGAAAATGTTTTGCATAGTTTGTGGTCGTTCTAAAACCGAAGTGCAGAAGCTGTTTTGCTTTCCACGACAGCTTGATAGGTAAGTTTACATCAATATATGTAAGTAATTTGTCCGTCTATAAAGGCCGGTTACAGTTCGCAATTTTTTGTATTACGTGCAATAAAAATTGCATACAATAGAGAAAGCGCATGCGCATTCAATGGATTTCAATCAGCTGGATGTAATTTTACTTGTATTGCGGGTGCAATACACGAAATAGAGTATGCGCTATTTTTATTGCACGCAATACAAAAAGTTTTCGAACTGTAAAGCGGCCTTTACAGACGGACAAATTACTTACATATATTGATGTAAACTTACCTATCAAGCTGTCGTGGAAAGCAAAATAGCTTCTGCTACTTGTTTTACGTATTAATATTTTGTAAATGAGTAAAATAAAATCACAGAGTTATATGATCTTTAGTTTGTTATACCTTTATGCAGTAGTACGAAAGAAATAAAGTTTAAAAATTATTTAATGTGTTAATGATTTTATTGGACTATATTCTTGTTTATATGTATATAAATAACAATATAGTCAATACAATCTTTAAACACTTTGTCCTCTAAAAATAAATACAAATGATGAGTATATACTTTTTGAAATTAAGCGGGAACACTCAAGCGCCATCTACCTAAATTTTGTATTTTTGTGAGAGGGAAAAAAAATCCGAAACGGCATCTTGATTTACATTGAGTTCGTCGTCTGGAGGTAGTCTGTGCTATGGACTATTTGTTGGATCATTGTATTAGCAGATTAGCAGCTCCCATAAACCGGTTTCTTCACGAAAACTAAAAGATATTTTCTTTTTCGCAAAAAAGAAAAATAGTAAAGATAAAAAGTCCGCACTCGTACCATAGCTTGCTTTAAACAAAGTCATGCTGATGTCAAAAAATAAAGTTGAATAAATTATTGCTTCTGGATGTAACACTTCTACAATGTCAGCGAGTATATTTGTTTGAGAAAGTTATTTTTCTGAGAGATGTTCGTAACCGAAATTTGTTGCAGACGGCATTCTCATAATTTTCTATACTTTAAAAATGTTTGGAATGACTATTAAATTAACTAAAGAAGTTTAAATATTAATAACAGAAAAATTAACATAGCAATGTATATATTTTCGTGCAATATAGAAGGAGGCAATCTTTTAGTATGAATATTCGTTTATTACTCAGACCCTTATATATACATATAATCGTGAATACGTCACTACAATATACCGCATTTATGCAGTCGCAGTTTGGAATCAGTCGTAGCACGCATTATAAAGCAGCGATAATCGGATGCGAACCGCAAAAATTGGTCAATAAAAACGTGGCGGATTGCCGCACGGAGGGTGGTCCTACAATATTCCAAAGTCGTAAAATCAAACTGCACACATCGAACTGCGTGCCGAAAAGTGTTCCCGAAGAAGTTCGACGCGCCTTTATTTCCTATCCGCGATTGTTATGACGGAAACGCGCCGCAGAATGTGCGCTAAAAAGGGTATGGGAGAAGATTGGACGACGCCTCTGCCCTTCGCCGACGCGACTCGCTGCGAACAGGGGTAGCGAAAAATCACCCGCTGGGCCGTCTAGCGATATATCACTTCCAATATATATCTATACAGATATACATATATAATACGTGCATACATTTTCGTATCGGGTTGTAGGAGGAAGGGTATAAGGGGGACCATAAAGCAACTGAGCCTCTCTATTTTATTGTTCGTGCGAAAGATGTTTTTAGTGCCGCCTTTGAATATAGGAAAATGGTATATCCGCTATTTCTGTAATCTATTCGTCGTGGGGCGGGAGATAAGAAACTCGCTGTATCGATCGCAAAACGTTCGGGGAAAAATTAAAATTCGTTTTTATTGCCGCTTTTGGGATTTTATCTGATCCAACGATATCCTAACTATGGTAGGTACAATCGGAGTTTGTATACCCTAAATACTTCTGTAACGGAACGGGTTTTCTTATCTGGAGACTTTTGGGGATGGTCAGCCCAAATTCATTCAAGACAAAACCAAATCCCGTTTCACAGCTAACCCCTCCTGTTCTTTTGACTAACGAGACACTGCTGGAAAACAGTCTTTTTGTTCAGTAGCGTTTGGTTTTAGAAGTTTTACCCAAAGATGCTTTCCAACGGTGTTTTTCTCGGTCAGTCGAAGCAGGGCCGTTAGTTGGCCTAAAGATTGTCGACTTACCCACCTCGTCGGCTTTCTCTTTACGTTACGACTTCTTCTCCAAAACTTTACTACGGGTGCTAATTGAACTTCTGCTTTTTCCTTAATGGCGTAATAATAGAGTGTCTATTTTTACAATTATTTATTGTTTAAATTGAGACTATAGAATTTAACTAACAAACAAATTAACAGAATTAACAAGTAAAACACAAAACAGAACACGATAAATTAGATGATTATTTTAAGATTTCTACAATGTTGTTTAACTTATGCACTAGTAATTCCTACTTACAAATTTTATTTATTAAGGGAGAGAGAGAGAGCGAACGAGTTTCGGTTTCTACGTATTCGCAATGGTTAGTTTTAAGCAGAATTTTTGAACATCTTACCAGCCGATGTGGGTAATTAATTCTTCCTGTAATTCAAATTATAAGGCACAAAAACTTTACACAACACTCACAAAAATTTTAAAGAAAGAAAAGGGGCATGTTTCGAACGGTTAGAGCACAAAAACAAAACACCTCTCGAGGAAAGCTTTTGCTTCCTGTTCTCGATTTCTTTTAAGCTTATTATAATTGCAAAACTTAAGATGAGAAGTTTAATTTTAATTTTAAGATATGAAAACGCTCGGAACGAAGGGAAACGCGTGCTTTTCTGAAGCTGAAGCGGTCCGCGAATTAATTGTTTCAAAACAGCCATGTAAAGAATTTTTATAAACTTTAGTTGTGACGTCATTCTGCACCGATTACTAGTTCCACGTCTCTTTACAGGAGGGCGCAAGAATGATCGTTGGCGTTATTTTTCTGAACTTTAAACGCACTTCCGGAGAGTAACGTGGGATTCGCTGGTCAGCATTTGTAACATACAATGGACGAAGAAGCAGATTAAAATTAAAATAATACCGCATTATCCTAATTACGCGAGACTTTTAACAAAATAGACTGTTATTTCCTGTGAAGTAGATGCTGCTTCCGCAGCGAATGCCACATTACTTATCATCTACGTATTAATAAAATGAATTTAAAACCTTTGTATTATACAGGATGGAATTTCGAATTCTTACACTTCTATACGAAAATATTTTGTAGTGAATAGCGAATTATTTTAGATCCAAGGAAGAAATTTATTTCCCTCCCCAAATTTAACTTTTTAAAATACATTTTTTAACTGGAGGTAACACACTATCTGACCAGGGGAAGTACCAATAACAACCCTAGAGGTGAGTCTTACCTACAACTTATTAGGGCAAAAATAACTTGGACATACTATATGTAGGCAGTGAACCTACTTTCAAGAACTCAAGAAGGAAAGAGGTACTAGATATAACGTTATCAACCACTTATGTACAATTACCTCAAAAAATTATGACCGTGGTTGATAAAACGAATTCGTAATTGTAATTCCAACATATCAACTTTAAACACAATGCCATCGTAATCCGCGACGCAATGAACTATCGTCTCGAAAGACAATACCCTTTACGGTGCCCGACAAAGATGCCGCCACCTTTTCGGCGATTTACATTCCCAGAATTAAAATCTTTGTAGTTTTCGTCAAAGAATTTTATATAATAATCCTGATTTTCAATTCCTTGGAGATTTTATTACAATATACTCTACCGTATTTCTTCTCTTATATTTTAATTATAACAGCAGTACATCAATCTCCAAAGAAAGACTGCATGCTTAAAGGTAGATCAGTTTACACAACCATCATGGAAGAGACGCTGAAGAGGATATCCGCTGGGTACAGTTTTGTCACCTCTGCTGTGGGACCTGGTTGTGACCCTACAGCAGAGTACTAGGATACTGGATTGGCTGGTATGATTTGAAAAGTAAAATAAATGGGAGATTAAATATAAAAAGCCATGGGCTTATAGTGTTTCCCGACACTTCATGTCTGACGACAACAACAAAAAAAAAAGAAACTTTATGTATATTATTAGTTTCTTTTCTATGTTTATGAATATATTTATTATTTATTAATTGATTGATTATTTTACTATACCATATGTCAGTATAACTTAACTGTATCAGTTCAGAAACGATTTTTAGCAGTTTATCCTTTGATAATAGCGAAATTTCGGATGATTCCAGTGTTATCCTATAGATATATATCAGCACTGCCAGCCTAGAAGGCCCATGGCTTCATTAGTAATTTTCTTCCATCGGTTTCTATCCTTCGCTACTTCTTTCCATCTTGCTATCCTTAACGTGTTTATATCCTCCACTTCTGTCCTCCACCTTCCCATTGGCCTTCCTCTCCTCCTCTTTCCGCCAACTGTCCTTGCCATTATCATTTTTGGTATTCTTGACTCCACTATCCTTTCTATATGTCCCATCCATCTCAGCCTCTGCGCCTTCACCACTCCCACTATATTTGCTTCTCCATAAAGTTCATTAAATTCTTCATTTGTTCGTCTCACCCATATCTCTCCTTCCCTCTTCCCTCTTCCCTCCAAATATTTTTCTCCAAACTTTCCGCTCTCACACAGCTAGCCTTGCTTGCTCCACCTTGTTTAGTGTCCAAAATCTCACAAGTATACAAAACTACTGGCATTATTACCGTTTTATATGTCTTTATCTTCCTCCAGTTTCCTCGATACATCTTTCTTCCTTAACATTCCATTGCAATACATCTATTTCCTGCCATTAATCTAGCTTGAATTTCCATTTCTATACCCGGCTTTCTAGTTATTGTCGTTCCTAGGTATGTAAAATTTTCTACCTCCTCGAACTGGTATACCCTTTCATTTCCTGTGTCTATTCTTAGATACCCTCCTTTTCTAAATTCCTTATCAGACCATTCCATATATTTTGTCTTCTCCTCATTTATGTATAGTCCAACCTTCTGTCCTTGTTCTGCTAATCTTTTTATGATTTTCTTCCTTGCTTGTTGTCAATATAACTAAATCGTCAGCAAACGCCAAGCATTGATGTCTTCTCTGGTATAAAATTCCCGACCTGTTAATTTCCGCCTCTCTTATAACTCTTTCCAATACCAAACTGAACAGTATTGTCGAAAGGGGATCACCTTGTCTAACACCCGATTTGCATACAAATATGAATGTAATTGATTCTTGACAAATGTTGCTGCTCCACCTTAAATAATATTGAACTTAAACTGCATCACATAAACTAGAACAGATAAAATTATATCCACATATATGTCACACTCGACTCTGAAGCACACCCCCACTACATACAGAGCCCCCTATACGGTGAAGGTTTTTAGGAACCTATCCATTTCTATATGCCTGCTTCGTACACCGAATATCTGCGCCTGTATTGTATGTGTCCCCGATGTAGATCCCCCGTAATAAATATCTATATTTAAATGCGTTCGAATTCTTCGAGCTGTAGGAGGGACGACATTTTGATATGCGGCAGCACTGTCAGGCCAAAGCTGACGTATGATTGTGACTCCGATCCATCTACCGGGGCTTTCCTGCGCGTCTGACGTACCCTGAACGCTCGCTTTTTTTATTATTGTTATTATTTTTTACGTCGTTCGCGTCCGTTCCCGCGATCGTATTATTAAATGTACGATTTTTTATCGGTTAATGGCGCTTGCCGATGATAAATTTTAAAGATTAGTCGCGGCTTCCGGCTTCACCAATTGTAATCATTAGAAACGTGCACCTAGCATGCCATTTATCCACAACGCTGTTGAGGGGGATTGATGGGGGATGGTTAGGTAGGTATATATGTTTTGAGAAAAATTAAAATGTTTTTATGAATGATAGAGCATAGACATTATACAGTGCGATCCAAATAGTTGGTCGCAGAAAAACACGTCATTTACATTGTTCTGGCAAGACGGTTTTAATTTAATTACTGCTTATGCCTGGTAACATAAAGCTTGTGTTACCAAGCGTTTAGTTAATCATTTGTTAGCACCAATAAAGTACTAAGTAATAAATGAGTAACATAAACGTAACTATTTCACTAAACGCCATGTAATTAGTTAACAACTGATTAATGGTTTTTGTTAAACTAGTTCACTGCAAATTTACTAAAATCGATATATAATGTTCCACAGACTGCTGCGCCAACTTCACCCTGTGCTAAGGCGTCCTTATGCCTTGTTCCATAGGCATGAAACTGCGAGTTGGTCTTGAACTGCGAACAGTTAGCGTGGACAAATTTCACACACGATAGTATATACACGTTCACCACAGGCAGCTCTCTGCGTACCCCATACCACATAAAGTCCTTATGGCCTTCTTCTGTGTTACGGGGTTCATTTGTTGTCAAGCTTAAGGTCTTCTTAGATCGAAATAATTTGGTTCGACACACACATTTTTGGATGACACTGTATATTTGACAAAACAAATAAAATTCAAGATAATAAAAATACAATGAATTACAATAAAAGTTAAATCTTAACATAGGTTACGATGATAATATATTGATGTTTAGTCTTAACCTCTATACTTAAGTAATAAATTAAACTATTAATTAGTTGTAATTCCGAAATATAGATTTGATTCTTAAGGTCTAGGTTAGTAATGTTGGCCGGAAGTTTGTGTCATGTGATAGGATTTCAAAAATAATAAAATAAAATAATAAAATATTAATTTGGTGCAAGAAAAAGAAAACAATAAAATAAAAATGTACGATTTAGCTGGTAAATTTCTATGGATGTCGGTGTATTGCGTCCAGGATGGTGCTTTGAGCGCATTACGCTGATGTCAAGGCGTGGTCTCCTTTCGAATTCAACGATCTGGATTTGGTCTCCCAAATTACGTACTTCGTTCACCCTCTTGGTTTAACTCAAGCCAAAATAACGTAGTAGTAGGAGTAGTAATAGTAGTAATAATAGTAGTAGTTGTAGGTCCCAAGATAGGATCGGATTACTAAACAGATAAAATTAACAAGATAAGTCCGCTTACCAGTGACCTAAGATGACGCCATTAACAAAAGGAATGCCGGCTTGACGCTGCTGTTGTAAAACCCTTTTCAGGAATATCGATGCAATGGACACAGAACTCCTGGCAGCCCCAGGTAAACGGAAAAATAATAATGCACTTGATATTAGAAGTTTCTTGCGCGACAAAATCCCACAACGTGGTAACTAAATTTGCACGAAGCAACTTGCACAGCGCGTCTAAGATGGAAGCCTATGCGTCTCCCTTGCTTAGCGCGCGGGCGGAAGCAGGAAATACAACGTGAATCAAATAAGTCACTGACACCTTAACAATGCGAAGCAATTTACACAAAAGAAAAGGTTTTAATGAATGAAACTTGAACTAATAATTGAAGAATGAAAAGCAAATTTAACTGACAATGAATTACTAATTAATTTGGAAAGAAATAAGGAAAATGAGACATTAATAAATTTTGCTATCACGGTAAGATGCATTGTGACGAGCAAGGAGTTCGAAACCTCACTGCTAGATGGCGCTGCAGGATCTAATTCTTAAATTAATGAAATAAAAATCTTTAAATAAAATCTATAAATGAAGCGATCACAATCCAACGACAACATCTGCTTTACCAACACGCTTAGGGCCGCTGTTGACATGCCCCACACCAAAATACCATATGTAGCAACACTGTGAAAGTTATCATAGTATGTCAGCTTAGCTGCTCTGGGTTTCGCTACATTCCTAATTCGCATTATGCTATAAATAGCTGAGCTTCATTTTTTTTTATTAAGGGGGTAATATGTTGTATCCATTTAAGGCTAGTGTCCACCTGCAATCGCAAGAACAACCCAGAATCCCCATTCTTTACAGTTGAGAAGGTATTTATACATATTTTCAACGTATATTTAGTGTTTTCCGTTTCAGGGTAGCTCACCAAGAAAGATGCGTCGTCTGCATACATGCAGGCCTTTGAATGCGATATACTGGCAGGCAAGTCGTTTATATAGATAATAAACAGTATTGGTCCTAGAATTGATCCTTGTGGAACTCCCGAGCGTTTATACCTAAAATCGGCAAGGGTATTCTTCCACCAGATTGCCTGCCTTCTTGTTTGTGGCCGGTGTCTCTAATTCCATAACGGTAAAGCTTTTTTAACAAGATTTTGTGTGACACCGTATCAAAGCCTTTACTCAAGTCACTAAAAATAGCCTCTACATACTCTCCATCATCTTTTGCAGCTAGTATCGCCTCCAAAAAATCAATCGCCGCTGTTAGGGGGATCTACTAATTCGATATCCATGCTGGGCGGGTGTAAAAAGTTCATGTATTTCAAAAAATCTTAGCAATCTAGCTTTTATTACCGTTTCCAAGACCTTTGGAAAGTACTGGCAATATCGAAATGGGCCTGTAGTTGCTGACCTCATCCATACTGTCTTTTCTATATACAGGGATGACTTTGGGTACTTTCATCTCATTCGGAAAATACCCCTGCTCAATACAGTCGTTTATAAGTGAGACCAGAGGTTCATTTATTTCATCATTCACTTCTTTTAGTAAAGAGCTACTAACCCCATATATGTCAAGCGTATCTTTACTTTTTAGGCCCTTAATAAGATGATGCTTAGAACAAACAAGGGACTAAAATCACGTTTTCTATCAAAAACTTTATTTTATAAACCACGTATTTCTATTTTTGTAAATTATAATATATTCCTGTGGCATTAATATGGAGATACAGTTAAATGGGCAAGCTATAGTTTCTGAAGAAAACGGTAGTAAAAGCGATGAAGAGGCAAGTGTTTATAGTGAAAATGACGAAAATTATGAAAAATTCGAATTGGAAATTAAAAACAAGTCAAATAAGGTGGAACTAGAATAAGTTAATGCAGGAAACTTAAGGAATGAGGAAGACGACAATGAACAAATTAACAATGATTTAATAAAATATAAAGAAATTATGCGCAAGGCAAGACGATTGGTTAGGAGATACGAACACAAAATTATTATTTGAGGCATCAATGCAGTAAGCAGAATTAAACGTTATTGATTGGAAAAAGAATAAGAAATAGATGGTAACGAAGTTTGTTGAAAAAGTTAGATAGTTCATAATTTGAGATTAATTATTGAGATTTATATATTATATTTGAGATAAAGATTTGATATTAAATTTGATTTAGGAATGAAAGAGCTGCCGTAACAGATAAGGTAAGTAATTCTGACAAAATTATTGTTTGTACTAAAAAAGGAACGCAGTATATTACCTCAAGTAAATGTTTAGTTAAGTGAAGCACAATATATATTTTACTTAAAACAGAAATATTGTTACTATAAAAAATATATATTTCAAATAAGCAAATAAATCTAACTGTTTCAACAAAATTTATTGTTTGAAGTACATTTGATCAATTTTACAAAATTTTATTTGAACTCACATGTAACACATATATCTCATTATTTCAATCAAATAATTAGTTATTTTAAGTATTACATACATTTGACCCAATAAAATTGAGCAAAATATTTTATTTGTTTAATTCTATTAAAGATATTGTTAAAACAAACAAATTTTGTTAACAAAATTATTTGCTTCACCCAACAATATATTTGTTTGCCCGTATTTAAACAAAGATTTTAGTCAATACAACTAAAATTTGGTTGAGTTAATCAAATGGGTTTCTCAGTGTATCAGAGATTGTCCACAACGCAACAGTCGATGAAATATCAGTCCACAATTTTTTTTAATTCATTGCAACATGATATTAGGGTATCGCCATTAAAACAATTCAAATCAGCTTTAAAACAACACTTGATTAATTGTGCTTTTTGTGCCATTGAAGATTTTCTTTTTGCTACAAAATCAATGTGAAATACATTTGTTTAAGAGTTTATGCTATCTTTGAATTTTTTTTCTGTGACTTTCTTTTGTATATTATGTTACTTTGTACTGTGGAAATAACATTTCCTATCCATCTATCTATAGCAATCCTGCCACATTTAAATTTATTGCGACAGTAGTGATTTAATAGCTAAAAACCGTTTAAACGTCTTTAAACGTGATATATTAGTTTTTCTCATCCAATGCTCAGAAATACAAACTTCCTCATTGTGCAGCAACAACTTAAAACAATAATAATAATAATAATGTATATTTATCCAAACGACCAAGAGTACAAGAAAATACAGAACAAGTACATGTGGTATTGGATAAGTCAAAGAATCTAAGCCAAAAAATGATAATACAAAATAACAATTAATACTAGAAGTTTAAGCATTATAAAATAAAAGTGATATGAAAATTAGGATGATTCAAAATACTCATTCAAGGAATAATAGCACTTACTAACCAAACAATCTTTTAGTGCATTTTTAAAAGAATTAATATTATTGAGCAACTTAATTTCAGGTTTTAATGAATTATATAATTTAATACCAATATAAAGAGGATCGCTTTCGTAAGTAACAAGTTTATGTTTTGGAATAATAAAATCATCAGCATTACGTGTAAAGTAGTTATGAAAATCCTTATTTTGTTTCAAATTAGGTTCAAAGTTTTTAATAAGTATTAGTATTTCATAAATAAATAAGGTCGGTAAGGGCATAATACCTAAACTTTCAAACAAAGTACGACATGACTGACTACGTTGCACTCTCGACATTATGCGAATAGCTCTCTTTTGTAGGCGGAAAACGCGTATACTTTGAGAATAGGCCCCCAGAAATTAAGACCGTACCTCACCCAAGTTTCGAAACATGTGTAGTAATACGTTTTAGTGATATGTATGTTTGTTACTTCCATTAATCGGTAAATCACTTAGCAGGCCTGTGATAATTTAGAGCACAAAATATCAATGTGTGTTGACCAACCTAAGTCATTATCGATGTATTACTGTACAATGTAACTTGTAATGTAACAATGTAACACATACATTGCATTTTTTGCGAAAATAGCAAAATCTCTATAGTATCACAGTAAAATCACTGAATTTTGTTGGTGCTTGAACAAATTTTTCAATTCTTGACAGAACTAAAACTAAAAAGAGATGATATTCTAGATATAACTACTAACTACATATGAATATAGTTATCGTCCTTAATCCTAAGCAAACCATTTTCAAACAAATACACACACAAACGATTCCCAATCGACCCGACATCCATTTCCGTCCATTATATCTCGCAATAACCATCCATTCATACCAGTAAGAGGTTGTTTTTCATCTATCCGTTCCGAAGTTATCAGCGTCGAAATTATAACCGCCGGCAACACTAAGGGTAGGGGGGGGCGAGCAGGCAGGAGGATCTCTTTAATGTAAATGGTCCGTTCCTCCTGGTGTCGAAGCCTCGTTGCGATCACAAAGAGCTGTCGATGAGTGCCATAATAGGGCTGTATATGCAAAATCTCCCTTTTATTAAAGTAAAAGGGGGGAGGGAAGCAGAAGGGGTGAGGGGCGACATCGGGGCCACCGACGCGGCTACGAACGCCCATCAATATCGGGCCTCGGAGATAACGTCTTTAATTATATGAAATATCGAGGTGTATTTTCTCAATGCCGCCATTAGTCATTCGAAAGGAAATTGGGGTGGTTTTTTGCGGTGATTATTTATGCCGACGCTGTATTTTTTATGTCTACTTTGTTTAGAGTCGTTTTATGGCTGATGGTGTGGGGTATTAATGGGTGCGCTTAATTTGAAAGCTTCTTAGGAGAAAACATATTTTAATAAAGGGAAATAAATTTTTGTGAACGCTTGTTGTTGTTTGAATTAACGGATATAATTCAATGTTTTGCTCTCAAGCTTCTTTTCGAATAATGATAAACGTTTAAAATAATAGCCTAATTGGTCATTTTCTTATTCTCATTATTGTCTTCTAACTTTCCAAAACTACTATTTCAATACATGGTTATGTCCAAATTGAGTAATGTCTAGTAATAATAAAATATCAAAGGGTAAAAAAAACTCAATAAAAACGTTTAAATGTAATTACTGGCTAACATGTTTCGGCCGAATAGTCATCTTCAGAACCTTCTATTATTAAAAACAAAAACATAACAATTAAACAAATGCAAGGGAAATTAATTAATTGCTCAATTACTTAGGCTAAAGTGGACAAAAATTTAAAGAAGTTCTTACGATAAACATTTAAAAAATAAAATATAATTAAAATTATAAAACATGTAAAAATTTAAAAATTAAAAATATTTTAAAAAGTTAAATTACACAAATATAAATACAATGTCTTGTAGGAAGCGAAATGCAGACTGAACATAAGTGCTGCATACTTACGACAGTACGGCATAAAATAAAATAAATAGTGGTGGGCACTATCGATAGTGACTATCGATAACTATCGATAGTTTCGACTATCGATAGTTAACTATCGGTAACTATCGATAGCTGACTATCGATAACTATTGATAGTTGACTATCGATAACTATCGATAGTCGACTATCGATACCTGTCGATAGTTGAAAATATCGATAATGACCACCAGTATCATATTTATATATCGTTTACAACGCAGAGAGATGCTCAAGTTCAATGTAAACACGACAAGTATAGTGCTATTTATTTTCTCTTTCTCAGTAGCTTAAAGGTTTATTTATGTATTATCTTGCTAGTTAAAAACGTTTGTGTTATCAATCATGAACTATTCATTGAGTGGAACTAATTCTTTCTTTTGTAATATCTATAGTAGCAGGTATTGATGAAACCATGAAATACTAGTGTCCGAGTTCTTATTAGTCTGGAATAAAAAAAAACACAAATAATAAATAACAAGAAACAAAACAAAATGTATTTCTGAGGACATATTAGTTGAGTAGAGTGGTGGGCATTATCGATAGTTGTAATTAGTTTCAACAGTCAACTATCAATAACTATCGATAGTGGACTATCGATAGTTATCGAGAGTCAACAATCGAGAACTATCGATAGTTGGTCCGACTATCGATAGTTGAAAATACCGATAGTGCCCACCACTAAAAATAAATAAGTTTTTACAAAGTTTGACGTTAAAAAAGAAAAAGCACAGAAGGGATTCTAAATAAGAAGAAGTAAATAATTTTCTAGTTTAATTAGCTGAAGAGAAAAAAATTCCTAACAATATAGTAGAAAAAATAATTAATAAACAGATATTTAAATTAGACCCACTTTATCATAAAAACGATAAACATTACATTTATAAAACCTTTACATATAATAATTATACAAACAAATTAGAAAAAATCTTTAAACAACATAACATAAAACCTATCTTTAAATCTAACAATATCATTTATAACTTATTACGAAACAATAAAGATAAAATTACAAACCTTTATAAAAACGGTGTTTACAAAATTAAATGTAAAGATTGTAACGATATTTATATAGGAGAAACAAGTAGAAAACTTCAAAACAGACTTAAAGAACACAATACACAAATCACTTCCAATGTATACCAACACAGAATTTAACACAGGGCATCGCAGTATTTGTGAAGATGATATAACTTTAATTCATAATTGTAATAAAGGCGTAAGGCTTAAACTGCTAGAGGCACACGATATTGAGAAGCACTCGAGGAAACGCAATATAGAATTAATGAACGAACAAACAAAAACCTATCTTTTCATATTTACAACTATGATCAAACTATTTACTTTTTCTTGTTTAGAATCCCTCCTGTGCGTTTCTTTTTTAACGTCAAACTTTGTAAAAACTCGTTTATTTTATTTTATTCCTTACTGCCGTATGTATGCAGTACTTATGTTCAGTTTGCATTTCTCTTCCTACAAGACATTTTATTTATATTTGTGTAATTTAACTTTTTAAAATATTTTTAAATTTTAAATTTTTACATGTTTTAAAATTTTAATTATATTTTATTTTTTAAATGTTTGACGTAAGAACATCTTTAAATTTTTGTCCACTTTCTCGTAAGTAACTGAGTAATTAATTAATTTCTCTTGCATCTGTTTAATTGATATGTTTTTGTTTTTAATAATAGAAGGTTCTGAAGATGACTATTCGGCCGAAACATGTTAGCCAGTAATTACATTTAAACGTTTTTATTGAGTTATTTTACCCTTTGATATTTTATTATCACAACTATTACAATGTTTGATTGTTCGCCTTCTTTTGGGACTCTTCCATATTTTTTTTTTCACTGCCTTTACTCCTCTATGTGATGTTCTTCGTGGTCCATGTACTGCTACTACTTTTCTAATAGTTCTTCACCTTGTAGTTGTTTTTGTAAGTTTCTGTTTCATTTTGAAGATCAGTAGTAAGTTTATGAATTGTATTCTGCAAGTTGAGAATAGTTTGTTTTCGCTTTCGTTTATTGTCATATGTTCTAGTATAGTAATCTCTTTGTTTCTGATTTGATGTAGTTCTTTACTTATTCAATCCCCACAACACAATGCATGTATCGTTGACATTATTTCTGCCGATGATGTGATACCTTATCGATCACTATACCAGAATCAGTATGCGTATCAAGCAGAAAAATCCATGGAAACAGCAATGCATCAGCTCGTACAGAGGGCGGAGCATGTTTTGCAAATCATGGAAGTGCTTTTGTAAGCACTTTCATGATTTGCTATTAATACTTCTGTAGCATTTAATCTGCAAAACGTCGAGCACTATAGGAATCAATCGAACAAATTACTGGTGGATGAACTGCATGCTTGAAGGCAGATCAGTTTTCACAACCATCATGATATGATATATTTATTTCGTGTGAGACAGCATTACATCTGTGTACACTTGTCAATATTGTTATACAACAGTGGCTATAAGTATAGAGTTAAAATTCAGTAAAATAAACACTTAAAAAAAAACACATTTATGGTAGACCTAACATACACATTAAAAAATTCTACCGTCCACACACTCCTGCAGGTCTTAGAACACATTCTCCCGCAAGAAACCCTTAATTCTGTTTACAAAACCAGAGCGATTCATATTTTTCCAACTATTTGGTAATTTATTGTACAACTTTGTGGATGTAAATCTGAAAGACCTCAAACTCTTTGCCAATCTAAAATGCGGTGCGACTACCATCTGAAAGCGGGTATCACACGCATCCTGTCTAGGCAGTTCGTTCTTATTATCATACGCATACATTATGGCTTCGTAAATATATTGATCTATACAGGTATAGAATACCAAATCTCTTAAATAATGGTCTGCACGATTCCGTGTGACGAACATTAGCTATAGTTCTTATGGTTCTTTTTTGTAGGATAAAAATCCTATTCACATATCTTGACCCTCCCCAAAACAAAATGCCATAACACATTATGCTATGAAATAACCCATAATACGCAAGTATGAGTACTTCTTGATTTACAGATTGGGTTAAATTCTTCAATAAATATATACAAGTAGATAATCTGCCAGGAATATTGTCAATGTGTGCTTGCCAAGTCAATTTACTATCTAAAGAAATCCCTAAATATTTAACCGGGTCATTTGTAGAATTAATATCTATAAGCGGATTTAAAGTAAAAATTAATAATCTAGATTTATCATTGTTTAGGGTCAATTTAGTCTTTGCAAAATAAAATTTTGCTTCTGAAAGGGTTTCATTTGATAGTACATATAAATCATGTAAGCGTTTAGTAGATGTTAATAAACAAGTGTCGTCCACATACGTTATATATTTAAAATTAATATAATCTGTTATATCGTTAACGTATAAAATGAATAAAATCGATCCAAGTATCGAACCCTGGGGATACCGTATTTAACATGTCGCAATTTTGATTTTTCCCTTCCAATGTCAACAGCCTGATATCTGTCAGTTATGTAGCTTCTTACAAAGGAAAACACATCTCCTCTGATACCAATTCGCTCAATTTTTGAAAGCAACAAATCGTGTGATACGCTATCGAAAGCCTTTGTTAGATCCAATCAATCCATCATGGAAGAGACACTGGTGGCTCGGGTCGAAAGAAGATCTCCGCAGGCTAGACTTTTGTTCCCTCTGCTGAGAAACCTGGTCATGCACGAACCTGTAGTAATAGGGAACAATGAAGCACATACAACATAGGGGTACGCAGATGACCTTGTCTTTTTGATCAAGCTGAATTCAACATGTAGTGTGAGACGAAGAAGTAGCAACAAGCAGTTACAACTGAATTTAACGAAGTACAGACGTTTGCGTCTTTAGGAATAACAGGCACATGAGCACTAGTCCTGCAGCAGCAATTGAATGTTTGGCAAACCTCTTTCCTCTACATTTGGTGATAATGGAGTAGGTAAGAATGGCCCATCTCAGATACCAAGAACTACTATTGGGACATAATAATATAGTTGTCTTACACATGATGATGCGGAAGGCAACCAAATTGAGATGTAACCACATGACTCTACATATGTATCTAGCAGAACATCATGGTAGAAATCATATCGAACTTTCTGATAAGCTGTTATCAATCCTAACTATAGAAACAGTTTGTGGGAATGGATTTGGTTTACAGATGGATGAGAAACCAAGAACGTAAATGGAGCTGGAGTGAGGTGAGAAACACAATGCACACTCTCCTTCTTGGACAATATGCTACGATCTTTTAAGCAGGGGCATGTGTAATATTGCACTCACACAGCAACAAAAATATATATTGCAACAGACAACCAGACGATTAGAATCAAAACTGGTTTGGGCATATATTCGAGTACTGAATAGCTTGGTAGAGTGCATTAAAGTCATTTCGCTATGGATGCCCGCACATTTGCAATCGAAGGAAACGAAAAAACCGATGAGTTAGCAAGGAAGGAATCATCCGCTTTATACATAAGCTCAGAACCTGTTTTAGGAGCATCGAAAATCACAACAAGCAACAAGCAGGTTAGAAATTGGAAAAGGAAGAGCCCAAGAATATTGGAATAATACAACCAGGACGGAGTTACATTAAGGGACCGTCAAAGAAGAAAACTACTGCAGCTCACTAGGAATTATTTTCGCACCGTTACAGGGCTCCTTACAAGCTACTGTGTACTGATATTAGAAAAAATTGGGACCAACAAATTGCAAAAAGCGGAATCCGTGATGTACACAAAATAGAATAAACCTCAGTATGATTTTTGTCAGAGCAGGTATACAGTCTGTGACTATAGACTATAGACAAGTGGGCGATGGCTTAAACAAACAGAGGTTTAGGTAGCATCTAACATTTGCAATTTAACAAGCATGCCTTCATCAATGTCATGTACATATTTAGACAGAGATGTTATTTCTATGACAACAGAGGGATTTCCCCTCAGGTGCGTCTGTGCTTCTTCTCACAACTGTAACACCTTACTTTTCTATATAAATTGTATATCGGAACTGAAAGTAGGTACTAATTGCCATGAAGAAGTTGACAAATCCTTTCACTTCCAGTTAAGGTTGAAGACCTTGCTTTTTAGTGAAGAAGTTCAGTAGAATTGGTCGAATTTTCGTGGAACTTATTCGAAAATAACTACAAATCCCTCTGTTATGATAATCAAAAATAAAAAAAAAAAATAATTTTTTTGGACGCAAATTATGTAGTGACCCCCTTAATACATTTCGCTGAGAAACACCATTGTAGATGTATACTTGATTGGTCCAAAAAATTGGGTTTAATACGTTAAAACTCTCATTTATCATGGATGCATATTAGTATTATGGAAATAGCTTTGGATTTATTTTTTATACTTAATATATGTTATATATTGTAAAGATTCTCTTTAAGTTGGGTAACACTGTTGGACAATAAAGACATTTTATTATTATTATTATTATTATTTCTACAAATTCCTATTGAAGGATCGTGGAGCACATCTTTCTATTGTTGCCAAATAAAAATGGAAAAAGCCCTTTTCCTCCGAAAATAACTTAAAACGATTAATAATGAATTCCTCTGATTCTTCACAAGAACTTCTCCATTTCCATATCTTAGCAGAATAACATGCATATACCTACATAGCAAGGCACAGTATAATGACTTTAATTATTCCTAGCGAGGCCTTAGCTTTGATTATGATAAAACAACGCAGGCAGCGACATCTTAACCCCAGACCAGTAGGTCTAATTATCTTAAATAATACATCTGAAACAACACACGTAACGTAACGTAACATAAAGGCAGAGTCGTCGTGACGAGATGCGTTCCTATTATCATAAATGTCTTAATATTACGTACTATACGAATTAGCGCCTCCGAAAACGCACTCAGGGCAATTAGACTTAGCGGGGCTGAGAAGGAAGAGAAAAAAAAGCCCAGCTTCCACCGGTAACACACAAAGGTAAAAGGCGAACAGCGGCAAGCAAAGCACGCAGAGGCACGGTGTTGTGTTATGATTATTATTATTATTAGCTTCACTCCTTACAGCTCATACCACGTTCCTCCGTATTATATATACAAATGTACTTTATTACTGTCAACCGTATATAGGTAGCGAAGATTCCATTAGCGCGAGGGCAAGTCAACTTTAGCCATTCCGTTTCGGAATTGCCGACAGGTCACGTGACGAACACTACAGTCGAGTCCGTATACAGGTTGTCTCACGAGAAATCGATCGATATATGAAAGAGTATAACATTGGAAAATTCTGAAAAATCCGCAGTATACTAAAGTCGATGGGCGCTGTTGAACTAACATATTGCTATGGTTAGACAACCACAACCCTTTTCGCGAGTGTATTTTAAGTTGCATAGTTTTGTTGTTATATTTACTCCGTTCGTTTGAATTCAATGTACCCAGAATTTTCACATTTTTAATTTTGTTTTGAATAATTTTAGTTTAAGAGTAAATTATATGATTTAATTATTTAAGTGTTAAGTTTTTTTTAAATTAATCCATTCATTTGTCTAGTGTTCGCTAGTATTGATTTAATGCGGATTCTATTGAATATTGGCGTATTGAAATACGACCGCGCTATACGATGTTGTGAAAGGAATTTTTGTATGAAAAACAATTGTAGATATTTGTTAAGCAGTTCCTTGTTCGACTATTAATGTGAGTAGACGTATTTTTCAATCTTTGTTGCCATTTTGTATCCATTTTGATTGAGTAATTTTTACGCTTCTGATTTTCTTTTATATAGCCAATCAAGGAATTCTTTTTGTGTTAATATATTAACGTGTACACGTAGTAGATATAAGGTCAATTATTATTTTTGATTGGGAAGACACGTTTTTAGTTTTTTTTCTCTCATTTTATTTTAAAGAGCTAATTTTCTGTTCTCCAATTTTGCTGTTCATTTTTATTTGTCAATTACCTCATCTGGGTGAGTAGAAGCATTGTTCTCGCTTTTAGTTTTTGCTTTAATGTAAATTTCTTGCATTTGTCCACGAGTTTATTTTAGTTTTTGAAATCACGTTGATTGAAATTGAAAGATTTTATATGATCTTCCTGAACAAATAAAACTTTTGCTTTGCATAGGAAGTAGCATTGTCCTATTTTAATTTAGAGTCAAGTGCAGTTTTTATTTTAGGCCAGAACCTTCAGTTCACGGTTTTTTTCTGCACAAGTTGTAATTTAACCCATTTTGAATAATAAATTTGTTTGTTAATTAGCGTCCTTTTCAATTTTTCGGGTAATTAAGAAAGTTTAATTTCTTTCACTCACTAACTCTGAGGTTAATAGTTCTTGTGCGTTCATTTAAAATTTTTATCCGTTGAGCTAGCTAACTTTATTTTTCTTTTCATTTTAAAAATTCATTTTACATTTTCATTTAATTCAATCAGTACACAGCAATATGTTTAATAATCTGACGCATCCCGTTATACCGAAAGTGACTGTCATCTTTGTTATTTTAAATGGAACAGCCTGTATATCGTTATGTTTTTTTAATCCTCGTTCAATTTTAAAGTAAGTTTGATAGAACAATCATGTCGTTATTTTCAACTGTGTTTGAAATATTTGCATTAAAGATATTTCACATGGAAAATTGAAAATTTGCAGAACAGAAGGCATTCTATAGCGTATCCGAAAATTACGGTTAAACTTTCGAATTCAAAAGGTGTCAAAACTTATTGTTTTTTAATACAACTATCTATTTTTCTCTTTCTTATCAAACTGCCCTTACAAAAATACAAACAAAAGTTATGTTCGTTTTGAAAAGTTGGTGTTGCTTCGAATATTAGTTGAGAATTAAGAGAGAGGTTTCTGTTAGACATCTGCTGTCCCACAGTTTCCAACGCCTCCAAGTTATTTAATAAGCTGTTTTTTTTTCACCGGAGTATATAAAACATGAAAGTCATCGTTAATATTAAAGGTATGTTTAAGGTTATCTTTGATGTACTTCAAGTCGGGAACGTTTCAAATATTGTTTAATCCGGATGTCAAAACTTCTGAAAGTTCTACGTACATAATTACTAGTGCTGTTATCCTGATCTTAATGTTAATCGGATCCGCTGTCTGAAACCTCGGATCCGAATCTGCTATCCGAAATCTCATATCTGGTGCAATAATCACTGAGATGTGTGATCGGCTACCTTGGGCAATAGCCCCCAACTATTACTCCAACAGTCCTGTGTACATGCCTTTCAACAGCAAACCCAATATCACCCTTGTCTGCATCAAAATGGACTCCTAGATATTTAATTGAGTTCTGGCTTGTGGCGTCTACATTTCCTACCTTGATCTTCAGTACATTCTCCTTTTTCCCTCTCACCAGGAGTACAGCTTCCGTCTTTTCAGGCGCGATCTTCAGTCTCTTGTCATTTAACCATTTCGTTACATCTGCTACAGTCCTATTCGTCACTTCTTAAACCTTTTGTAGGGTTCTTTTTCGGCCGATGAGAATTGCCAAGTCATCACCGTGTCCAAATAGCCGAACTCCATCTCTGACAGCTATCTTCAATATCCCGTCATAGTAAACGTTCCACAGAGTAGGACCTATTACTGCCCCCTGCGGAACTCCACAGGTACCCTTCAGAGTTTCCTGATCCTCCACTATGACCGACCTTTCTTCCAGATAACTAGCCACCATATTATATAGATTTTTCGCAAAAAAACTATCAAAATAAAAAGTTCACTTCTTACCATAACTTGCTTTAAATATAATCATTCTGATGCCAAGAAATTAAGTTGAACAAACTATTCCTTATGGGTGTAACACTTCTAATATCCCTGAGTATACATATTTTACTAATTATCTTACAAAGTATCCATTTTAGATGGCTAACGAATATGACACATTTTTTAAAATATTTTTGTAAGGACAGTTTAAAGAGAACGAAAAAAGTAGGTAGTTGTATTAAAAAAAAATGTACCCTAAATTTCGGACATGCTGGTCAACAGTTTTCAATTTTTAAGTTAAATACTGTTATGGTTATAGAAGTTCAGATGCACTCGGCCATTTGCTAAAAACTAAAAAAAAAAATACAAATATTACAAACATATTTGAAAATAATAGCGCACGTCGTCTTTAGTGCACTGCAAAATTTTCTGAATTTTCCAATGTATGCTCTTTCATATACATACGGATCTATGCAGTTCCTCGCGAGACAGCCTGTATAAGCCAAAGAGAAAAACACATACACAAGACGCATCTCTTCGCGTCTGTACTTACTACGTGTGTAGCACTCGCAGTTAAGAGCCTTTCCAGAGGGAATATGGGGGTGAGATGTGTACTTTGACGTTTTCTTGCTTCCATATCTGCGTGTCGCTGTTTGAATCTTAATTCTCATTAGGGACGGTACAAAAGGGTTGCCCCCCGCCGACCTTAGGGGATGGCGTAATGCGCCCACGGTGTCGGAGAGCGTGTTAAGGACTAACGAAAACGTAATAAGGCGTGGTGGGAGGTCGAGATTTTGGTCGTCTGGGGCGAAGGAGCGTATCTCCAACTTGCCGACGGTGAAAGCTAAAAAGTGGAGTAACTGTAGAAAACTTTATATACTTGCGTATTTTCGTAAATATGGTCTTTGAAAACGTTTTTATTTACGTTCTGAGATGGCACATAACCAACAAGTCGGTTTGAAGATTTTGAATTCCAGATAATGTGGAAAAGAGACGAATTCTCTGACAAAATTAATATAAAATCGGTAGGATTTTAAACATAAACAATAGTTACCAATTCGTAACATTAATTAGTTATAAGGTTGAAAAAAGTAAATAACTTATTCTTTCGTTCATAAATATTTTATAAATTAGTTGTTAAGAAATGGCTTCGTTTATGTTACTAAACTTTTATGTAGTTCTTTATTGGTGCTAAAAGATAATTAACTAGTAGTTTCGTTACATCAGCATTATGTTACCGGGCATTAGTTTGCTAAGTAAACATAGCAAATTCAACGCACACGCTAGGGGTGTACGCATGCAATTTTGCATTTAATTTAAATTATAAAAAAAAAATTGCAAAACGTGCACAAACACTTACCGCATTATGAATCATCAGTGAATTATACACGATACGCCTATCGAAATACGGTTATGTATATGGCATCAAGATGCCAGGTCTAGTGATAAGAATATATAAGAATATTTTGCTACTATTGGTTGGAAGTTGAAATTATCAGTTTGAATCTCAGATTCTGGATCAGTCTATGTTGAAGTGCTGACTGCATGTTGTTGTTTGGTTTTTGTTTGTACATGTTTAAATCTAATATGCTAGACATATTTTATTGTACCACTTTTATTTGACGCAATCCATGTTCCCCTTAGATCATGTGACTAAAATTACCATTATCATATCAATACATTTGCTGGATATTATTGCGGTGGGCTACATTCCCAAGGCTTGGAGAGATACTAGGGTTGTGTTCATTCCGAAACCTGGGAAGGACACATACTACCATCCGAAATCATTCAGACCAATTAGTCTCACATCTTTTATGCTGAAGACTATGGAAAAAAATATACACCTAAACATTACAGAAGGAGCACTTGCTAGATATCCTCTGCACCCTCTGCAATGGGCATACCAAAGGGGCAAATCAGGAGAGGCTGCCCTGCACACTTTGGTGGAAGGATTTGAATGGAGCCTACATCAAAAGGAAGTTGCCCTTGCAGTATATTTTTAGACATCGAGGGCGCCTCCGATAACATCAACGCCCTCGATCAACCGATCTTTAATGAAACGGAACATTGACCACACGACTAGCAGATGGGTTGACTGCATGCTAAGAGGCAGAGTGGTCTATGCCAATATGCTAGATAAAAATATCGCCATGACGACCACCAGAGGGTGTCCTCAAGGGGGAGTATTGTCACTACTGCTGTGGATCTTGGTCGTGGATGATCTCGTCAGGTCATTAAACGACAAAGGAATATGGACGCAGGGGTACGCTGATGATATTGTCATCGTAGCTAGAGGAAAATCCCCGAGCGTGGTGGCGGGCATAATGCGTAATGCACTACGAATGGTGGAGGAATGGTGCCTTTCACAAGGACTCTCACTTAATCCACAAAAAATAAAGTTGGTTGCCTTTACCAACATGAGGAAACTCGATGACCTAGGCGGCGCTAGACTGTTTGGGCAGGAGTTACAATGAGCCAAGGAAGTAAAGTATCTGGGTGTTACCCTCGATGCAAAACTGAGCTGGAAAAATTACGTAGTCAAAACAACGACCAGGGCTACGCAACTATTCTGGCGCTGCAGGAGGGTTGCTGGCAAAATCTGAGGATTAAAGCCGAGGGTGATCCATTGGCTATATACTGCCGTGATAAGACCAGCAATAACATACGGGGCAGTAGTCTAGTGGAGGAGGACAGAGACGGGCGTTGCTGGGTATCACTGGTGCAAATAACAGCACACGGACCGCCTCTCTGGAGACCATTTTGGGCCTCCCCCCGATGGACCTTTATGTGAGAGCGGAGGCAATGAATGCGATCCTTAGACTGAAAGCTAACAACCTGTGGCATCCCAACTTCAGGGTTCAACTCCATACCAAAACGCTGATAGGGGATGGGGATCGTAGTTTCTCTGATAACCTACTCAGGCGCAGTAAGAAAGAAGTTAAGACCATTACTGGGTTGGTAACTGGACACTGCCCCCTGAAAAAGCATCTGTACAACACACTCCGAGTAAGCGAACCGTGGTGTAGAAGATGCAAACTACAGGAGGACACGAGTTTGCATGTAATCTACACTTGTGAGAAACTTAAGGTACTTAGGCAGAAGTACTTCGGGAGGGATCTATTGGACCCCTCGAAGGTCCTCAAGTTTCCACTGGGCAAGATACTGGGCTTTATAGAGAACACCAAGCTGCTCGAGTGGAAATAAGAGAATCAATAGGGATGGTACAATGAGCACCTTGCTCAAATGCCCGGACATCAAGTGCCGACCCTAACGTGAATGAATGAATGAATAGATATTATTGCAACAGAATTACCTCTTCGCTAAAGCGCACTCTGCACTTAAAACATTACATGTTAGGGAATATAAGAATATCTATTCAAAGCTTAAAGTTAGTTTAATTAAGAAACACATTTTCGAATCTTCTCAAACGTTAAATACACCGGCCAAAAACTTAGCATTTAATATTTAACTGCGACCGCGCGCTACTTTGCGCCCAAACGGAGGCGCGGATATTAACAATTATTTATAGGAGAAAGAGGGGTTCGAATTTTCGACTGGGGCCCGCTTCTATCCTTTCGCCTTTGCGAGGGCGCACTCCTCCTCTTTACCTATTAACCGTCGAGCACAACACATGTGCCATGAATTCTCTTAATTCCTGTTTGATTTTGTGCCGGTTTTCCGAAAACGCCGAGTTATGTAAAATACTAATTACGTTTTAATACGGTGTGTAGATAATTTACACCATCCCTTATTAGGGAATTTCGGGCAAATGGCACCCGTATAAGTTATGTTGCGTGCGGCTTTACGTACCGAACGGAAGCAGCGGGGATAATTGCCGTCTCGCCGCGCCGAAATTTCGCCGGAACAATGTAAATTGTAGTGTTGAATTGAAATTAATTGGATTATTATAGGTGCTTACTGATTTTCTTTGTACACACAGTAAGAAATTTGTAACACTAGAACTACACTACGCCGAATTCATGGAGGTCTCTCTAAATAGTGTAATTTTTTTACGCTAAGAGTAGTGCTACTAGTTAGAGGATATTTAATATGCCTTAGTGTAAATATAGTATATCACTACTAGTGCGAATCCTACTGCGCCTTAGTGTTTATCTAATTTTTTAGTGTAGATCGTAAGGTCACTACTAGTGTGCATTAAACAACATCAATAGTGATTGTTAACTCTATAAAGAGGTAATTTTCTCTATTAAATGTTTCATCAATACTAGTGTAACGGAAGGAAAGTAAAATAAGTTCCTTATTCACTAATAAATAAAGCAACGACCGTGTTCGTTGAGATAAAACGTAATTACTCCGACATAAAATAATTCTATAGATATACAGTACTTATATAGTATA
Source organism: Protaetia brevitarsis (assembly GCA_004143645.1). Lineage (NCBI taxonomy): Eukaryota > Metazoa > Arthropoda > Insecta > Coleoptera > Scarabaeidae > Protaetia > Protaetia brevitarsis. The sequence goes on along the minus strand of RXPK01000027.1, from coordinate 1,549,099 downwards.
AAAATAAACTCAAAATTGAAATTAAACGAATCGAACAAAACACGAAAGTAGTTTTTGACATGTTGAACATCTTATCATCCTTGCTATCAGGTGTTCTTCTACTGACGATTGCAGTAACTCAACACTGCAGCACTTTATTAATCAGAAATTGATAAGAATCTTCGACCTATTTTACTTTCTCCCTTTCTGATGGTATCCTCCTATAATACAATTCTAAATAAATGTATTGTTATATATATAGACAATCACTTACCTTTATTTTACTGCAGCACGTATGTAATACATAACCTAACTAGAATAGCGTATTGGCGGCTGATGTACCTACATATGTAGGTTTGTCCACTGAAGCACTGAACACTAAACCGTTACAACTATTCTGGCCAATCAGAACGCATCATAACTGATCATGTGTTGTTACAGCGCGCGAAATAGAATATGCACTCCAAAGAATTGACTATTGTTACACTGATAGAGTATATGCTTTACTCTGCCAGTGTTGAATTGCACTAAGTAGCCTGTTAGTGTAGTTATTTCACACTAATATTTTTTTAGTGTAATTATGTACACTACTTTTTTTAGTGTTAAATCAAAGTGTATAAATACACTACAATTTTAACTTTATTTGATCAACCCTAACACTAAGAACATTAACACTGGCGTTATTTCTTACTGTGCAGTTGTAAAGTAGAAGCTTGAAAAATTTGTGGTAGGTGCGTATAACTAACAAGTTTATAACAAAATTTGTCCTTTTTTTGCTGCAAGTATTCAATCGATGACTGTATGTGTATACAGTGAATAGAAATGATGGTTCTATTAATTCAACAATCTTTCCGTCTTAAATACCATCAATGCGTTCTAAACTTTAAGTTAATATTACAAAAAAATGTTTAAATTTTACTAACAATAAGCAAGGGTCCCATATCTTGATACTAAAGCTCATAGAAAAACAAAAGAAAATGTCTAAACAATTAACTTTATCAATACCACCTTGGCAGGGGCTCATGGTCCATTGTGGAGGAATCACCATATAGACAGAAAAGGGAATAGTAATGTGAGTTTCTGCCTGCCGAGCGTAAGGTAATTCAATCACTGAAATACACCTTTCATTACACACCTACCTGTTCGTTTTTGAAATAAATTGCAAACCATTAAACTAACGAAAAAGGTATCATTTTTACTTTGTTGCGTTCATATAGTGAATAATTTTATGAAAATTATACCTAAAAATAACAATATATGTTCGTTCATTGGTGAAATTAACGGACTTTCCTGAGGTAGCTTGCAGCCCATGTGACGACAATCGCTATCGAAGTCTGTTAGAAAATTTCAATTCAAAATATTCAACCTCCGTGAGAGATGGACGTGTCTCGAGTAATTTTTATAAATTTTAACGGCTATTTTTGATAAAATCCTGTTTATTCGAAAGTTCAACTTAAAAATCATGATTATTTTAAAAACAAATTTAATTATTTTAATTTTACCCACATTTTACCCAGATAATTGTTGGGTAAATTTTTTCCAACGACGATTTCCCGAGATATCTTACTGTCCTGAGGCATTCTCCGTAATTAGAAGTATGTACAAGAGCTCCCATTCGATGCCCTGACTAGATTTACTTGCTTGCCTGCCAATTTACTCTTGCTAAAGGTATTTTGCGCCCGTTTGAACCTAAAAAATAAAAATATTATTTTAATACGTTCGAGAAATTTGTTTGGTTAGAAAGTTTGTATTCAGGGTGAGTTTTTTTTTTATCTTGAGACAACGGAATATCTAAAACACTGCATCGAATCAAAAAAAGTTCTTAATAAAATTTGTTATAATGTAGGGGGCTCACTGATTGGCATCGAACTCGATCCCCTACCTTACCCCCCAGAGTGGGAGGGAGGGGACAACTTTGAAATCTTAAATGGGAACCCCCATTTTGTATTGCAGATTCGGATTCTACGCCACCATTTTTGTTTGAAACTTTTTTTCGTTTCGTAACAGATTGCGCTGTAATCGCAAAAAAAAAACATGATTATGAACGTCTAGAAAAAATACACAAAAAAAAAGAAGCAAGTAAACATGATTTTGTGTTTTTATAAGGTGGCAGTCCTAATTTTACTAGTTAATATGTATTCATGGCACGAACCGAATACCCAGTAATTTGACCATCAAATGTTGCACATACTGTTTTATCCGCCTTTTGAGCACAGAATTACATAGATGAATGTTCAGAAAACGCGCGAATTTTGAATGTTAATTTTAAACGTATTTATATTCCATATTAAATTTATATTGCAAACCTTGGAATAACTGACAAACAACGTAATTGTTATTTAATATGTTCATTTGACTTACCTGAGATATTCATTTTCTTATCGTCGTTGCTTTACAGGATTTCACATATCGAACCTTTTATAAATAAAATCTCATGTGTTTCAAATTTAAATGTTTTCTTTACCTCACGAAGTTAATCAACAATCTTGATACTGGTTATATAAGAGCCTTATGCACACTGTTTCACTTAAACTGAGCACTTTAACTGTGAATATCGGAATACATGACATTAAGCAACATTCCACCACAGCGTTCAGGGGCGTACTGGAGAATAAAAGGGGGTATCTATCTATTCGTAATTTTTTAATGTCGGAGCGTCCTCTAGCCTGTTGCAGTTAGAAATTCTCATTCGGCATACCATCTGGCATTTGGGAAGGCATACTCATGATAAGAAATTAATAAAATAGATGACCCATAGAAGCATTATATTTACAAAATTATTTTTTTTTATCTGGGCTGTGTCCTATCTTGTGGCATTACAATATTTAGAAATTTGATAAAGAAAAATCACTATCCCCATGAAAATGAGAGGCTGCAACTTCTGGCTGTCAAATAACTGTGACATTTTCATGCAAATTGACAGAATTTCCATCATACTAAGATCTTCTGCTTTGACGCTACCTTGAGGGCGGCTGGTAAATGCAGGCCGAGGCGTCGGTTATAAACCACAACCAAGACAATGGAAATAGTTAAAATAACACCTGAAATGATGAACGCCAGTCAAGATTATCCAGAAAAGAAAATCATTCATATCTCCCCTACTACCACTTCTACGTAACATAACTTCAAATACCAACGTAACAAACACTATGCGCAAACATTCCCTACAAACGACCCATTTTCTCAATTTCCTGTTGCCCTTCCAAATCTGGAAACATAACGTAGCGACTAGGTCGGGTCACTACGCTGAAAAATCGCCACAATTTCCCCGTCAAATTGTTCCCGCATATGCACGAGATATATATACATACGCGCAATACGTCTTATTGTAAGATAGGCGCATGACTCGAATGCGTGATTTGATACGGGGCCGCTTGACAAAGCGAGGGCAATTTCTCCTGGGGCTCGGGCCTCGCGGCTTCTTAAATTGGCGGCGATTTTCCCCGAAAACGGGACCAATGCGCGAAATAAATTGAAACGAATCGTTACCTGGGTGTAATTTGAAAGAAAACTACATGAATTTGTCATGAGTTAATGGAAACGTGAATACTGTATATGGGTAAAGATTTAAAGGGTTTTTGCTTTTACTGTGCCTCTTAGTAAGTTATGATTTTGTAATTTTGGTTTATGATTGGTAATCCCAAACAACGTGTTCTCGAAAAGCGATGAAGACCTCTATATTAAAAGAATTAGATCAAGCCGTCTATCAATGATTTATGCAAAAACTCGCTGGGGGAGTTCCTATTTCTGGACAAATGATGAGTGAGAAAACGATGTGGTTTTATGAAAACTTAAAAATTGAGAAGCCATTCTCCGCTTTACATAGATGACTTCATAAATTTAAAAAAAGGCACGGTATCAAGGAGTTGGCCAGTCAAGGTGACAGTCTTAGCGGTGATAATGTTGCAGCCACGTTGTTTATCGAAAATTTCAACTGTTTGGGCAAAAAAGTTAATCTAACTTCCGATTAAATTTATAATGTGGATGTGTTAGCAGCTCAGTCCGAAAAATACGCTCCTGGTCACAAATCCAGCAAAGAACGACTCACAGTTATGACTTGTTCTAATGCTTCAGGAGAACACAAATTGAAATTGTTATAGGGAGAGCAAAAAAAAAAACCACGACCGTTTAAAGGAACCGAAATTAGAAGTCTTCCATGTGATTATTATAACCATCCAAAAGCTTGGATGAATCAAGCAATTTTTTCATCATGATTTAAAGAAAAATTTGTGCTTTCAGTTTCCGTAACCATTAAAAAGAGAAAGGTCTTCTTCTTAGAGCTGTTTTATTACTCGACAATGCTGCCGTCCCATCCAGCCGAGTCAATTTTGGCAACAGAAGATGGATCAAGGGGTGTTATCCAGTTTAACGAAAAGGTACAAAAAATATTCTTGAGATTTCTTCTTGAAGAAAATAACAGCAGTTGACCCATGATCCATGATAATGCAATGCCACCATGGGACTGGTAGGACTACCCATAGGTGCACCTTGACGCTGCTTATAAAGCTTACCATCAAATGCAAAGTAAGATGATTCAAATAAAAAGGTATTTGTCGTTTAAATTCAATTTGGGGGATGTCAGTATGTGGACTAACTAAATGTCAACGACATCAACAGCTAATTGAGATGGTATGTTGGTAAACAAAGAAACAACATTAAGGAATATCAAGACGTAACCCTCTGGAAGTACTATATTCCTAATCTTGTTTTGGAAAATTCAAAAGAGTCAGATATTTTGTCATCCGTTCTATTATGAAACGCAGATGAGAGAATGTTGGCCACAAAGCTGAATAGCTTGTAAGCGGGTATGTCTAAGCGGGCATAACTGTTTATGTACTTTAGGGAGACCATAAAATTTAGGAGAAGTGCCATTATGTCAAATTAGAGATCTGTAGGTAGAAACTGATATATATTCACTATCTTTCAGTTCTTTTACAAGTTTATTTAATTGAGTTTGAATGGATGTAGTGGGATTATTATTAAGTAATGTGTAGGTGTTGGTATCATTAATCAAATCTTGAAACACTTGTTTAGATATTGTGATTTCCTCAGAATCACTGTTATCTGATCTTAGTCAGTATTCATTACTAGTAGTGGGTCATTTTCCTTAATAGATTTCAAAAATTTTGAAGTTAATAAATAATGTTTATATAAGAGTAAATCTAAGGGCGTGTTAGGTATGCTCTTAATCAAATAGTTGGTAACAATATCTGTGACTCTTGATTTGAGGATGTCTTTAGCATTATTAGGTGTGAACTTAATAAGATTGTCTACCTCTGATAGGAGTCTACCCACATGGACGCCTGTTTTCCGATAGGTAGGCCAAACTTACTGCCTAATGATAAGAAGTCAGCCACATCCCTAGGGATAGCTACGTTTGATAAATTAACAAGCCATTTGTCATTAGTAGAGACCGGATTACATGCAAAGAAAAACTGGAATATATGCGCATATATATATGCATCGATTTTTGAGAAAATATGCATAAACCTGGGGCATATATGCAAAAAAATTGCGACAATATGCAAAATTTTTACATAAAATAAATAACAGCAGAAATTTAAACATCAACTCTATTGCACAAATTTTTTTCACAACATATTTCTAAAACACTTTATAATTAAATGTTTTTCAAAATTGTGTAAAAGAAAGTTTTGTCTTCTATCAGAATATATATGTTTCGAAATAGAAAAGCTTCTTTCAACATCCACAGATGTAATTGGTGCATTTTTTAACTTTGCAATACATTCTAAACTAAAATTAAAGTCGAAATCGTTTACTGTTTCACCTTCCAAAATTTGGTTGACTTTCTTCAATTTCAAATACCCCGCATTTTTGTTTATCAGTTTTTTTTTTAAATTTATCGTATATAGAATTACCTATTGTACCCTTAACCTTCGTACATAGCATATCAAATTCGTCTACTATGTCGTTTCGACTGAATTCAAGAGCGACATCCCTTGCGTTTCTAGTTTACGAATGGAACTTGAAACATAGCTATAATTTGACTTAATATACAAAAGGTTTTGTAGCAATTCTGTTGATGTTACTATCTTTTTACAGTTTTCTAGAGCAATGCAGTCAGCAGTGATTTCAAGAATTACATTTTTTATTCCTTCAAAATTATCGGCGAAAAAATTGCAGCCTCTAACCATGTACCCCATCTCGTAATAATCAGTTCAGGAGGCAACTTAACACCGGGAAGTCGCTCCTTATAAAATTGGATTCGTAAAGGTGCTTTTAAAAATATTTTTTTGACATTGCTAATTAAATCATTAATCAAAGGGAATTGATTCCTAATGTCTTCGGCTACACGATTGAACCCATGAGCTAAACAAGTGGTATGAATAATGTTACTTTAAAAAAAATTAAATTTTGCGCGGCTTTTATCATGTATGGTGCAGCGTCGGACAACATTAGTAACATTTTTTCACAAGGTATATTTCCAGGTAAAAAAAAAATTGATAAACCTTCTTGAACGCATTGGGCAATTGTCACATTATTTGTTTTTTTTTGAAGTTCTTTACAGTAACTTAAATATGATTTACCTACAATGTTTTCATGAAGAATTCCTATTAACAAATGGGCAATATAACGGCCACACTTATCCGTACTTTCATCTACCATGATATAAATAAAATTATTCCCTACCAATTGTTGAAATTCTGCTATTGTTTACTAGTAACAAGATATAATTTTTCGTAAGGTACTTTCGTCAGGTATATTATGTTTGCAATATTTTTGCAGAAATGATTTCAAATTAACATTGTTTAATCTTGCTAATGGTATGTTAGACGAAATTAATGCGTTACACAGATCCGTATTATATTCTTCTTGTTCTAAGTTTCGTGAAGTTGATGCTACACATTGACGTATAGATTGTTGCACACATGTGGATCGCTTTAGTTTTTCACATTTTCCAATATATGATGGAGTTTTAGCGTGTTGATCAATCAGGTATTTTCTCTCAGAAGACACCTACAACAACAATTGTCATTTTATATCAAAAGTTAAAGAATTTAAAACAATTGTAAAGCTTTTAGTAAAATTAAACTTACCAGTTTACTGCACGCTCGACAAAATATTTTGTCGCCATCCTTTACCAGTTCAGGACATGGCTTAATCCATAAAGGAATATTGTTAGCTATACTCATTGTATGTACGCACAGTATTTAAATACGTAACACAATTGCATGCTGTTTCGCTCAAAGATATTCAATGAATGAATGGTTTATTTGGGAATTAATAATAATAAAACGTATTTACCACATCCCTTCTGCTAGGCGAAATTAAACACGTGCAGTTCTTGGAAAAAAGTATTAGAGAAACCAATGTAAAAGATTTGTCGTTCTGAGAATTGTCGATTGTCGATCTACATTAGGAATTACTAGGAATTTTTACTAATAGACAGGATAAGGAAAAGTTTAAATATGCAATATATGCAACTTTTGTAAAAATATGCATAGAAATGCCTAAATATGCAATATATGCAATCACTAATTAGCGCTAATTAACTTCAATTAGTGTAATATTTCTACATATAGGCTATAATTGAAGATATGCAAAAAAAAATATATGCACTTTGCATATAATCCGGTCTCTAGTCATTAGATTTAAATAATATTTCCAATTTCACAGCAGAGTATAAAGTAATAAATTTATGTATATTCCTATTTTAAATTTATTAAATTTATGATTATAGATGCTAGAAAGGTTAGCATAAAAATTATCAATAATATGATGTGGAACTAATTGTGCAAGTTTAAGCGATAAGTTATCAAGGGATTGTAAAGTATATTTTAAGTTATTAAATGTTATAGAAGTTTCAAAATTTAAAATAATAGACCCCAACCTCTCGTGGAAATTCTGCACTTTTTGCGAGGTCCTTCCTCTCACATCCACCAACAGGTTCCGAAGGTTTTTTCCCTCCATTAGTAATGTGAGCCGGTAGCAATCCATGTGTTCTGCAGCGAACCAAAAAAGCCTTTCTACAATCTAAAGATGCTAACTTGCCGTTAAGTTTTAATAATTGCTTTCATGATAGTTGTAGCATTGTTGCCGTAGGAGGTGGTAATGTCGCCCAGGAAACCCATCTGTAATTAAGTTCGGAAAAGAAGTACGTGACCGCACAACGTTGAGACTTAGTAATGAAATATCATTCCTCACGTAGTAACCACGTGCATTAGCACGTGCAGCTTTAAATAACCCGACAGAAAAGGATCTGTTTGGTAAATTGGCTCCCTACACGACGCGGCGGCTTGATAAAACAGTTACCCAGCGTATTACTGCCTGATTTGGCACCTATGCCTGTTAGTGCGAGATTCATTCAAGTTTTATTACATTTCGATTCTTTACTTTATTTTTAGATGGTACATACTACAGAAAAAATAATTTCTGCCTTAAACAAAAATTAAAAAAGCGTTCCAGGTTTAGATCAAATACCTAATACTTACATACACTTAAGGACTAGAATTTAAAATTAGCTTAATAGAACAAATGATTTACCGACCTTATATATTATAGAAGAATGCTTTAGTAATAGTCTTGTATAATAAGCTTCGTATTGCTTTTTGCTTTCACAACCATATTTACCTACATCTCACTCACACACACGAACACACATGGGTGGATAAACTACGGTTGACGCGTTTGGTATTGAGATGGCGTCTTCTCGGCACATTGAGTGGAGGTAATACGTGAAGTGGTGTCTCGTGGTTCCATCTCACACCTCTAGCAGGATCCGTGAGACGGTACGAGGATCGTCGCATTATTTCCTAATTAAATTTCATTAGAGATAGGTCTGCCTCGGAGTATCGTATTAACGCGGTAGGTGACAGCTGATCTTGAGACGACACCGTGCACGCCATATGCGAGAATGGGTTTCAATATAAATGCATCGGAATGACAATTGTCGACGGGATTGGACGGGATCGATCCAGGATGTGCGCAATGTTGCACCTAGACCTGTAAATTTCATTATGATATGTTGCGACTCTATATGAGTAAAAGAGAGTGGCCACGAAAGGGACACTTTTAGTGAACAGAGAATAACTATCAAAAATAGTTGTGTTTAGATATTTTATTAAAAATAATTTATGTAAATATTAAAACTAAAGAAAAATAATAATAAGAAGATCTATGCAAATGTTCCTCTCAAGACAACTAATGTATTGAAAAAGGCAGGTCTGGTAATAAAAGGGACATTATTATCTTTTCAATGAAATTAACAAACTTGCGCTTCAGTAAAATCAACATTAAAAGAATGAAAGCATACGCTCTGAACTCGTTTGTAAAAGGTAGCAGTATCTTATTTATGTCGGCGTCATGAACATCAGCTATATCATCTATATCTGGATAAACAAGATTAAACGGATCACTTTTTTTCATAAATTTAACTTTTATTTCGTCACTTGACAATATTTCAGTTATTATTTCTGCTGTACTTATATTTGATCGTTTTTTTTTTTTTCGTAGTCAACTTCACCAGCATACAACTTCTAACTCAGTGTACATATTATTTCAGTTTTCAATATTCTCCAATTCTTCGCAAAAATCACTATAACTGTCTGCGTATTGCAAAGAAATATTACTATTACTAGACTCTTCAATTAGTTTCCTTTCAGAACACCTACTTTTTTTTCACTGCTAACTTTCTTTCAACAGATTTGTTCTTCTCTTCCAGTTGTTGTCCTTTCGCTTCTCCAAATGCTTCTGCTTTAATCTTTTTTTTCTTTTCAGGAGTGTTCAGGAGGAGTCAAAATTTTGGAATATCCTTTTCTTGCGTCTACTAGTTGACTGTGTTCGAAGTGTTGTCCTACGAAATAGTTTAGTACTGAAAAAATAATACCATAAAACTACATTATAAAATAATACAAGCAGGAACAAATCGTTGTTATGCTACAATATTACTTCACCATTTACTTGTAGCATTGCTACATAGATGGAACTTTGCGAAACTTTTGCTGGTTGTATTCGATGCAAACCCTCTTTTCTTCCCACTTTTCCAATACGTAACAGTGTTAGTTTTATATTCTAAAGTTACAATACCATAGATAGAAGAACAATAATGGGCCCAAGTTTCTGTCCTGTGGAACACCGGATGTAGGCGAGAAGTTGTGAGAAGTTGAAGACAAACTGCCGCCTGTCGCACAAATACGAGCGCATAAAGCAAGTCATGGATGAAGAGAACCCAATAGCTTCAAGCTTTTGCAATAGGACTTCGTGATCCATTCGATCAAAAGCTTTGGTAAAATCCGTGTACACGACGTCAATTTGCCCGTTCCTGTCGATGGATTCAAAAAGCGCTTGTAACATGATTGTTAAATTGGTAATTGTCGATCTCTTATTGATAAATCCATGTTGATCTTCTGTTAAGTGGCGTCGAACACGAGGGAAAATGCGGGCGTGAAGACATATTTCAAACACTTTTGCGAAACTGTTAATAATCGCTATGGTTCTATAGCTTTCTGCCCGCCCTGTGTCGCCATTTTTATGGACAGGAGTGATTTTTGCGATTTTCCAACAGTATGGAAAGATATGTGCTCGCTAGCGATAAATTAAAAAGGTGAGTCAATGGCTTTAGAAAGAGAATAGCGCAATTCTTAATTAAGAAGTTTGGTATGTTGCCATAACCTGTTGTGAATTAATCTTTTAGCTTATTTAACGCTAATAAAATATTTGACTCTTGGAGTATCGGTTTGCGTATTAAGTTACTGCGTTAAGTTATGGCGACCATTTCCAGCACTACAGATTTGTCATACAGGGTGTTAGGTAAATATGCGGCAAAAATTCAAGGGGTTATTCCTTGGCATATTCTAAGAATATTTTGTCCTATGATGTTTTTTGAAAAGCCCCTTTGTTTGGAAGATACCGGACGAACAAAATTTGCGACAGTATCAACATTTTATTATCAAAAAATGTTATTAATGGCAAAATGTTCGAAATGGCTTCCTCCAGCCTGGATACAACCATTCAATCTTCTCGTCATTGACTGTCGAACTCTTTCAAACACACCAGGGTCGTTTCTAATTGAGTCACACCCAGCAATTATCTGATTTCGCAAATCGTCCAAATTCTCCACTGAAGTAGCGCAAACTATTGACTTCAGAGATCCCCAGAAGAAATAATCTAGGGTGTTTAAGTCTGGGGATCGAGAAGGCCATGCGTGTGGTCTACCTCGACCAATCCAAACGATCTCCGTATGTTGCTGTTTTACGAGCAACCTATTGAAATGTGGTGATGCACCATCGTGCATAAACCACATTTCAATTCTTGTCGCGTATGGTACATCTTCCAAAAACTCAGCCAGCGTTGCTTTCAAAAAGTTGCCGTACACCACACCAGTAAGTCTTCCTGGTAGAAATACCGGTTCAATTAGATAGTCACCCACAATTCCAACCCAAACATTCAACGAGAACTGATGTTGAAAACGATCTTCAAATACCTCGTGCGGATTTTATCTGTCCACACATGGTTATTATGAAAATTCCTTACTGCATTTCTTGAGAAACTGGCTTCATCGGTGAAAATAATCTGTGGTAGAAAATAGAGGGATGCGAACTAATGTCTGCAATATCCATTGACATAATGCAATACGTAGTAGGAAAATCAGCAGGTAGAAGTGCCTGAATGCGTTGAATGTGGTATGGATACAACAAATTGTCCTTACGAATTTTCCAAACTTTCCAATGACTTACATTCAAAGTATTTTTTAAGCAATTTTTCGCGTAGAACTACCAGGATCTGCCTCTATCATCTCCAGCACATTCTGTTTCAATTGTACCGTTCTTGCAGTCATTGATCTTTCTGGGCCTTCACTTCGTTTCATTGAGCCTGTTTCACGAAGACGTCGATAAATGTTTTCGAAGATTTTTCGGTCGGGGACATAACGAGCAGGATATCGTTCAATATACAATCGTCTAGCTTCTAATGAGTTGCCATCAGCAAGTCCATACACGAAATGCATGTCAGTCATCTCGGCGCTCGTATACATCATGATAGAGGATTTCACTAACTATTAAAGACACGTCAAACAGCCAAACGTCACTAAATCTAAACAAATGCGGCCGATGAGACGTATTCAAATGAAATCCACTACTAGATAAAACAGCCGTTTCATGTGATCGAGATAGAAAAAATAACAACGCATTGTAAACAATTTTTTGTACTAGATAAACTCATTCGCATACACCATACTTTAGTTACATTAATAATTTCAACGAATATTGAATATGGTTGTCGCAAATTTTGTTCGCCCTGTATCTTCGAAACAAAGGAGTCTTTCAAAAATCATCATAGGACAATATATTCTTAGAATAAGCCAAGGAATAACCCCTTGAATTTTTGCCGCATGTTTACTTAACACCCTGTATAACGAACCAATAAACTATTATTAATTTCAAGTTTGATAGGCTATACATATATACCACTTGCTCATCGCATCCGGCCCATTTTCTTTACAAAGTTTCATCATTTTTGTGATTTTTGGGTTGGAGATCATCTCTTGTCAATATGCATCACCTATACTGGTCTAATATCTGCTTTTGTCAAGTGTTAACCAAAGTGTAGCAGTAGCAAGTTTGTAGTTGCTAACGCTAAACAGTAATTTTAAACACGTTCACTCTAAACTACGAACATAAAGACACCTTTCCCCTGTCATTACAAAACAAAATAATCGTTCACTTAATACGAAAGCAATTAATCTCCCCGTCTGTACCCCAACCTCTCTTCTGTTTTTTTTTTTTGTCATCCTCGCAATACACACAGACAAAAGGGCATCAACTCATCGCGAGCATTTAACTAACCGCCATCAGCCGGAGTCTCCATCCGCACGCCGGCAAAATCAAATTACTGAACTATGCAGTAATTTCGAGACCTGCTCGCGTAGGAGAGGGGGGAGGGGCTGGGGCAGCAGCACCGTCACCGTCATATTAATCCGTGTTTGGCGGGCCGAAAAACCGTGTTCCCGGACTTTTTCACCGGAGTCGGTACCCGGAGTAATCCGGGTACCTGCTCCGTCGCCGTTCGTCCGGGCGGAAAAAGCGGGATTGTCGTGCCGTCGGGAGGTCGAAAAATTTCCACCGACGACTACAGGGATGCATTTCCGTATGGGTCGACGGTGGCAGCGCGGCGTCCGTAGGATGGGTGGAGGTTTGTTCCAGGCAGATGTGTCAACGTTACGTCGTAGTCGTACGGTTTATAGGTTAAATGTAGTGAAAATATTTACGGAAAAGCGGACAGGGTGTCTAGTGCAGGATTTTCTCCGGGTACGTTTGGGGGGGGAGGGTGGTCGGCGGTTCGTGGGAGAGAATTTATGGAAATGCGACAACGAAAATGCGAATGTTAAAAATCTATATTAAAACGTTCCTCTTAATATTTAACTGGAGTTCACGCATTTATAAACGTTAAAAGTGGAAGAGACACGTTAAGAATGCTGAAAATGTGCAAACAAGCACAAAAATCAGTAAATGCAAAAGCTTTAGGTAAGTAAATGGCAAGACTTTCAATTAAAGGGACAGGCTTTTCATGGAAAATCTCTAAAAGAACAAAATAATTATAACTAAATATCTTTTGTAATAATAAATTTATCAGAACAATTTCATATATATACTGACCAGCCAACAGTCATGATTTATGTATCGGAGAATGGTAAGATATTGGATGACCCCCAACATTTAAATAACTATTTTTCAAACATAGCTGCAAATTTGACTAGTTCCATTATTGTAAATACGGATCCTATGTCATTCCTTAAATTCAATCATGAAAAATCTTTTCTCTTTCTGCCAATAGACATCCATGAAATCATGAATATAATGCGTAAAATTAAAAATAAAAACTCTAAAGGCTACGACGACATCTCCGCGCAAATTTTACTCTTATTACCACCCCTGGCGCTAAATCTCTTGGTCGACTTAATTAATCTTCCACTCCAAAATTATATCTTTCCATCGTGTTTAAAGCTTGCAAGAATTACACCATACATAAGGGTGAAAACGCCTTCGCGTTGTCAGATTACAGACCTGTTTCTGTTTTCTCGACTCTGTTGGTTGTTGTTTTCAAAGTTAGAAGATCTTTGGAGGTCTAGGGTTTGCTTTCCTGCTATCAGTACGGCTTTAGGCCGGGAGTATCATCCAGTGATGCCCTTTATAATTTTCTGTTTCACATTTTCGAAACTGTTAACCAAAAACAAATGACAGCCACCGTATTTTGCGACCTATCGAAAGCATTTGAGTGTGTTCCCCATTCACTTCTACTTAACAAACTTGAAAGGTATGGCTTTAGGGGTAAAGTTAACGACTGGTTCCGCTCATATTTGACTGATTGTCACCAATTTGTACGGTTGCGAGTTGACAATGACAATGTCGATTCGACAGTTGGTCGAGTCGTGTGTGGTGTGCCGCAGGGCTCAGTGCTTGGGCCGATATTATTTTTAATATTTATTAATGACCTGGCACATGTAGCCCGCCAATCACACACGGTTCTCTTCACCGACGATACATCCCTTACGTTGCACGCTTCAAATCGTGATGATCTAGAGAGCTTAATCAATGCTGACATTTTCAGGATTTGTGAATGGTTTAATGCTAATGAAATTACTCTTAACACTGGCAAAACCAAATTGTTACTGTACAGACAACAAACCAATCTAACATTGTTATTAATAACAGTATTTATGCCTTGCTACTGATGTTAGATTTTTAGGTGTTACTGTGGATACCGATTTGGGGTGGACCGAACATGTTGTTGAAGGGCTTGTCATTTTTTTTTTTCATTTGACGAATTTCGTAATCATAAATTTTGATCTGTCTCCTCATAGTGAGCGTGTTTATTGTTTTATTTTTGTTTTTTATATTTTTTCATATGTTTATGTAATGTCAGACAACATGCACTTGTTTATTGGCAATGAATCTATATCTATATCTATAACAACTCTTTTCTTCTTCACATTTTCAGTAATACTATTAGGACCAAGCATGTTAATTTTTTAAGTTTTAAAGTCAAAAGGTCTAATCCACATTTTATGCAGAAATTCCAAAAACGGAAATTTTATTTGTGCCACGTAAAAAGTAATATAAATAAAACATTAAGAAAGAATAACCATTTCTTTTTAAATAATGGTAGCAATTGTTGCTAAGCTGTATAAGATTTAGAGTAGCAAATGAATTTCTAAATGGGGTATGTACAAAGTGCACAAATACTTCGTGTGCACATATGTTTTGTAGTGTAAGTGAGTAAGTCATTGAGATCGTTTTCAGGTATGTAGATATCTCAGGGGATTAGTTTGTACACCTTCAGTCGAGTCGGTCGAATAGCGGAAGTCTTTTAGTAATGCTGCTCAAAAACTTGGTAGGTTACGGCATGATATTTAGACAGCATGAATTTATTAATGGTCTTACACCCACTTAGAGACCAACTGATCAATAATAAAGATCGTATAGATCCTTTACATGAGAGAGGTGTGTACAGACTTACCTGTAATGATTGCCCCATGAACCCGTATAAAGGAACATCTGAGGTGCTCCAAACCAGGAATGGTGGGAGAGTCCTTGTCTGGAAAGCACCTTAAAGACAATAAACATACTTTTGACAAACAATATGGCTTTCAAATCTTGTATACCAGTAAAGCTGGAATCTTTCTAAACGACTTGGAAACTTTAGAAATTGTAAGGCATCAAATTGAAAGTAACGCTCAGAACTTTATTAGAAAGTTGACAGGAAGTCAGTTCACCTATATGGTTTACAGTTTTCTTTTTCTTTACTTCTCTTTTATTTCTTTATTTTACCTTTTACATGTAGATGGCGTAACTGGTTTTTTTGGAAAATTCGCTCTTATATTTATATTAACACATATTAGTATTAAAGAAAATCATTCGTTTTGCTGCGTATGTTTATTAAAATACAATTTATCTTCTTTCTTTTATTTTAAAGTGTAGTTTATCGTTTTACAATGTGTGTTAACAAGTCTTATACAATTTTATTCAATTTTACAATTCAATTTTTATTATTTTATTACGTGACTTGTTTTTAAACTGTTCTTAATTATGAGTATTATAACTTTTTATTTACTTATGCATTTTCTGTTTATTGATTAATTATTTTGTACAATAATTTACACAATTTATTATCTCTTTTATTATTTTCAACTTAAATATAATTAATTTACATTGTTAATTTCTTGTTGGATTTCTTCAGCTGACCTGAAGATGTCTCTTAGTGGATGAAACCAGTTGTTGCCATTAAAGAATTTGTGAGATATTGGACCATTTACTTTCATTTACCTTGTTTTTATTTTTCTGCCGTGATAATTTTTCTAATTTATTTGTAATTTATTCGTTTCTGACAAATAGATTATGGCCAACCCATTGGTAAACATTTAAATATCTAGTATATTTAATTTAATTTTCTATTTAAATATCTGGTCAATACGTGGCAACCAAATTGCATATAATATATGAAAATATCTCACAAACTAGTAGTTTTTGATCTAGTGCAGCGTTATGGAACATAATCATAATCATAATCATATCAATTTATTGGGCATCACTTCAGTACATTCATATTATGAACATATATGCCAAAAAGACTAATCACCGCAAAGGTGCTCTTCCTTTAGCCTCAATTCCAATTTTTATTGTTTTGGCCAGAAGTATAACACATGAATTGATACACGTCAAATGTATCTTTCCTCTTCCATCGCTTAAGTCCTCTTCGTTGATGACCATACAACTTCAGGTTTACTTTGAGATTATAATTCCATTCTACTTTTCCAAATAACCACGAAATGTAAAACTAAAGATGCACGTTCCTGTCACTTTGCCAGATATCCTGTAACATTGTAGCTAATTTTAAAATGTGAAGCTTGATGCTGTCTCTAGTCAGGACATAGAAAATACTGGACCTAATCATAATAATCAATGGCACTGGATAGGTACTGTTACGCTACACAGTAGCATACAGCCCGGATTAAAAAAATAAATTTTAAAAGAAATACATTAATTGAATTAGAAAAAAATCAAGTTTTATATATACCAGTGTCATCTATTTTTTTAAATTTTGATTTAGAAGTGTTCTGTCTCACCAGCCAGATGGCATGCAGGGCGAGAAATTTCCGATCGAGGGGAGGTGACATAAAAAAAATATTGAATGGCTCGTTACTTTCTTATATATTAACTCAGTACGCATAGAGATGTGGTAGGATGATGTTGGCAATTGTCCTCTCCCTCAAATTCAATGTTAAAGACCAGTTTAAATGATCTCATAGGCATGATAATGTTATGCCTCAATAGATTCAAACTATTAAGTAAAATTAAAACATTTAATAGTGGATAAAAGTGATTTTATTTAATTAAAAAAAAATTCAAAATGTGACTTGTTTAATATCAGACATAAATCTATGGATAATAATCTTAGGTAAGTCCGTGAGTCCGTTTAATTAATAACACTAAAGTTTCATTAAGTAATTCCACCTTTTGCAATTCAAATTCATAGTTTCAAACGTAAATGCGTTTGAATTAAATTTTAAAAATCCCGCGTTTTCTGACCGTTCAAATGGAGTTAAGATAGGCTTACAGAGACGTGTGAAACAGAGTAGCCAACCTTGATGGTAAATCACTGGATATTGGTTCGTAACGTAAAAACATAACAAATACTTATAAACCTAATTACACAAATTTCCCCAAAGTAACTGGAGACCGCTTAGCTATGTTACAAACGATTTTCTAACCTCAAATTTTGCAGAACGGATTAAAATAAAATTTCTTATAAGTACAATTCAATTTAGATTAGAATTGAAATAATACGTTTATTTTTTAGGTAGATTTGACGAGGAGTACCTTTTTACAGAGCCGAATTCTGCGATCATCGGTGGTCAGGACTGTTCAGGTCGGATATGGGCCCTCGTACCTCGTAGATATATCAGGTCAGAGAGGATGGGTCGCTCAGGACAGGAACATTACTCGGAAAAATCGTCGTTGAAGAAAAATTACCCAAAAATCGTGTGTAATTTGGAATAAAATTTATGTGATAAACTTTGTTTAACAATTAACAATTATTTTTTTTAGATTGAAATTTGGAACAAGGCTCGGTTAGTGAATGGTTCGAATTGAAAATGTTTTAACTGACTTGAAAGCGATTGTCTCCAAGCAAGGAGTCCAACTGTCCTTTGTGAAAATCCGTTAATGTAACCGAAATGAGGAACCTCCATTGTTTTACATATGAGAATGGCCATGTGATCGACAGGATTGTCAGATCTTTCAACGAAGTGAAAATAAATAAAATTACAAAATCTGGAATCACCTTACACTTTTTATATGACAAACGTATGGGTCTCTAAATTATGAGAAAAATATATTTGAAATTTTTAAACGCTTATTACTATATAAATTAACAATCTAAAAAAATTCATTATTGCACCTAAAAGGTAGGCAACCATTTATACACATAGAATTGTTACAGAATCCAATTTCCAGCAATTCCCATGTCTGTCTGTTGACATATCAAAGCAATTGGACTGCCAATGCATATCCAAACGTTATTAGACTAAATTTGAACGAAATAAATACACAGTAAAAATAATAAAACTGTTCACTCGAATTAAACGTGGATCCAAATTTGATCTGTCAAAATCTATTGTAATAAAATACTATACAAATTCTAATATTCATTTTCGATGTGTAGGTGTATCACTGCTGATCATCTTGCTTCCTGAAGGGAAAATTCTAAAGGAAAAAGCCTTGAAGGACCTGCCAAATGCCGAGATTACCTACATCACCTGGACATCGTCTAGCTGTCTGCTGCTACATATTATATCCTTTTTCTATTATATCTAATAAGTTTTAAAAATATAACTAAGTAAAATAGTAACATTCTCTTTTTTAAATAATAGTAGAATATCAAATACTCTCTCCATGACAGTATATATAGCTCAGAATGTGCTTATTGCTAGGGTTCTAACATTTTAAGGATTTAATAACCAAATTTGGAGCACTGTTCTCTCATCTGATGCTCCATCATCACCAACCTTTTGGTCTTGATGCTCTTGACAAATCTACCCGCGTCACACGCAGTGCTCTCATAGCATAACTATCGCCGATTTGTTTTGGTCGGGCCGCATTCGTAACCGACCCCCGAGGTCCATCCGCAAGACACGGATTTCGCGACGAGCGCCATCTCTTAATTGATGTGTAAAACGCGACGTAGGGGCGCTCCGCTCGTCCTAAGTCGATGAAATATGCAAGCGGCGAAGTCGGTGTTCGGTGCCCGTGTAAACAATAATCAAGGAAGGCATCCGTCACAATTAGCGGAAACCGCATTTCTTGCCAGTCATACGTCTAGGGGGCGCTGCGGTGATTCGGGATTTACCGGCGAACGTCCGGATAGAGCGTACGGATCTGCCAAGATGTGGGCGATGAGGTTGTTCGGTAAAGTTGTTCGGCGTTTGATTCTTTAACGATCTCCCCGTTAAAGTTTTGCGGGTTAATTTTGCATAGTTGGCGGCGAGAGGTTTTGGAACTTTATCATTAGTAATCTGCTGTAGTCTCTGGCAAAAGTTCTGTTTCTTGTGCAGTGTGCCCTGTTGGAGCAGGATCAACTTTCTCGTTTTTTTTTATGCTACTTCTAGTTTTTTTTCGCGTTTATATATTATAATTAGTACTAATGTACCGTGTGCGTCCAAAAACAGATTGAAAAACAAATAGAGAATAGAGCTAACCAATGTATCGTCATGCATTGGTTAGCTTCAATATTACTAGCTTCTTTGCGAATGTACCAACAGATGGAACACTAACAATAATCAAAGAAACGCTTTCGAACCCAACTAACATTTTTACTCGTTGGAACGTAGCGGTGAGGATCTCAGGAACTTTAAAGTTTTTGTCACCAGTCGCCGGAAGGTTATGGCAACGGTTCTATAACGTGCCAGCGACGTCCCTGGAACTGATTCCGTGATGTACCATGCCAATTATGTACTAATTCATAATATTTATTGTGTGTACATGATATGGACAGATTTTAATTCAACCAAAAAATTACTGCTAATTTCTGTTCTTTATTCGGAGTTTAAGTGGAAGAGCAGCATTTGTTGAATCTCGCCCCACGATTTGTGCATGAATGTGAACATAATATTTTTATCACTGTAAATTATGTTCGGTTTTAACCTGTATACTTAAATAATAAATTAAACTATTAATTATGATATAATTCCGAAATATAGAGGTTATGCTTAATATTTAGGTTAATAATGTTGGCCGGAAGGTTTGTGTCATGTGATCGGATTTTAGAAAAATGAATAAAATAAAATAATGAAATATTTTGTGTTTAGCAGATTTTTTACAGTGTAATCCCTGGGAAGTCATGTCATCCCTAGTAAGAAACCGATTAACATCAATGAAGGCAATTGACTGGTGTGCTTTTGAATACTCGACAATATTATAGTGTTTGCAATTATACTGAAACACATATTTGTTGTAAATATGTTTCTTCGGACAATATGGTAACCCAAAAAGAAGTAAATTAGTTTTTGATAAGGTATTCACTATTGCATCCAAATAAATGCTTTTCAGGGACAATCCGCACACGAGATCATTGCTGCCGACGCATAAAAACACAGTGTAAATGTTTCTGTTAATGAAGCGAAATCACTAACCACATCCTCCAGCTTTGCGTTAGGCTTAAAGATCGATTCAACGGAGAATTCTTCACCAATTAATCCTTTCACGATGACGGCTATATCTCGAAAATGACTATCACCTAGCAATAGTATCCTTGAAGGCGCATTCGCATTAGTTACTGGCTTACTTTGTTTTCTATTCGAAGTTGTTTTAGTTTCCAGAATGTTATGGCTATTTGTTTGATTGCTTTTTTCGCATGTTGATAATTGGGTTTGCGTAGTAATCTCATATGTTTTAATAGTATTTGCCTGGACAGCTACGTTGGATGATTTAATATGCATATTATGATTTTTCGTAAGGTTATTTATGGTCTGCTGCAATTTTTCGATGACAAACTCTTTGTGTTTAAATGAATTCTTCATTTCCGACAGATCATTTTCCAGTTTCAGTTTATTTTCCCTTAATTCATTGACTTCGAATTCTACTGTGGCCAGTTTATTTCGCAAATCATTAACCAAATCAGATTCTGAATTTTCCAATGATTCATTTTGACTAATCATTGTGATATAACTACTATTTAAGCTTTTATTAGCTATTTTTGTTTCATCAGATATCGTTGGTTGTGATCGTGTTGAATATGGTACCTTTTTCTTATTTCTATTCATATTTAAGGATCGAGGATTAAGTAAAGGATATGCAAAACTATAACAGGGCACAATAGTTTCACAACGCGAGGCCGGTCACGTTGACTTTCAAAATACACACAAGAAGGCCGCGGATTTTTTGGATTAAGTCACAAAGTAAAAAAAAAGAAACAAATGTCAGGAAAGAGGCTAAATGAGCGATAAATTTTTTCCTTAAATATAGTTATTTGATAAAATTGTTGTACTAACCTGAATAAAAAGACAACATTTCTTACGGACAAAATACACATTTAAACTATTTTACAATAGCACTTTTTATCCTTTGTTATTTGTTTAGAACATATGTATATCGATAATTTATTGTTTTCAAGAATTAAGCGACACAAGATGCATGTTCAGCACACACCGAGACACATCAACTCCAACAACCCCTTAACAATGAATATAAATATGAATTTGGTGCAAAGAAAAAAGAATAATAAAACTATAATATACGACTTATTGTTAGCTGGTAAATTTCTAGAAGTGTCGGTGTAATTGCGTCCGTGAGGGTGGTTTGAGCGCGTTACGCTGATGTCAAGGCGTGGTCCCCTTTCGAATTCAACGAACGTTCACCCTCTTGGTTTCACTCAACGCCAAAACAATACTAGTAGTTGTGGTAGATAGTAGATAGTAGATATAGTAATAGGTCCTAAGATAGGATCGGATTACTAGACAGATAAAATTAACAAGAGAAGAAGTCCGCTTACCAGTGACCTAAGATGACGCCATTTACAAAATGAAATGCCGGCTAGACGCTGCTGTTTCAAAACCCTTTTCAGGAATATCGATGCAATGGACACAAATCTCCTGGCAGTCCCAGGTAACACGAACAAAAATGCACTCGATATTAGAAGTTTCTCGCGCGACAAAATCCCACAATGTGGTCTAATTGAAATTTACACGGAGCAACTTGAACAGCGCGTCTAAGATGGTGTGTGAGCCTGTGCGTCTCTCTGCCTTAGCGAAAGGGCGGAAGTCGGAAATGCAACGTGAATCAAACAAGTCACTGACAACTTAACAATGCAGAATAATTTACACAAAAGAAAAGGTTTTAATGAATGAAACTTGAACTAATAATTAAAGAATGAAAAGCAAATTCAACTGACAATGAATTACTAATTAATTTGGAAATAAATAACGAAAATGAGACATTAATTTTTTCTATCACGGCAAGATGCGTTGTGACGAGCAAGGAGTTCGAAACCTCACTGCTGGATGGCGTTGCAGGGTCTAATTCTTAAATTAAATGAAATAAAAATCTTTAAATAAAATCTAAAAATGAAGCGATCCCAATCCAACGACAACATATTATATCATTCCAACGCGGCAGTTGTAGCTGCTGAGAAATCTTATTTTTCGTGAGCCAGTATTTCGAATGGAGTAACACGGATTAATCCAATTTTTCATATTTAAAAAGTATCTGACAGTAGCGCTCATTTGCCTTAATTTCAGCTCTTCATTATTATTTATGGATTCCGTTTAGTACTTTATTATTTATTTGTCTTTACTAATAATTACATTAACAGTTTGCAACATTCTTAGCGATTAAACTCCGAATAAAAACTCGAAGATTAACCTCACCCCCGCCCCTGTGTTCCCGGCGCCTCCACCATACTTAAACACACCGCGCCGTTCAAACAAGAAATATCACCGTAAGATCCACCTTCTAAACTCGAAGTCGGCGTCTGCTTCGACGACAACTTTCGAAACATCTACGCCCCCCGAACCGTCGTGCCACCCCCGTCGTCACCGTCACGCAACCCCTTCCCCCTTCCCGCGTCGTCCCGTTCGCTCCCTTAATCACCAATTAATTTGATTTATCCGCCAAGTTGTTAATGTAAGGTAATCCTAAATAAGAAGTTATTAGCGTCGGCCGTAAGGTGGCGACACTGACGCGGCGAACAGCCTGCTGCTCTCCTCATCTACTACTTACTACAAGAGACACCGACGACGACGAAGTAGACGACAAATCATAATAATAATAATAATAAAATCCCCGCGTAAGCGCGAAGAGAGGGTTGGCGAAGCTGGCGAAAGGGATAAGAGCGTCGGGTTTTCTGTTTTAAGGGGCGGGTGGGTGGGTGAAGGGGTTAAGGGGCTGTAAGTAGAGGAAACCGGACCGCGTATCGCGTAGATTTCCCCGTGAAAATGGAGCGAACCGAAAGGGGGTGAGGAGACGACCTGGTGGAACGGGCACAAACATCGCGACCAGACGCATCACATGTTAACTCCCTTAATACGGAAAGAGACAAAGTTATTCTAGTGTAAAGCCTCTCTCCCTGCCTATCTGCTGCTTTTGACGTACCGTTAGAAGACACGAGACTAATTAAATATAACATATATTATTATTATATAAATACCACTCTACTCTTTGTTCGTGTCGCCCGTGGAAGCGGATTTTCGTTTTTGAGGTCGCGCGCACGTCTCTCTACACACTATAATTATTATTACCGCGATTACACTGAGGATGCTTCGGGAACGTCAGAAACGTCGACTAGACGGCGGCTCTCGCGTATTATCAAACGGAAGGGGAGTAGATTCGGCGACAATGACTAAAAATGTAACGGACGCATTAAAATCGTCACCGGGAAGCGGCGCTGCCAACTGCAGATATTCGTTTCGCCGAGATGCGCGCTCCGCCTCAGGAGTTTTCGGCTTATTTAGTGTGTTTAACCGTGAATACGTGTACGTATTTGTCCACTGAGAAGGAAAAGGCATGGAGTAATGCATCGTGGCAGGTCGAAAGTTCATTCGCTGATACGAAAATTACGGGAGCTGGGAAGCTGTTTTGCTATTAGCGCTGACATTTAGTTTTTGTTGCGCAGATTATGTTGCCGTTTGTGATTTTAATGAACGGATGATGATTAAAGAATTGCTATTATTACTATAACTGTTTTGTTGTATGTGGATGATCTCTTTAAAATAAATATTTAAATATCAAACGACACTCTATGCTGATGATACATCTGTTGGAGTAAGAGCTAAAAAAGGCCTTGAAAATGAAGTAACTGCTACACCTTAGTGTGATCCTTAGATCAACAGGAATTATTGGGCATGACAGCCGAAGTTTGAATCAATACTAATTTTTTTTAATTCTAAGCTTTCCTCAGAGAATCAAAGTCATGAGTGGCGTTGGGGGTAAATAACACAAACATTATGAACAATACATGTTAAAAGTCAAGAGTTTAGAAATTACCATCTTCAGGTAGTAAATATCGTCAAACTACTGGTAGGTAAAACTAATCGCTCTCTCGTTGTGTGTATATGTCATATATTTTAAACAAATTAATATAAATTAATTTTCTATTACACAGACACACAACAAGAAAAGCGATTAGTTTCACCTACCAGTAGTTTGACGATATTTATTACCTGAAGATGGTCTAATTTTGGACCGAAACATGTAGTAAATAAATCATAAATCCAAAAATTGGAAAGAACTTTTAATTTGCAATTAATTCATATAATAAAAGAATTGGGCAAAGACTGACCTGTGCTTCTGGAGCTGATCGATTTGAGAAATCGACTGGTGAAATCCGTATTTTTATATCTTCCTTAAAATATGCAATTGTTAAAAACCCTTGTAATTTTTTTTTATTTGTGAAAATGCTTGTTTTATATAAATAATATAAAAACTTTATTAGGGCGCTTTTTCACGCAGAGTTCTATGCTCTAGTTTCTTTTTTTTTAAATTCGTGTTTTTTCAGATATTTGTTTTGTGTTTTTCTATTATATAAAACACCCCATACATTTTATATATCGAAAAGCATATAAATGTCCTTTTGGTATGACATTTAATTTAAACAATTTTCAAAATATTTGATTTTCTATTTGCAATTCCACAGTATTTTAAGATGGTTGTGGATGGTGATAAATAACCAAATAAAAGATTTCAACAGGGCAGAAAAAAAAATGCTTTTAATATTAAATATTAGAAATAATAATTTCAATAAGCTAAGAAAACCATTAATAACATTGTTGATATTATAGCATAACTATAAGAAATTAAGATGGTTTATTCAGTAGAAATTCTTACTGTGGTCAATTGTTTTTAATTTATGATGGCTAGAACTAAAATCAGTTGATTTCTAAAATCCCTACAGACATATTTGAACGAAATATTTGCAAAATATACCTTTATATACTAAAAAATGCGTTGACACTATAAATTATAGCGAGTGTCCAGCCTTCTGTTTTAAATATAATAGACATCGTTTTCTTACATTCTGAGCTAAGCTCATCAAGTCAAGCGGAGATTGAGAGTCGAACGCTTGCAAATCAGCTTCTAATTCCTGAAATTCCCAAGAAAAAAATTCCAATGTAACCAAGTGATTAGTTAATCATTTGTCAGCATTAACAAATTGTTAAGTAAAAGTCGAGTAATATAAACTTATTCGTTGGTTAAATGTCGAGTAATTAGTTAACAATTGATTAATGACTGTTGTAAACTACTTAAGTGTAAATTTACTAAAATTGATAGTTCATTTTGGTTCCGATAGAGAGCCAACTTGACGTTTTCACCTAGAAAATCCGCAATTGAGATTTTGCTTCTGGCTTATATCAAGTTTATTAAAGCGTTATAACCGTAATGGATATATGGAATAATGAATCATCGTCCTTCAATGAAGAACTATTTGATATAACTACTAAACATTTCTGCTAGAAGTCATAGATCATGACTGTTCAGAGAAGAATCATGTAAATATTTTAAAAAAGGCAAATAAAACAATTATGCGGTCTTGTTGGTTGCCTTTTTTTCATAAAGTTGTATAATGTAAATAATTGCTCTTTCATCCTTAATCCAGTACTATTCTGCGAATTAAATTCAGGTGTAATTTTTACCTATACTTCGTTTTTTTTTTAATAATAATAATCTTTATTGTCCGATAGATGTACAGATCCAGTTATGGGACAAAAAAATAAGAGAAATGTGTACAGTGCACAAGTATTATTTAACACATTAAAAATATATACATATAAAAAACAAATCCAAGATAATATAAAAAATACAATGTAAAAATAATTAAAATTAATAGAATATAAAGAATACGAAAAAGGGGGACTCAGACATGAAAGGGATCAGGATACAAAAGATTGGGTCATATGTGTAAGTAAAGTTTTTTTTAACTTTTTCAATAGCAAGCTTATGGTAAATATAATAAAACGGAAACCACACCAAAGAGACATACTCCATTTTCTTGTTTAATAGATACTCCATCCGTTTTCTTATTTTTAACTACTCCCTTATAATTTTCGTGATCGCTAACTATGTGTGTTTCTCTTGTTCCGTAAAATGCCTGGCTCTTCTCACGGCATCCAGCATTTTCCTACCCATTACGATGCATTGCATATCTTATTTGTCGAAGGCATGGATAAAACACTAAAACAGTGGGATTGCATATGTGAGGAGCAAGTTCCCTAAGATCAGTGATGTTAAGGTAAAGGAAGGTATTTTTGTGGGATCCCAGATCAGACAGCTATTTCGAGATGAAAAGTTTGTTGAAACGCTAAATGGGATTGAAAAAATCGTAAAGCCGAAAACTTCGTAGAGATCGTTAACAATCCAGTTGCCTCATATAAAGCCATAGAATACATTGTGAGTCTAAAAATACACTTTCTTGACTTTTACTTGGGTTTTTTCCCAAAAAACATTGGAACAGTCAGTGATGAGCATGGCGAAAGATTTTATCAGGACATTTTAGTCATGTAGAAAGGATACCAAGGCAAATGGAGCCCTACTATGTAGGCAGACTATTGCTGGACGCTGAAGACAGGTATTTCTGATGCAAAACATAGCAGAAAATCATATATCAGCAGTATTTCCAAGTAAATATATTACTTTGTACGTTAAAATTTCATTGCTTGACACCCTGTCTGATGGGAAAATTCTAAAACCAAATATGAAATAAGTGTAAAAGGTACTACCAAGTACACCCACTTTTCCTAGTGAGACAAAATAAATCTGAAATTGTATAGACCATTGTATTCAGGCGATACTGAGGGCATCAGTACTCTTCAAGACTAAATAAACAATCAAGACTAGTTTGGGGATGTATTCGAGAACTGAATAACCCAATAGACTGCGTTCATTCATTCATTCATTAACGTTAGGGTGGGCACTTAATGTCCGGGCACTTGAGCTAGGTGCTCATTGTACCATCCCTATTAATTCTCTTATTTCCACTCGAGCAGCTTGGTGTTCTCTATATTATAAAGCCCAGTATCTTGGGAACTGGAGAACCTTCGAGGACTCCAATAGATCTCTCCCGAAATATTTCTGCCTGAGTACCTTCAGTTCCTCACATGTGCAGATTACATGTAAACTTGTTTCCTCCTGTAGTTCGCATCTTCTACACCACGGTTCGCTTACCTGCCCTGTGTTGTGTAGATGCTTTTTCAGGAGACAGTGTCCAGTTACCAACCCATTAATGGTTTTAGCTTCTTTCTTGCTGCGCCTGAGTAAGTTATCAGAGAATCTAGCATCCCCATCCCCTGTTAGCGCTTTGGTATTGAGTTGACCTTCAGTAGACCTCCATTCTTTGTACTTTCTTTATCTAACCAGGTGCAGATAGACTGCAATAAAGCTACTTTGCTGTGGGTGCTCGAACAGTTAGCAATTAAACAGAACGAAAACGCTAAAGAGCTAGAAAGAAATGGATCATCATATGGGACAGTTAACAGATTTACTCCAGAAGTAGACTTCTCAGTTCATTGTTTGTCCGTATGGCTGTTTTTTATTTTATTTTATGATAACTATATGAGGTTTTGTGGCAGATGAAATCGATTGGGGCGGAATACACACACACAGCATAATCTCTGTTAAGATAACGATGGAGCCATTGTTTGAAAAGTTCTGAAATATTACATTGGCTTTTATAGCTTTAATGAATGTGTGGACCGTAATTACTTTTACGATTACTTCATCTGTTACATCAACGTTTTTGCTTTACACAATATCCTAATTTAGAGAAATTTTAAGGCTGAATGAATTATTGAAAGAAAAATATATTTACACATCATCCTACGGCATACCGTTAGTTTCCCCCTGCTGCGTATGACAGACAAATATACTCACAAAAGACGGGGACAGCGCCCGGTACCAAGCGAAAGTGTTCACCCTAGCAGAAAATACGATTGTGAAATATTTCGCAACCCCTTTCGGATATACGCTGCCGCAACGACAGCAGGGGTCGTAGATCATTTAAATATCGGCAACGCGGAGAAATCTATACTTACTGTACAACGCGAGCCGGCGTGTCCCTTAAGGCCCGTCGACTGCAGCGAGTGCGGCACCGACCGGGGTTAGAAGTTATTGGTCCTGATTTGTCTCTCCCGATCCGGGTCCCGAGTCGCCAGTGCTCGTTCTATATTTGAATATTTGAAAACGGAGATGGAATATGCGGCGGGAGAGACGGTTTTCAATTTGCTTAAGTGGGAACGTTCAATATATTCGAATATGAATGTGTGTGTTTGTGTGTGTGACTGTTTATGCGCGCTGGTATTTTAAAGTATGTGTAGTAGTTCCTGGCATATATGTTCTGGGATTATTGTATGGGTAGCAATATCGGAGTTGTAGAGTAAAGCGTTACTAGATTTCTATGCTAATCAAGTGGATAGTCTTTGATTGTATTAGATGGAAGTGGTGCTATAGAGACACACTTTGTCGTTTAGGCACTGACCATATATCTGAAACACTATTTATTGTCGCCTTAAATTATATTTTACGTGATAAATTTAGTGTTGTTATGACCAACTGATTTAGTAAATGTGCGAAATATGCAGAAGTGGGAAAATCCAGCGACACTAGAAAATAACTCAATTGGCAGACTTTACTCATGAATAGCTAAGTACTACACTAGGCTACATATTCTAAGTACTCCATGGATTCCATAACAATTGAAATGTTGATACTCCAACTAAATAAATAAATTTTAACATATGTGACATAGCTTCAAAACTCCACTGACGTATTACACCTGATGATGCCCTGGAGCCGAAACCGGTAGTAATAATAATAAAATTTGAGAATTGGAGAAAACTTATTTTCTTGTTTTCTAATACCCCTGGATTACATATTTCAATACCCCTATTATGAGCAACAAAGCCGCCTCTGTACTACCCTAACCCTACGACTAATCCGAAAAAGTTTCTAAATCCTCTCCAAAAGTGACTATATTTTTTTAATTCCGCGGGATGAATTCGGCCCTCTACATCTACTCGCCTTTCTAAATCGATTAGTTCTAATTTAATTCCGTTGCCGTAATTAAACTCTCAAACACTATTTTATTCGCGTCCCTACAAAATTTAAGTTCCCTCAAATGTAAAACTACTGGTAATACACACTACTGGTAATACACGGAATAACGCACGCCGCGTCTGCCGAAATAGATGAATACGCACTCGCGTCCAATAGCGTGCAACATTGTAGGTTACTATAGCGTCCTTGTCTATGCGGGTGACTTAAAAATGTGTGGCGACGTTTTTTCAATCTCTAACTGTGAATACCTGCATATAGGTCTCATTAATGACTGGTGCCAAAAGAATGGTATAGCTGATAGGACAACAAAATAAATTTGCAAGAATTGACAGATGTTTTGCATTGCACAGTTATGGATAAAGATTTCGAAATCAATTAGTTTATTATTTTATGTAATAAAAAGCAAAAAGTTATTGGAGAAAATATATACATTATTTGTTTACGTTTATTTGTCTTATGTAACCTTGTCGTATCAATTTCAAATAGTTGCTTTCCATAGACCTGAAAATGTACAAATGCATCTACCATAGAAAGTTATTAGTATACCTACATAATAGCTTCATTATTTTTGTTTTTACATTCGATCTTGAGCTTTTTGTTAAAAATTGCAAGAACATTTTGCTCTCGATATATCTTATAGGCGTTTGCAGGCTCAATTTCTGTCACTATAAAAGTTATATGAAAATATGGAGTAGATTTATGAAAAAAAAAAAAATAGCTTAAAAGTTGCACGTAATAAGTAAACTTATATAAGTTAACTTATAGGGTGTTGTAGATTTGCACATCCTACACAATCAATCTGTATAAATATAAAGAGAACTGCTGAAAAAAGTGAATTAACTTTGTTTTTTTTTTAACGTTTTGTCTATGCTAAATATGTGTGAATAAATGCTACTGAGATTTTGAATATATTGTAGTTAATTCATTTCTTATACTTGTTGACGTAATACATCTCCAAGAATAATCTTTTACTAATGTCAGAATTATGTAAAGCGTTAATATTATGTACAGTCTAAAGCTGTTCTTGCAGATTTGTACACACAATCTAATTCCTGTTGTCTGAGACGATTTTTTAAGTATTGTATAGTTTGTCCGATGTACACAGATTCATAATCGTTACAAGGGATACAATAAATAATGTCAGATTTCAAAGAAGGTGAATTTTTGATTTTCCTCTATTTGTTTATGGTTTTTTTATACTGTAAGGAGCTATAATTATAACTATATGATGCTCTTTGAATACATTTGAAATTGTAGGGGTAAGATCTTGAAAGAAAGGAAATCTGCTCTAAGACACATCCGTATTTGGGGTTTTCACGTTTTCAGGCGCGGGTTTAACGTTGAGAGCATCATTTGGTGGAGTCTGGGATGGTTAGATTCAGAAGATTCAATGTCCATTTCAGCGACGGATGAGTTGTAAAGCACTTTTTTAAGAAGGTCTACCTGGCTGCCTCAAGCCACTATTGACAAAAACTTCAAAAATCCTGTTAATATTCTTATTCCTAAATGAATTGTCCGAAATTTTAGTGATTCTATTTTTCATAGCCTTTATGATGCTAATTTTCAAAGAGGTGGGATGGTTGGAAGTGTAATTCAGGTATCTACCCGAGAAGGTAGGTTTAGTATACCAGTAAAGACAAATCTGTTGGTTAGGTTGTCTAAGCACCAGGGTGTTCAGAAAGGGAATATTCCTCCTCTAGGCTGAATTGTATATTTTCGTGGAATTCATTGAATTTTTCCAGAATACTGTTCACATGTCCCATAGGAATTGATGTAATAATATCATCAATATATTTATAAGAATGGAATGTCAAAATGGAGTCTGGGGATGCAATGATCTAAGAGTCTATCCATTACCCTACATGCTACAATTGAGCTTAGTGGACTGCCCATGGGAGTTCCGAAGATTTGTCTAGAAAATTTGTCATTAAAAATTAAGACAGTGGAGTCAAAAGAAAACGAACAATATTGATGAAAATGCTAATACTTATTTCAATATTAGTACCATTCTGTCTCTATAATCTCTATGACTAAATTTAGTAGAATGTTAGTGTGGAGTGGAGCAACATCCAGGGACAATATAACATACTTCGTTGGTAAAATAATGTTGATCATTGGATTCAAAGGTAAAGGTATCAGAAATATCACTAATTATAGTGTTTTTGAAACAGATTTTTTCAAACTGTCCCCTACAAAGGTGGATAAATACGTCGCTTGGTGAACCCAGAAAGGATGCGATAGGACAAACCGGGTAATCGATTTTGTGAATCTTCACCAATGTATACAATTTGGAGCAATTACTATTATACCAAGTTAATTTTTTGTTAGTACAACAATTGCCAATAACTCCTATACTCTTTAACTTTCTAATAAGACTATTATTGTTACGTTGAATAGAACTTCTGAATTGTTTAGGTAATAATTGATAACATATATTATCTAGGAGTTTTTATAATTAAAAGTGGGTCATTATTCCTTGAAGATGACCTTAAAAATTGTTTAGTTTTCATAAATTGCAATTGTAGGTGTTTATCCAACGGTGATAGAAATTGATTTAAGTTGTAAAAATTGGACATGATGTTAGTTAAGCCCGCGTAGAGTACATCCCAACAGAAACTTTACATATATGTATTTATAATAGAAAATAAAATATTTAGTTCCGTACACGCAGTTTAAAGTTCCCTATTGGGTGTGGTTTTTTGAGTTTAAGGTTCCAACTTGACTTTTTGTTGTATAGGAATACCTGCATTTGAGTTTACTATATACTTTTCTTTTCCACTTTCTGGGAAATAATTTTTTTACAAGTAATGTATAAATTGAAAAATCTGCTCTTGATTTGTAACCTTCGCTGATTCTTCTGGAAAGAATGAATAGCTCTAGACATGGGCGCCGTTAAAACAAAGTTCAGAGGGGGGCAAATGAAATATCAAAGAATCATTAATAGCATATGTACTTGTATATTGGTTTGTGAAAAGTAACTAGGTAAAAGTGGATTAGATGTATACATAAATATTTAGAACATCTACATTTTGTAAAATTCAAATAAAGTACTTAAAACGAATTAACACCAGAATTCAGGCAGGGGCAACCGCCCCACCTTAAGTATTTATATCATCTTCATCTTTTATTTATTTGTTTGAATAATTATTTTAACCCTAAAGTAACCAATAACAAATTTTATTAAAACATTGCTCCTACTAAAATCATTCAGAGATTTTATTTTTATTTATATGTTCTATCACACAGAAAAAGACTGAAAAAAATATATATAGTAAACCTAAATGTATACAGTCCAATATAACAAAAAGCTGAGTTGGTACCTTAAATCAAACTCAAAAGAAACCAGTCCTCAAAAGGGGAAAATAATGATAATTTTGAACTGAGTGAACGGAATTAATCTTCGATTTTTTATAAAACGCCCTTAATCAGTGTTTACTTACATATTTTTTTTGAACGTGATAGCTTAAGTAATTCCTGAGAAAAAAAATATTGAATTTTTCCACCCTTAAGCTAATATCTCGAATGGGGTGGCATCGATTGAGCTAATTTTTAGTATTTACAGTATGCGTGACAATAGTACTCATTTACTTAAATTTTAGCCCGATAACTTGGAGCACATTTTAATGGGTTATCGAAGTAGAGCCTTTCTTTGTTGATTTAATTGATTTCACTTCAAAATTTTATCATTCCGTCCTGCTTGGAGCTCCTAAGAATAACCGCAATACATAAAGGTCGAAATAACTTGGCTAGTCTTCTTCCTAGAACAAAATGTAGTGTCATATTTTATCTTTTTAAATTGTAGTTAGTGTTAACGGATTCTGTTATTCTCACTTACTCTGTTCAACAAATCTCGCATGTTGTACGTATTGCTGTGAACTGATGGTCCAAGCATATAAGTAAAGAGAAATTAAAAATAACAAAATTAATTTAGCTAGCTCAGCAAAAATGAATTTAAAAGGGCGCCAGAGATTCTTAAATCTCAGAGAAACTTTTTTTAAAAAGTAATAGTGGGCGGTTGCAAAAATGACTTTCATTAAAATTCCCAAAAATTGAAATGGCAGATTCAAAAATAAAAGAACTAGTGATTTTTAAAATGATATTTACAATCATTAAATTTATTTAAAAAGAAAAAGAAAAAAAAGCATTTGAAACAATTTACAGGATTAATAAAAACCGTGAATATAAGATTCTGGCATAAAACAAACCTGCATAAGATTCTACAATTTAAAAAGGACAATGCAAATCCTTTAGCAAACAAAATGGTGAATTCGTTCTAGAAGGACTTTCCATACCACAAAAAATCCACGTGGTTTTAAAATTCAAGGCAAACTAAAATTTAATTCAAATGACGTAAAGAAACAAGCAAAATCAAAAATGAAATTTAAAACAAGCTCACAGCTTCACTTCACCTACCCCGAGGTGATAAAATAAAATTAATTATGACTACAAAAAAAAAACGGAAAATTTAAACTCTAAACGCGCTTACTTCTAAAACGAATATAATTAAAAAGCCTTACATGTATGTGCAAACCTATCTAATACAATTTAACTAAAGAATTACAAGATAGACGATTTTAAAAATCACAAACAACGAACTACATCTTAAACTGAAAAAGGATTACCATTAACGGTAACCAAAAACTAAACACAACAATACGCGGGCTCGTCTGTCTGATAACTCCTTGGGCCTCTAGGTTAAACATTCTCATATATATGAAATTTACAATCTCGTGCGATGAACGCACAGCGCAACGCAAAAGAAAAACTAGCAAATAAACTATACAATACAGGAGTACGCAAAATGTACAAATAAATGAAATTTACAATACACAACTGACCAAATAAAATGATACAAACAATTAAATCAAAATTCTTAGCAAATTTTACAACAATAAGAATAGTGGAAACTCTAACATTGTTTTGACAAGGCTGATTTGGAATAAATAAAAATACACATTTAAATTTCCGAAACCCGGGGTGCCAGACTATAGCAGTATGTACATATCGTAATTGAACAATCGCAAATTGCTTCCGATATTAGTCGCCTCTCTAATTTAGGATCTTGCAGGTCCAGGAATCCTCGCAATCGTATCTTACCCTGTTCCCTCTCGGTTCGTGTTTAATTAAGGCCCTGATTTAAGTTGGTCGCGCGTGCAATTCGAAAACAATTACAGACCGTCGGGATTGCAGCACCTACAACTACAACACATACATGCATCGGTCCACGGCCGCTCCTGCAGTAGCTATAGCGTCCCAAGTTTTCCAGAGGACGACGCCAAGTGCGATGCTTTAGACATTATTACGAATCTATTAACTTGCAATTTATGTACCGTTGCTTCGGTCGTACGCCTTCTATGTGCTCGCTAAAGCATAGTATATACAGACATACATTCCTATTTACGTATATGTACAAGTAAGTGTCTGAAACATGTGTAGACATAACGTACAAGGCGTTCGTTGTACGGGGCGAATGTGTTCGGGTAAGTAAGAGAGCTGCGGGTAGCTGGCGAACAGTTTAACAAGTTTCCCCGAACCGTGTTGGCTGTCTTGCATTTAATTGTTTACCCGTCGGTAATGCGAAACAGTTAAGGCTGCATTAGATATTGGCGAATTTCGAGTCACAATCTTCGGAATTCAATTTCGCATGTGTATTTCGTAAACGGTCATTAACAAACAATGTTCTACGGCGCGCGCTTGTTTTTTGCTGTCTTCGAACTTGACATTTCGCAAATGTGTTCAGATTCAGATTCTGTAATTAGAAAATTGCTGTCATGGCAATACTCTCATATAGATTTCTATATGTGGAATTGCGCGTGTGAGGATAAAACTGATTGCTAAGGTTTAAAACCTATAACAAAAATTGCAGCATTAGCTGATTGTTTTAGACGCTCCTGGGAAGCCTAGGTAGTTTCTTATCTCTAACGAAACGCACAGAATTGCGGTTCGAATCAATCTCTATTTTATATTAGAGCTACAGTTTTGGCCTAGACTATCTTAAGGCTTTATGTCAAACTGGAAAACATCGATGCAAATGACGTCAAGAATTAAAACTTATGAATTTGAATTGATTTCGCCCTTACGTGATGTAAATCGATATTAACCAATGAAAAACAACTTTTCTTATATAGATTTACACAGTTTTATTAGAGTCTATAAATTAACTTGTGGTATACGTGCACAAAAACATGCATTGGACAAAGTTGATATTATTTCAAAAAAACGTATTCTATGCATATCTGAGCAATTGTACTTATTTATATTTAGAAAAAGTGATTCGTATTTTTCTAAAGAAAACTATAGTTTTAACGTTAATTTTAAGATTTTCCATGTAGGAAATAAGAATAAGAGTTAGGTTTATCCAAAATAGTTGAAATTAATAAACTTAAATTTTCAGATAATTTATTAAATGACAAAATAGATCTTAATCATTCCCCATTGTTAAATTTATTCCCATACAGAGATTAGAAAGATTAATAATAATGATAATAATATATCTTTATTTCAACTAGAGTTATACATAAAGCGTACAAAATAACGTCACAGACAAAATAGGAGTTCAGTTTGCATGCTAAAACTTCAAATAATTGTTGAGAGAATAACATGAGACATCCAACAGTAATCTCCTCATTCGGTTCTGAAAAATGGCGAAGCTAGCAATACACAAAATACGAAAAAATTATCCGAGATCTGAATTTCTGGGAAACAAAAATGGAAGCTCAACTAATTAAATTCTTTGACAAATGTTTTCTACCAGAAGTTATAAATCCACAATTTCCAAAGAAGAAAGTCATAATAGTATATTAAAGTACGAGTTTCATAAGGCATGATTTTGTCGCACGAGTTCAAGTTTAGAAAACGAGCCGCAGGCGAGTTTTCTAATGAACGAGTGCGACAAAAAGCCTTATGAAACGAGTCCTTTATACTATTTTTTCTATTTTGCATTATAAATTGATAATAAATACTTAATAAAAATCTCATTAAAAATGTTGAATTTTATTTTTATATGAAGTTGGTCACATTGACATACGATTGACATTTGACGAATTCAAAATTCAAATTCGGCTATTTAAATTGTTTAAACAATATATTTCATAATATAGTCTCTGTAAACTGTAAAAAATGAGTGATACTGAGACAAATTTATCTTGTACGCCACCACAACTGCGTGAAATTGCGGATAACGCCGTCATAAATTTATTACCGAAAAAATCAAAAGCAGTATATGAAAAATGCTACCATCAATTTGAACTATGGGCTGTACAGAATAATGTCAACACAATATCTGAAAACATTTTATTGGCATATTTTGAATTACAAGGTAAAAATAAGAAATCTTCTACCTTATGGTCTATGTATTCCATGCTTCGTTCTTGCTTTTCCATTTATAGAAATACAGACATATCAAAATATATTAAATTACAAGCCTATTTAAAACGATTCTCTGAGGGATACGAGGCTAAGAAATCTAAAATTTTATGCATTGCAGATATTAATAAATTTATAGGAGAAGGTTCTGACGCATTGTATTTAGCAATAAAGGTACGACATTATTTGCATGTATTTGTAATTTTTTATGTAATGGATTTAATTTTAGATCGTTTTAATAATGGGTTACACAGGTGCCTGTAGACGAGATGAATTAACAAATATGTCCATACATGATTTAGAATTTAAGAGTGATATTATTTTGGTGACAGTACCTAAAATAAAAAATAATATCGTAAGAGTTTTTGCAATTACGGATGAAAGATGGATTACTTTAATTAAAAAATATGTCGCCCTGCGACCAAAAAATATTAATCACTCAAGATTCTTCCTTACATATCGCAATGGTTATTGTATATCGTGCCCGATTGGAATTAATACGATTGGCAAAATGCCTAAATTAATAGCTGATTTTCTAAAATTGCCCAATTCAGAGCTTTATACTGGACATTGCTTCAGACGTTCTAGTGCTACACACTTAGCAGACGCAGGCAGTGATTTGCTGACTATAAAACGTCATGGTGGATGGAAGTCATCTGCGGTAGCTGAGGGTTACATCGAAACATCTATGAAAAGTAAAGTGGCTGTAGCGCACAACTTATCAGGCCAAGTACATCTGGTCATTCTAGAGTTATATCATCGAATGATTCTCAATCACAAGAGTCTACCATTAAAGCAATAACATAATCAGCAAAACTTTGTTACGAAGAATTTGCCTGGCATAACAATACATGCTCAGATACTTGTTCCGTCAGTGTAAATGTATACAGTAATTCCACGTTTCATAACAATAACAATGTACAGGAAATGTAACAGGAAAACTACATTTTAAACTCAGTTTATGAAAGACGCAATTGGTTTTTCGATAGGTTTTCTACTGATAATAACTAACCTTCAAATGATCCAAAGTGAAAAACAAATTAAACATTACGATCGAAATAGTGTATGTACCTAGAGGTGGAAGCCAAACACCAAATTAATTCACTATAAATTTTTGTGAGTTGGTTTCTTCCTACAGAATCTCGTCCAGTTGGTGAATCAGAATACAAGTATGTAAATATTACACAAGTATACATATATTATAACGCACACGTTAGGGCGCAAATGCTGTCGGGTATTTACGCCTAAACACACGATTTGGTTTTTAACAGTGTACGTTTGAATTTACACGTATGCGTAAATTCCAGGCTGACGGGCTATACAACTCTTCAGTCTGAGTGCCTGTAAGATATGCAATATGTATTGAATTTTTAGTAAAACATTAGTGCTTTAAATCAAACATTTCTCCCTTAATGGCGATTATATAATATATTATTTTACATCATTAGATTAAGCATTGTTCAATTTAGGTACCTACATCGGGCATTTTCGTTTATTCAGTATAAAATATTTGTTATATGCTTCTAAAAAACAGATAACTTTAACCATTTTACTCGAAAAAACCGAACTTATTTGATAAAATTGAAGTCTGTAGGCACCCTCATTCGTCTTTACAGAACACATGGTTTTTTATTTTAAGTCATAATTCGATAAAATAATAGCGCAGGATTTCATATACTGAGGTCGTGCAATTGCATAGCTACAGTACCCCCTTAATTTCCTCGGGGAGCTTATTGTATAATTGGCACCCCAAGTACGTGACGTTATTCTGAAAAGTGTTGTTTTGTGACGAGGAAGCAGTAGGTAATTGCACTTTCTCACATTATAGCTACTAGCATATGTAGAAAATTCAGATCTATGCTTAAACACAAAATACAAAACTTCGCAAACATAGGCATTATAAAAGGTTAACAAACCCTCATTTCTGAATGTTTCTTTACACGATTCATGATGTTGCAGATTGTACATGTTTCTAAGTGCCCGTCTTTGCAGGAGAAATATGCGGTCTACATTTGATCCAACACCCCAGTGTATGATACCAAATATCACTCTTGAGAAATAATTGAGGTTTTTAACGTAGATAAAGAACACGATTTCTTTAGGTTATAAATGGCATACTTAACAAATTTTTGATAATTCTTTAGAGAGGTACTCCACGTGATAATTCCACTTTAAATTCTCGTCGAGTAAGACACCAAGTAGTTTAGCATGATGAATTCAACGAATTTAACATTTTCTCCATTGAGGACAAAGCTGCTGATATCATATCTAGAACGATTACGGAAAAGTATGCACTGGGTTTTATCTGAGTTTATGCACAGATTATTAAAAAACATCAATTGGCTTAACTTAGTGTAGTCTGCATTTACATTGTAAACTAAATCTTCGAAGTTATTACTTTTAAACACAATAGTGATGTCATCAGCAAACAGAGTAATATTACTCATATTGCTAATCTACAATGGTAAGTCGTTAATATATATTAAAAACATTGTAGGGCACAGAATGAATCCTTGAGGGACACCCTTTCTTAGCACAGACAATTGAGATTCATAATTATCTATGATTACTCTTTTTTTTCGATCTAACAAGTAACTTCAAAGTAAGTAACTCCATACAGTTCTAATTTTGTAAGTAATATTTCCTTATTGACACTATTAAAGACTTTTGATAGGTCAGTAAATAAAGCGAGAGTGAAGTGCCCAGCATCAGAATCTAGAGATACCTGGTTAACAAATTTAAAATTATAAATGTATGCGTCTTTTTTTATATACTTTCTTTCACATTTTTAGATTTTTAAATATGCTGTGGTAATGTAGTTATTGAAAATCAAACTATGTCACAAACTAGAATAAAATTACTACAAATTTTTTTCTTAAGATTAGCTTTTAGTAGAACCCATAATTTAGTCCGAAATAAGGTGTTTCCATACATTTGTCTGAGCTTGTATATTTGGAATAATTTATATCGTTTTTTGAAATTCATCAAATGTAGTGTGCAAAATATGTAAATTGTTCTTTTATTAATGTGGGATATAAATACAGATACGCTATGTTGTTTTCAATGAGTTTGTGTGCTATTTTAATGCAGCCATTTAATCTGAAAATAGCACACAAGCCCATTAAAAACAATAGTAATTTTTTTACAAATCAAAATCAAACAAAATATTAATGATAAAGACAAAACACATGTCATTTATTGATTGCAACAATTATGAAGGTTCATACACAGGGCAAGCACAACAATTTTAGAAAAGAACATATGCACATCAGTATAGTATTCAATGAGTATTTCATAGTCATATACTTAGAATTAGAAGCGATGAATCCAGCATTTCGTAAGCAACTCTTCCCCTAAGACGCATAAAAGGGTTGCATCCCTCAACAAGTCAGGTTGGCCGAGCGGTCTAAGGCGCCAGATTTAAGCTCTGGTTCCCAGATGGGAGCGTGGGTTCGAATCCCACACCTGACAGTTTTTTTTATTTGTTTTCTTTTTTTTTATTGAATATTTTTATCACTTTTTTTATAAACAGCAGGTACTGTACATAAAATCGGTATACTAGCTGTCGCTCACAGCTTTGTAAGCTTGTATTTATCTTCTCACAAATTGTAACCATATGGAAAACGTCTTATACCGGGTGAAAAGTTGTGAGTTATCGATTTTCGCATTCTAGGTGACTAGAAATGGAAAGGACTTCAACTGTAGACGTAGCTACGCACGTAATCGCGGCACAGATTTATTAATGGCGAATTGTCATAGTTCAGCCGAATTAAATTGAGCCTGATATTCTTTTGCTGGCTTTATTTATGAAGTTTCTAAAAATAATATTAAATTCAGCATTACATTTGTATTAGTGAAAAGGGAATTAATAAAGCAATGCTTATTCGATAACTAAAATCAATTCATGCTTCTTTTCTATTCATACTTATTTTTATATCGAACCATGAGATATAATGTAAACTAAACTTTTTTGAGTGACAGATCTAATAAATAATATTAAAAAAACAATAACAAGTTTTAAAAGTCAATAATCAAATAAAATAACAAATATAGATTTTAAAAAACCTAACAATAGTAAATAAAATACCTATGTGTCGATAAGTAGTATATTATTGAAAAAGTATTAATGTTCGGGATATTTATTAATCATTAATTCATAAAATTTCATGCGATAGTAATAATTGCCGGGTAAAAGTTCTTGGAATGTGTCAATTTTGTACGGTCGATATTTATTCTTATATAAAAAG
The DNA here is from genome assembly GCA_004143645.1 of Protaetia brevitarsis. NCBI lineage: Eukaryota > Metazoa > Arthropoda > Insecta > Coleoptera > Scarabaeidae > Protaetia > Protaetia brevitarsis. The sequence goes on along the minus strand of RXPK01000027.1, from coordinate 1,507,956 downwards.
TTTCAAACGTTTGTACTATTAACATATCCGCAAGCAATTTGTTTAAATTTCATACTAGGATTTTATTACACTAAACTTATTTCGTTATCACTGACATTTTTATTTTTGTTATTTATTAATCTAAACTTTGTTTCAACACGTCGGATTGTATTACGAATTGTAGTCGAGCTAAGATTTGATCTTTCGGAATAATTTCCTGCAAATAAATCGTGTGTAACTTTTGCTGAATTGCCATCGTAAAATTGTTTTACAACAAATAGTTTTTCTTCGGGCGTATAATATGGCATTTTTTTTTATAAAATCAAAACTTACTAACCATTATAAATTTGAGAATTGTACTAGTACACTACTATCTACCAACGCCCTGTTAAGAAATGAGTTAAATCAATCGAACGCCAGCTAAACTGAAAGTGAACATACACCTGTGTTTACGCATGCGTAACTAATCGTTTCCCTCGCCTCATAGTAGTTGGAATGAAGACTATGTTCAATTAATTTAAATTGAAAAGGTCTATGTGGGGATAGCATTTTGTAGTAGTTAGACTAGGGTAGAAAATAGCAGTGAGTGCTTGCCTTTAGACAGCGATAGCATACGGATTGAAGATGGTAAATCGAAGCGTATATCTGATACACAACCGGTCAGCAGTATAGCATGCGTATTTCTCGACTTTTTTGACTAACAGAAATCATATTTTTCATCCTTCTTTTATCATACTACGTTAATTGACAGGTCGAGACTGTGCTGTTGGTATGCGTTAATATGCTATATACAGAGAGTTCCCCCAAAATACCTTGATGTGATTCAATATCGAATACAAAAAAAAACTTTCCATACCCTTAGGGACTCAGCGATGAAACAAATCCATCGTTAAAACATACCCATGTTATACCAGTTCACGTCACATCGATTTAGAATCACATTAAATCCAATTATCATCCGGAACACGAGCTTCCGGAACTTATTTTTCCGTTAATTCTTCCCCGATACGAGCAACTTTTCAATCAACTCCCCCTTGCCTATCTTCTTCCTTGTCCTTGTCAACGCCGCATTCGTAATCATCATCCGAGTTTGCGAACTTTATATATTTACCTCGTCAGTCTTCGAACAATATTCAAATCAACGATTGGGAGAGGGGGGGGGGGAAGCGGAGCCGATTCGCGAATAACGAATTCGCTTGCTTGCCTTACGGCAATGGAGGTAGTTGTGTCACCCGTCCTCCGCTAATTATCGATGTAATTTATTCAGAATTATACCACCTAGCGAAGAATTATGAATGCAGAACTGTCACTTTATATATGCGTCGACGGATTTACGTCTCGCGCCCTCTCTCAGTACCGTATAGGTGGTGGGTGAGGAACCATCCTGACTGGAAGTTGGCGTATTCCGAAGTTCGAAATTTAGTAATGAATTGATCGCGAAATATGTGAGTTGTGTTGGTACGCGGTTTGAGGAATGGGAGGATCAGCGTCACTGAAACGGGTTAGAATTGGATGGAAAGGTGTACTACGTAGGCAATATTATTGTCGTAAACTTGTCCTAAACCCCTCACCACAAACTGCACTAAACTGGACGTACGTTTCGATAGCAAAGCTATCATCATCAGCAGAAACACTGAACTCAGTGTTACAGCTTTGCTATCGAAACGTACGTCCAGTTTAGTGCAGTTTGTGGTGAGGGGTTTAGGAGAAGTTTACAGCATTACTAGTACCACAGTTTGGAGTATTTTTGTTAATATTATTGTGGGTAAATTAGGTTTTTGGGAATTCTCAAAAAAATATTTTTAAAATTTGTTTGCTTAAATTGATTGTGACTAATATTATATCTAATATGATGACGTTTGTGTATTAGTTCTTCCAAGGAGTTGTTTGCAACTGAATAAATAGCACTTACACGAATAATAACTTCCTCGCTATTTTTTCGCGTGTTATGCAAACAATAAAAGAAAAGCTATGTATATTTTTATATTCTTGACTTCAAACAATGATAAATGAGAAAACGTACAATCACACAACGCTCATATAGATGAACAGTATCTTACTGAAAACGCTAAATGTTTGGCATGTTGAAAGTTTTTGTATCATGAACATAAAATTATATAATTTTTTTCTAAAAGTATTTATTCTGTCAATATTCTACCATGATTACTAAATAATTACATTTGACATTAAATTATGATAAAATCCGAAATAAATATTTACCAATGAAGGGTTCATTTATCATTTTATATAGCAAAATGCAATCACTCTTTTTTTTTGACGAGACTAGCAGAAATAATGGGACAAAATAAATAATAAACACTACGTTTGGATGTTTTCTACTGGAAAGGATTCAAATAAAAACAAATATTGTCATGTAACCTTTATAGATTCTAATAATAATTAAGAATGGGATGAGCAATATTTGTTTGCATTTAAATATTACTACTGCTGCGTATTAATTGAAATAAATAAAATAAATAAATAAATAAATAAATGTGTCTGCTACCCCAATTTTATAAAATTCCGAAAAAGAAACGCCGGCTGTATTTTTGACTCTACCAAAAATAGAAAACCCAACACAAGTATTAGAAAAATGCTAAAATGATTTTAAAATGAAAAAGAAAAATAATTAGCTAGCTCAAAGGAAAAGATTTTAAAGAAAATAAAAAAAAAACTGTTAATCTCGGAGTTACCTTCGCCAATTAAAACTTTAATCTAACCATGAAAAGTAAATTGTGAGTAAATAATGTCAGATTTTCTTAATTACTCGAAAAATTGAAAAGGTAAAAGTTTAATTTAAAATAAAAGAATATATTTTTGTTTTATAACCCATTGACTCCATAAAACAACATAAAACAAAATTTATTTAAACAAAGGTGCTAAAATATACAATTGTGCAGAAAAATCCCCTAAACTGAAAGTTCTGGTCTACAATTAAAACTGCACAAGACTCTAAGTTAAAAAGAGGACAATGCTATTTCTTGGGCACCAAATAAATAAAGGTTCAATTTGTTCAGGAAGATTATTCACTATACAAAACCTTTGAATTTCTATCCACATGGTTTCACAAATTAATATAATCTACGCGTGGACAAATACTAGAAATTTACTAAATATGAAAAAGCTATATGACAGAAAAATGCTTCTACTCACCCAAACGAGGTGATAAAAGAATAAAATGATACAGCAAAATAGATTAACCAAAAAAAAATATTAACTTTTACAAAATATAAATGAGCAAAATAAACTAAATAGATCTTCCTAAACAAAAAAAAAAAATACTAATTGATCTTATATCTATCAAGTGTACACTTCAATACATTAACAATTATTACAATAATGATTCCTTGATTGACTATATTACAGAAAAATGTTAAATTTTACAATACAAAATGAATAACAAAATGGCAACAATTATTTTAAGAAATAAGTCTACTTACATCAATAGTCGAACAAGGAAGAGTTTTCAAAACCCCTAATGGTGTCGTTTAAAACAAATTGTGTTCAATGAACCACTAGACAATGATGTAGAGCAATTAAAAAATAGGATACAAAATGCAGTCCAGTCCTTATCAATTTTAGAAATAAGACGCAGTTTCAATGAATTTAGAGCTCGCATTGAAATCTGTGCAGAAAAAGGAGGAGCATTATTTGAATAGAAAATGAATATTTTAGCTTTTTGATAAATTTTATTTTATTTTACCCTTTGTTAAATTTATTAAATAAAACTTAAGTCCAATTTGAATATTTTCTAGCAAGAAAATGATATTATCTCGAGAAACGTTCGAGTTAAATAAAAAGTAATTTGTGTTTCGAGGGTTTGAAAACAAGCAGGGCAAATCAACAAGAGCGAAATTTTTTGAGAAATCAGATCTTTATTAATTTAAAAACAGGTAATACATCAACCAATTAAAATTATTATATAAATTCAACTCCTCATTGGCGTATAAGAGGGAGGGTTACTAAAGTTCTACAGTAAATAGTTCGCGACTTATGTGTTAGCATTTAGTCATCTAGCGAAGAGCGATTGCATTTAAAAATACCATTGTAAACAGACGGATAGATATGTAAATAAAGGACAAGCTTTTGTTTCATTTCTCACAGTTCTTTTTGGTAACATCAACACAGACCTATGAAAATAACTATAAAGCATTACAAAATCGAAGATAATTTTATATTTCACCGTTGAAGTTAGTAAAAGTATTGTTGTTGCAATATCGAATCTCTAAACTTTCGAAATACCCTCTTGAAGCTAATCTATGTAAATCCAAAGAAAGTCTTGTAAATATTAATAATTTTAACGTTTCTTCTATATATTTCTAGCCCGCTAGTAAGTTCAACGATTCACATTGAAATTCCATTTACTTTCCAAGAGGAAACCAAAATATCTATGTTTTTAGGAATTCACAAAACAGTGAAAGCAATTTTATGAAAAGTTTTTATCAATCAACAAAACATGAATTAATAAGTGGAATAATAATTGAATGAAAAAAGTTTTAAAAGATTTGGTCGTAGTTTGCAAATTGGACAGTAAATTTTTGAACACCCTGTGTACCGCTGAAGCACCAAATTTTGCCTATTTTATATTATTATATATTTTATATTATATTATTTGTCGATCAAAGAATCCCCCATTATCTCATCTTAATTTTCACATTTGTGGCGATACTGTTTTTTTAATGGTTCTACGTAAACATTAATTTTTATCAAAAATATTAATTGCATTGATAATTCATGAAAAATTAAATTCCCTAAACACGAATAAAGCACTTGTCACAATATCGAATTTTTAACGTTTTCGGAATGCCCTCTTGAAGCTAATTTATATATGTAAATCCAAAGAAATATTCTCGTACCGATTAATAATTCTATCCTTTCTTCTACATATTTCTATCCCACTCGTATTCAATGATTTACATTGAAATTTCATTTATTTTCCAAGGGGAAACTAAAATATCTAAGTTTTTATGAATCCACAAAACAGTAAAAGCAATTTTATGAAGAATTTTTATTAATCAACGAAACATGAATTAATACGTGGAATAATAATAAAATTGAATGAGGGTTTTAAGATAGAAATCTCATTCTTAACGTTAAAGATATTTGCTAGATTGTCGACCTGAAAGTACAATATTTACCTATAAAGGATAACAATAATTGTAGGACGACTTTAAGCCAATTAATAATTAGGTCACATTAAAAACGTGTGTAACACTCAGTTGATATTAGCATACATATGTTTCACCCTACCAAAGATCATCAGTGCTATTGGTCAACCTAATGCATCATACGGAGAAATTCGTATATATACTTAATAAGTGGGATAATAATTGAATGAGGATTTTAAGATGGTAATCTTATTGTTAACGTGAAGACATTTGCTAGATTGTCGATCTGAAACTACAATATTATATAGTGGCTTGAAGTAGTCCTACAATTATTGTTATCCTTTATAGGTAAATATTGTAGTTTCATATCGACAATCTAGCAAATATCTTCAAGTTAATAATGAGATTTCCTTCTTAAACTTTCATTCAATTATTCTTCCACTTATTAACTATATATACAAATTTCTCCGTATGGTACATTAGGTTGACCAGTAGCACTGAAGTTCCTTGGTAAGCTGAAACATATGTATGCTAATATCAACCGGTGTCACACACGTTTTTAATGTGACCAAAACATGAATTGTCTACGTGTATTTGGAAAAATAAAACATTCTAAAACTTTACCAGCCTTTTCAGTGTCTCTCACATGGAGCATCAACCTTCGAACCAGTAGTACCCTAACAAATTTAAAATATTTTGGTTCGTTGGCTTAAAAACAGCAAAAATAAAGTATTCGCGTCATTTACGGGCAGAGAATTCTTTAGTGAGAAAGAATGATCCAGATTTCACTCAAATGTATTCTTTACTATTGAAACGAACTCTATATACTTCGTTTGAGTAGCGCTGGTTTCTATTCCATACAACATTTGCATCGATAATTTCTCGGCTGTCATTTCCTTCTCAAGCTATTCGCGTTCCGCATTCGAACTCATTCATTTTCCCATGGTAGGTATGTGCCCCATAACTTAATTATTAGCTAATTCGTTTAAGAATTGCTCGCATCCATCTTGCTATTTTGTCACTTATCTGTGTGGGACACGTAACAATGTAATAAGAACCTCAACGCGGTTTGTTACCTCTAATAAAGGTATTTCTTTAATTTTATATAGTTAACGCATATTACAGCGTTAACTATATAAAATTTTAATCAATTCCCTACGCGATAGTACTACTAAATGCACTTTTGTTTATGTACTTTCTTTATGAATATCAACCCAAACATTTACTGAAACTCAATCATTCTAAATGATAACCAATTACTCACGTTGACAAAGATAAAGCCTGTTTTCAGTGTATTATTTGTAAAGAAAGCGGAATTCAATTGACATCCAATTCTTCTTAGAATTAATCACTTTTACCGACCCCATAGTGCAGATTTTTTCCTCCACCGACGAATCATTAATATCGTCTCCCGTTCCTCGCGTTTCGACTATCGAATCTCGAAAGCTCGCCACGTCCCGGACGTATCAATAATAAGACAAACACAATAGAAAAATGACAAAAGACGATCGGCAATGGAATGATACGAACAGTCGCAATATAATTGATGACGAGTTATTTAATGATCGCGAAAGAAGGGTCGTTGGAAATGGATTTTTTCGGGAATAAAAAGGAAGGAAAAGACTATACGAGAGACGATCTCCTTGTAGTTCGACGTGCTTCGCGTATGGAAACGCATTTGCGGAATGGGAGAGGAGAGCCGAAGAAATGAGAGATTGGCTCGTAGACGGAGAAGATTCGGCGATGCTATTTTTTCTTTCGTATACTCGCGGGGTTTAACAATGGACGGGAAAACAATGTGATATACGGCGACCTGTCAGTCGGTTGATAGGAGGAATCAATCCACGGCAATTCACGATGGACTCCTGGCATATGTTTTCGGTTTTTTCCTTTCTTCTTTATATTTATAGCTATGGATTGCTTGCGTTGTGTTGGTAAATAAAGGAAAATAAGCCCTATTGTATCTCTTTTTTTTCTTTTTGTTGGGTGGTAATAGTATTTAAGTAATACTATTTCATGTTTCGTAGAGCATCTAGAATCTAGATTATTGATGAGTAACATCTAACCCGACATTTAATATAAATATATTTAATCAATTAACATTAACTTTACATTTCGTCTTTTATTTAGTTCACCTGATGATGATTATCAATTACTCGAAACATGTAGTGAAAAGAAGAAATAAACCAGATTAGAAGTTGAACGTTCTAGATTTATTTCAGATTAGATTAGAGTAGTGCCTATGGCAGGGTATTATTGTGTTACTGCACTAAAAAACCGGAATTGGTTCATTCAATGAAATGTTTTATACATATTTACTTCGATTTGGCATATTACTGCCTATTACGTAAGCTGACATGTTAAAATTAAAAGGGAGTTAATATTCTGTTCTTTAGGGGTACTAGGTGTTGTATCAATAATAACACATGTGAATGCAAAATTTTATTCATATATGAATAAATAATATAATATTAAAATTACATACTACTGTCTATTACGTAAGCTGACATGTTAAAATTAAAAGGGAGTTACTATTCTGTTCTTTAATCAAAATTCGCATTTTATTGCAATTAAATTAAACCTTCCGTTAAAACGCTAATTTTTAGCGTGTCCGTTAATCACTTCGGTAATACTCGGATTTCTACAGCAATGCCTCTTAAAGGTTGTGCATTTGGGCCAAATACTAGACAATTCTGGTACATTTGTCTGTAGTTGAGTTACACGTCAACGCCAGGTATTTTGGTAAATTAAATCTAATTGCAAATGGGAAATCATGCCAAATATTTAGAAATTTATATTGACGACAAATTATTGAATTATAAATTACATATAAACATAATGAAACGAAAAGATTGATATATTAGAATACTTAACCCTAAATTCAACCATTTTAGAGATATTTGCAGTTTTGTTAAGTTTTTGACGTTTGTACTGTTTCGAATAAAATTAAATATTTTAATTATTAATTAGAGTTAGCTAATTAACGCATGTATAGTGGCTTAAAGTCATCCTACAATTATTGTTATCCTTTGTAGGTAAATATTATAGATTCAGATCGACGATCTAGCAAATATTTTCACGTTAACAATAAGATTTCCATTTTAAACTTTCACTTATTACGTATATCTACGAATTTCTCCGTATGATACATTAGCTTGACCGGTAGCACTGAAGATCCTTGGTAAGGTGAAACATATGTATGCTAATATTAACCGAGTGTTACACACGTTTTTAACGTGTAATTAAATAGTTCATGAGATATCAGATATCGACTAATGTCGATGTAAGTACAGAGGCGGTATATGGTGTTACAGCAATAATCATTATTTAATCACATACAGAGTATTCAAAAACGCATCTCCAACGTGAATGCCTTTAAACTAACTAAACTTTTTTTCTTTCAAATGGAACATGATACGTCTTACTACAACGTTGAAAGCAGGGTAAAATTCTACATCGATTGATGTTAAGGTTTGGTATACCTATTCTTGAAATTGCTTGCATAAAATTACTAAAAATATGCCAAAATTCCAAGTGCCTAAATAAAATGAGTTTCTGTTCCTACAAAACCCTCTGTGTATTATTTGCTTAACCTATCTAAGTATTTATGTCTTAGGTGTCCAATGTTACTAGTTTCTCGTTAGTAGTAAATGTCTTTTAGTTATAGAAAACGTACATTAATTATTAAATAAATATAAGTAAGTCACGCGACGCAATAGAAAACAAGTAATATTTATTGCTGGTAATTTACCAAATTGCCCAGTGATAAACCTAAGCAATTATATCTATATAGATATAGTAGGTGCTACTAGCGCTGTCAGCACCTTTACACATTTTAGTTGTTACATAGAGAAATAATAATATTTTAGGTTTATTCTACATTCATGAAGAATGTAAGAACGTCAATAGCTGAACGGGTTGATTATTATTTAATATTAGATACCTACACACTTACATGTAATAAATAAAAACCATGAAAAAATAAAATGAAAAATGAAATTAAAAGGGATACCTATCCTAAATACAGCCATAATATTTCAAATAATGTTCACTTACTAGACCAGAGATTTTTTCTTGTTGTGGGGGGGACAGCTCATTACCTGGTAACTATAGACTTATTACATTGCTCCCTACTTTCTGAAAGGTATTGGAAAAACTATTTCAAGTCAGACTCATGAACTAATTAGAAAAAATAAAAGTATTGAATCATTCACAGCATGGTTTTCGGAGGGGTATGTCGACTGTAACAGCTCTGGTAGATACGGTCACGTATATTTTGGATGAACTTGAGTCAAATAATCTCGTTATGGATGCTTCTTAGATCTGACCAAGGCATTTGACTGTGTCTCCCCTACAGAATTGTTTTATAAACTCAAACATTTTGGCAATAGGGAACATACTTTATCATTTGTCAAAAGTTTTTTAGTTAATAGATCACAATATGTTCGCAGTGGCGATTAAATCTCGTCGATAAAGTAAAATAATTATGGTGTCCCATAAGGCTCAGTCCTACAGCACATCCTTTTCATTTCATACGTAAACGATATTGTTGAACACATCACTTATAAAAGCATTCAATATGCTGACAATACTACAATCTTGGTAAGTAAAAACATAGAATTACTAAAGGAGATGTGCCACCATTCTATATCCCCCTTAACAACATACTCTAATAGTTTAAAAATATGTTTAAATAAGGACAAAACTCAAAACTTTAACTTTCAGTTTAAATCCTCACAAGGAACTGCCTAATAATGACCTAGTGGGATGTCTTGATCTGATACTAGATAGCAAGCTGACATGGGGGAGGGAGGTTTGCACATTATGACGATATTTATATTAAGAAACTTAAAAACAATTATTAATTCTGAAGCACTGTTAATGGTGTATCATTCCACTGGAATGGAAGGAATTAGATGCTAATAAATGTCGCAATACCAAAAAAGTGTATTTAAAAAAAAATTCTTTTATGAAATAATTTAAAAAAAAATTCTTTTATGAAATACAGGAGTTTATCGATAATATAGAAAATGAATGAATTTAGCAGTGTACACTTTTGTGCCTTACCTCTGTTAAAGATTTTAATGTGTTGCGATGTCCATTTTTTTTGGTGGTTTTCATCGTATTAAAATTAATACATTTGACATGTGCATAAATATGTATATATTGTCACGCACGCAATAAAATCTCTCTATCTATCTATCTATAAAATTGAACATGTTATCTTTAAATAAACCACAGTGAGCCGTGACTATACTGGAAGTTTCAAAATCAAATTGAACTAGAAGTTAAAAAAAAAATCTAATGACCCAATTCAGTGGAACACTCTGTATAGTTATTACAAAGCCAAACAACCGCCAAAAATTTATGGAGTAACTAAATTGCACAAAAACAATATTCCACTAAGACTTATAAAGTGATTTTAAAAATTATTTGGTGGAAAGAACATATAAAAAGAAATTATGAAAGTATTTACATAAATCTTTTGGCTTACTTAAGGACGGCTAGGATCATCACCATCGGCAACTAGTACAACATACTACGAACCCAGAAAAACGAATATGCTGCATAGGCTATTGAAAAAGATTCTTTTTTTCTAGGATTCAATTTTATATTTAAAGCTACTACAGAAAAAAAGCTAGCCAAATCTATAAAAGAGCCGATTTATTATTATGATTCATTTTTAGAACAGTAATTTTACATTAGACCCCTCAATGGATGCACATCTACCGCTGGTAGTTCTAATTTGGATCCATTCTCTTCAGCGCTGAAATTCAAACGCTAGCATCAGTCCTTAATCAAAAAACTAACCCCTAACTGGCCATAACTTACCGAAAAAGGCGCGGCTGCCCTCCGCCCCCGTTTCCCCCGCGTCTTCGGTGCCGCACATCGAAATCCGAAATTATCTCCTGTTTTCTCAGCCATTTAACACGTTTTCAGAGATAATTTTTAATTTTTAATCCGCTATAAATTTCAACTATTGCCCTCCTCGCGTATTCGAACCTCCCCTCTCACTTCTCACCACCCTCGTCCATCCCTCGCTCTCCAGTTCGGTCCTCTGGTCGGTCAGAATTTTTCTTACACCGTCGCTCTTCCCGCGTAGTTCCGCTGCCAATCGCGACGTGCTTCTTTACTTCTTCATTTTTGGCGGAGGAGCCGGTGAAATGAGGACTGGAGGTAGGTAGGAAGTGGGAGGAAAGTGAACTCCTTCCGAACGAGAGATGTACATTTTTGAAGTTGATTACTTTTTAATTCGATTAGCGACGACGTCTGAAGTATAAGAATAAGACGGAGGGGCGCGCGGCGTGGTCGCCCTGTGCAGGAATCGGGGATTGGACGATGGGGCGACGTCGCGTCGATTCCTGGCCATTCCGTTCCGTGTTTTAATTGTCCGCGCTCTTATTTTAAGTGAGATGAGGCGGTTCGCCGTTGGGGTTGACTGGCTGGGTAGGGGGTTTAGGTTGGATTAACGTGTCGGAGTTTGGGGAAATTGAATGCCACCCAGGCGGAGGTTGGAAAAATGTGTAATCATTTTTGCCGGATAATTACTGACGAATTTGTATTTTTTAACGTTAAAACTAATTTAAGTATAATAATAATAATAATAATAATAAAATTTTATTGTCCAACAGATTACAATCCATGTAAAGGACAAAATTATAAATATAATGTGCGGACAGCAAATGACATAAAGAAAATTGGAAAAAAAGCAAATGTGTCTTAACATACTAAATTACATACTAATAAAAAAAAAATACATAAACCAAAATTGAGCCAAATATTCTACATGCATCGGTTATTTCAAGTAGTGAACTGTAGTTGATATCGCAGTGGTGTGAAATAATATTAAAATTACGCGTCATAACCACTAGTGGTGAATGAAACGCAGAGTTAATTGTAACAGTTTGTATATAAAAAGTGGAACTCAGTCGCGCAGAAGTTCGTGGTATCAAGAATTGTAATTGTGACAACAGGTAAGCACAATTCAATGTTGTTGTGTATAAGATTATATAAAAATTTTATGCTGATAATTTTCTGTCGCATTTCCAGAGATTCAAAATTGAGTGTTTGGAGCAGTACATCATAATCAAATCCCCTACAGGGGTAAATGCCCTCATACCGATAAAATAAGTATTTGAGGAACTTACGTTGTATTTTTTCGATCGGTACGATATGGCTTCTATAAAATGGATTCCAAACTAAGCATGCATATTCTAGCTTATTTCTCATATAGGTACAAAATAAAGCTATAGCGGTCTCAATTTTAAACATCTGCGAATTTCGTATTACAAAGCCTAGCCTTTTTAAGGCTGTTGATGTTATATGGTTCGTGTGAGACACAAAACTGTGGGAGGGATCTAAATACACTCCCAGGTCTTTAACGGTAGAATTGCGAGCAAGCGGGAAAACCACCAAGGACATAATTAAAATCAACGGGATTTCTTTTTCTTGTGTACGACATAACAGTACATTTCAGAACATTCAGCTCGAGTTTGTTTTGAGTACACCATTCGGCGATGTTGTTGATTTGTAGCAATCTCTCGAAATATTTTTAGGTCATCAGCAAAAATGCACCTACCACAATCAATATGATCGAGCAAATCATCAATAAAAAGAATAAACAGTAATGGTCCTAGGTTCGATCCTTGAGGTACTCCAGATATAGCTGTGTAACATTTCGACGAAAAAACCGTTGTAAGTGACGTACTGCGTTCGGTCTAAAAGGTAAGAGGCAAAAAACTGTCTTAGCTGGTCGCTAAAGTCAAATTGTTCAAGATTTTTAACTCAGACGGTATGATTTATTTTGTCAAATGCCTTTGAGATATCCGTGTAAACAGTATCAACTTGACCACGTGAATTCAAAACACCATTTCGAGTGTTTTGCGTAAGGTATGTCAAGTTTGTCACCGGTGATCTTTTTTCCATAAAACCATGTTGATCTGGCGAAAGTTTTTAACCCGCGGATATATGCATGAATATAATACTTCTTTAAAAGCTTTCGCAAAGTTATTCAAGAGTGAAACAGGTCTGTGTTGGTAATATTCGTCTATGAACCGATTTAGTATGGACATACCTTGGAAACTTTCAGGCCCTGGAAATTGCAGTCGTTAGTGCAATGTTAAATATCGTGGAAAGAGGTTGTGCCAAGAACCACGCAATACGCACAACTTGGAATTCCATCAGGTCCAGATGTCATTTTATTTTTTAGTTTTTTTATTGCAGTACGCACTTCCGATTCCTTTATACAGCCAGTAGTAATTAATGGAGCGCTTGATGTAAAGCTATCGCTGTCTATATCAGTGTCATCAGCTACATACACACTGCTAAAATAATTTGCAAAACCATCGACTATGTTTTGCGGACCTTCAAATTCTATATCTCCACAGTTTATCGATCCAGGTATGCGAGAACGACCGCGCTTTCCTGTAACAAGGACCCAGAATTTCTGAGGATCATCAGCAATTGATGCTTCAACTCTAGTAATATAAGCTTTGTAAGCTGCTCGAATATGCTTCTTTACTAGACATCTAATATACTTCAACTGTTCCAAGTCTCTTATACTGTTAGTCTTTTTGTAATAGTTAAGATAATAAACCTTTAATTTACTGTTGTTGATTATTTTACTACTAAACCATGGAGGGTATTCATTTGCTTTGTTTTTTTTTCTAAAGGCACATAAAAATCAAACAATGGATAAAGCTTACCATAAAACAAATTACATGCGACATTTACATCACGTAAATTCGATAAAAATGACCAATCAGTCTCTACAATAGCATTGTATAAACTACCAAAATTATCCTTCTTAAAATTATATATTTTTGCATGAGGATTTATAGCAAAACCACTGTCATTGTCTGAAAGCTCCAAATTCATTAAAAGTGCAGGATGATGTAGATCTTCGCGTAGCAGCGATGTATCACCTTTAGCTACATCAATTGTTAAATCACTTAAGACTAAATCCAAGAGACGATTATTTACATTCGTTGCAATGTTGCAACTATAAATAATAATAATAGTTTATTTATCCAATAGCAGGTTGTTTATTGCAGGATAAATCTTGCCATTATTCAAAGTAAAATGTATAAATGAAGGTACAAGCGTAGAAATCATTGCAAGTAGTACCAGAAGTAGAAGTTTTTTTCTTTAATGTTGTTAAAGTAATTTTGAAAAAGAATTATGTTGTTGCAGTAATTATAATAATATATTGGCGAAGGTAGCACAGGGGCTTTTTTGTTTTTTGTAATAGGGGTATTGAAATATATAATCAAAAGCTCAAATTAGGGCAATAATTATCAGGCAGAATTAGTTGTAATAAATCAGGCAGTACTTTATATTAGGTACGAGTGGGAATTTATACGGGACGTACGAATTATAGCTGGTATTACAACTAATAGGGAATTTCATAAATCCGGCCGATTTGTTATTAGATTCTTGGGATATGTTACGTGAGGGTGGTGTAAAACCTTTTAGGACTAGGGCTCACGTGGGTACAATCGGTAATGAGGGGTTGGATCGATGTGGATAAGGGGGATAGTGCTATAATTAGGTATGGGTCAAGCTTATCATGTCAGGTAGTAGAGTTAATAACGGGTCATGAAAATTTTAAATCATATTTACGTGGAGTTGGAGGGTTAATGATTCGCAATGCGTATGTGGTAGGGTTGTTGAGAAATGGTATTCTAAGCACTCAAGTAGGGAAAATAAGACAATAAGGCACATCGATAGTACGTCTACTGAAGATAATTCATCGCAAGTCGAAGGAGGTGTTAATATTGCGGACTCGGACGTGTATTCTAGTCGTGGTGGTGATCGGTTTGGAGTCGGAGGCCAGTTCAATGAGACACTCCATGTACATTTGAAAATAAATCTGTTTTGGTAATTAATTTATATAACAAACCACAAATATCTTTTCAGAAAAAGGAATATATTATATTAGTAACCAAGTTCCTAAGAACAGGTCGTTTGAGCGCTCTCTGTAAGTAGTAACTTTGATACTTTATATATTCGATGTGCACCCAAAAATACAACAGCAGCAATTTATACGTAGTCCGAAATTTCCTAATTGCTCCCTGCTTAATGATCCGATACTCTGATACTTATTACGTTTCGGTCCTACCTACCACAGCGTCAATGTCTATGTGGCCATGTGCGTCCGTGTACGCATATGGATGGCACACAAGACAACGACACACGTACAAAAACGACAAGTTAATTAGAGGGCGTGTATAGTGGCCAACCGTTGTTCCTGCAGGGGTAATTGCCGTTAATTAGAAGAAAATCCGAATTGGCGAATTGGTCGAACGCCATTAACGAAATTAGGTCGGTAAAAGGTTGAAAATTGCCGACGAGTGCTGGCGTATTTTGGGGTAGTAATTTGCATTGCAGGAACAAGCGAAATAAAAGTGAAATAAAATAGGACATTATAGTAAAGGAAAATAAATGTTATTGCATGCAGTAATTCCATAAGGCGTCTCTGTGCCTATGATTTTATTTTTGTATCTACTGTTTAATGAATATTAGTTAGAATCGAATTTAATTTTTAGTACAATATAACTCAAGAATGCGTTATTAATGAGTTGGAATTCTTGGAGATATTTTAATTCACAACTATATATTCTAGCTCTATAGGAAAAATGACACATCGGTACAAAGATATAACAATAATATATTATAACAAATTTATAAATTCAAGGAAATAAAAAATAACAATAATATAAAAATAAATTAAAGGAAGAATACAGGAATAAAAATATAAGAAAGCACAACTTCAGGACGAAACTCGGTTACATAACGGTCCTAGCACAAAATCCCATAAAATATGACATAAAGATACAAAATTACGTTTTTATCCTCACCACTCCTACTTGTCGCATTGGCCACGCCTACGCGGATAGGATAACGATTATAATTAAACGGTTTACCTGTTGCGGTTGAACGACTATCGCATGTAATTGAACAACTACCCTGTTAAGGCGGAACGTTTATCTGCTATAATTGAACGGGTTATCCGTTGCGAGGGAACGGCTATCCGTTATAATAGAACGGCTTTCTTGTTGCCATGTAACGGTTATTGGTTATAACTGATCAGATTACCTATTCCATGTGGATGTGGCCGAAGCGAAGGAAGAAGTAGTAGGGGTAAAATGTAATTTAATATCCTTACGCTTCTTATAGGATTTTGTGCTAGAACTGTACTAGCTTGTACACAAATTTGTGTAAATTGGTTTTACATACTATAAAAAGAAAATACTAGGAGGCATGTTTATGATGTGTACACATGCTCCATCTATTCTGCAGAAAAAATGATTACTGGTTTTATGCAAATCTAATTATTGTGGTGAAATTTATGATCCAGATCTTGTTAGTGGTAAGCTATTAATTACATCGTGGTCGAAACTTTTTTTGGATTTATGAAGCTTCAAGAGCATCGTGTAGGCAAATGACTTTAATTAGCTAAATATGGAGAATAAACGACTTTTGCATAATGCTGCCTCTTATCATAAGAATATTATCAACAGAAGGCCACAATATTTGACTTTATCTTCGGGTTTAGATGACTACTGACCACATCTCTTCATTATTCTGAACTATATAAGCGCTCGTTTAGTTATAAAATTACTTTGATATACAACATATCTTCCGCTCTAAGGCCATTGAGCGTGCATCACTACAAAGTACCTAGATGACACGTCAGTGTGCTGCATTATAATTACTGTTTAATAATGTTATTATTTTATTTATTCTTTTTTACATTTTGTATTAATTATTAGATATTACGGGTTAAGTGGAAGTACAGAATCGTAATTGCTCCGAACTTCGCCCTAAATTTATTTTAGGGCCCTGCATTTATGTTGTAACGTGCCATTTATAGGAAAATCTATTCTTAATATTCAGTTTGAGTTTCAGAATTTATTCTGTATAAATTTTACCTTCCGTTGATTGATTTTCCTACAGTTTCGATATCATTATAATCACTTTTATTAATTTAGTTACTTATTTTATTGTTTCGTCGACGTGTATATTCAGTTTTAGCGAGTTCATTTCCCACACGATTCACATACACTTGATTTTCCATCAATGCAGTCTGCTTGCAAGGTCCGTATATACTAGGTTGCCTCGTAACTTTTTAGCCAATCAAGAGAAAGAGCGCGAACGCGTCATCATGTATGCTGTGTTTAATAAGTAAAGTGGTGCATATATGTATAAACAAATGGCGATTTGTACTCCCAGACTAAATATTTATTTTTTTACAAATATCTTAATTTAGAATTTTTTTCAATTAATGTTTTGTCAACAAGAACTTTCTTTTTATTCTTTTTATTATTACAGAATACTCCAATACCAAATTATATAGTCAAAGAAATGTTCCACTAGCGTACTATAGATGGCACCGCAGTATTCTCTTATGGAAATATTACCACTACAAACGTACAACAATAGAAAATGCTGGTGGTGTCATCTATAGTGCGCCAGTGGAACATTTCCTTGACTCGAGAATGATCGCGAGGCGCGTCATCACAGCGTCATCGTGTATCCACTCTCCCCTTTCCCCGGGCCTCCCCTGCAACTTACGAGGCAACCTAGTATATACGGACCTTGATCTGCGTGAGGATCTCATGAGCCTGTTTAAGAGTACCCGTTTGACGCGATAGAGGTAGATGTCCGTCATTTCCTATTCGCTTGGCTATAGATCGCAGTGGTTCTCTGAGTAACACGACATAGTCTTTCGCTTTCCGTGTGATTGAAGACCGCTATCATCCTTCAGCGTGACACGGTCTAGTTTCTACTAAGTTTCTGCTATCAGTGTGGCCATAGATTGTAGTCGTCCTTGAGTGTGACACGACATAGCCTCTGTCGTTCATTCAACCAGATATCGTTGTTCTCCCTAGGGGTGACACGACCTAATTTTATGCTTTTGTCCCACGGGGTAAAACCCGTCCCCAACTATCATTACCGGTATTGAAGCACGCGCCCATTCATCGCAATTCAGGTTAAACAATTCAGCAAGTGTTTAGACTTTTTACCTTTAAGAACTATTTGACTTATTTTTTTTTTGTCATGGTGGCTTTCATTAACACCCTCTCGATACAATCCTTTGATGAAAAGTTACGTATTATGTCAGGGCGGTGTAATAAGTTTCAACCATGAGTCAGAAAAGTATTATATTGACAATTATTATATTCTAAGCTACAATTATGATTTGTTTTCTGCGGTATGCAATTATTCCGTTTTATTTTATTTTTTTTCAGTGCAATACATTCGTCCAGTAATCCCAAGCGCTTAACGCACAATCCCTACGCGCCGCATTACAAATTCGATTCTGCTTACCGTAGCAAGGGTCTCCGGCCGTTTTTCACCTTAATTAACCGCGCTGATCGAAAATTCCCACATTTCACCGCGCAATCAACCGCACCCCCGCCCCTCTCACACCCCAACAACACGCAGCAGTGTTCAGTTTCTGCCGAACTCTTCGCCTCCCCGTCCATCTGTTGCTATCAAAAATTCAATACGCAATCTATCCCCGCGATACGCCAAACTCCTATCTCCACACATCGGCCGACTCCTATACTGCCGCTAATGCGACAGACCGAAGGTCGACAGATTATTCCGGCTTGGAAAACGCACCTCATCGCTTAAACCACGGGTATTTGTTATTGATATGTCAATATCTATGCATGGTGTCGCTGCTGCTCACTTCGTAGTAGTAGATACGGAACGCTGTTCGTATCCGTACGCGTTTGTGTGGGTGTCTGGCGCTAACGGAATGACATCATTTACATCTGGTACGTTGTTGTCGGTTACGGCTGTCGAACGCTTACTACTATACACCTATACGGGTGAGGGGACGGCTTCGGTGGGAGACTCGATTGCCATCGCGGCATCAATTTTACAGCTCCATTTCGATTGATGAATTTTAAAAAGGGGTGCTGATGGGATGATGCTAAACGAGGAATTACCGTGGCAATAGAAGGCCACGTGTTATTGCTCTATGGGTGGATATGGGGAGCGTATGAACTTAAAAGAGAAACGAAAGGCCAAAAAAGTTTTCCTAAAAAGGAGGAAATGCACCAGAAATGCACCAGAACGAAATTGTGTCCGTTCTGCTCACATAATGTATTTATTTACCAGAAAATGTCAATCAAAAGCCGTTGTAAAAGATATTATAAATATATTCTTGTAGTATCAGAAACTAAAAGTGATAAAACCATGAAACCCTCGAAACTTGCCCGTCATTTGAATTCAAAGCATAAAGATCTTGTCAATAAACCTGTAGACTCTTTTTAAGAGATTATGTGACCAAATGAAAAAGCAAAAATGTGCAATAAAAACGATGGTAATTTCTGATAAATCAGTACTTTGTACATCACACTTAGTTGCTCTACGTATAGCTAAAACTAAGAAAGCATTTACAATTGGCGAGGAGTTAGTAAAGCATTGCGTCTTAGATATTGCGCAAAAGATTTTGGGACCTCAATCCGTAAAAAAAAACTAGAGGCTATACCCATCTCGGATACCACCATTCACTGTTGATATGACCACGGATGTCGAAATTCAGGTTATAGAAGGGATAAAGGAATCAAGATATTTCGCGATTTAACTTGACGAATCTACTGATGTGAGTAACCACGCTATCTTTCTTTGCTTTGTGAGGTATATTGACGAAGAAGACTTAAGGAAAGAACTTCTTTGTTGCCATGACTTACCAGGGCGAACTACTAGTTCTGAGCTCTTCAATGCTCTTGATATGTATATCCAAGCACAAGGATTAGACTGGAAGAAATGTGTGGGAGTGTGTACGGATGGTGCTGCGAATATGACTGGACACTGCTCGGGGGTTGTCGCAAAAATAAAAGAACTTGCACACCCAGAAATGTTATCAACTCACTGCATAATCCATCGAGAGCATCTAGCTGCAAAGAAAACTTTCTCCTGAGCTGAACACAGTGATGAATGACGTAGTAAAAATTGTGAATGTAATTCGTAGCCGAGCTACAAATTCTAGGCTGTTCACAATACTGTGTGAGAGTATGAGTTCACAACACCAACATCTTCTTCTTCATGCAGAAGTGAGGTGGTTATCAAGGGGAAGAGTTCGTGCGCGCCTTTTTGAATTAAAGGAAGAGGTAAAGCAGTTTTTGCGAGACCGAAAATCTAATTTGTTAGGATCGGTGTTAGATGAAGAATGGATGGCTATGCTTGCATATATGGCGGACATCTTTAACCATCTTAATCAGCTTAACATTTTACTTCAGGGATTTTGTACCAATATTTTTGCTGTGAGAAATAGAATGGATGTGTAAAAAAACTGGATCTTTAGGATAGTCGAGTACTTAAGGAAGATATTAAAATGTTTCCAATTATTAGCGAAATTTTAACTGTAGCTGATATAAACCAAAAGAGAATATTCAAAGTAATTAGTGAACATTTAAGGGCATTAGCTGAAAACTTTAGTAACTATTTCCCTGAAAGTGAGGATTCTCGTAAGGGAATCCTTTGGATTAATAATCCTTTCCTAGAAGATGTCCAATCATCTGCTCTCGATTTTTGCGATAAAGAAAAACTGATAGAACTATCCACTGATATGACTTTGGTTTCAAGACATAAAATGATGTCATTTCCACAATTTTGGATATCATTAGAAAAATAATATCCAACATTGAGTGGCAAAGTGATCAAATTATTGATTGTGTTTTCGACCTCTTATTTGTGCTATAAGACCTTTTCTGCCATATTATTAATAAAAACTAAGCTCAGAAATCGAATGGATGTTAACGCAGCTCTTCGTCTTTCCGAAACAAACCTGCAACCACGTTTAACTGATTTGTTAACGAAGAAGCAACAACGGAAGTCTCACTAGATAATTACATATATATTTGAATAACTGTTCGATTAATAAATAAAAGTATTTACCTTATTCTTTGTGTATATTTTAGTCTCGATAGTTTACTGGCCCATAGCACATTTTTTAAGTTTTTGCCGGTCCCCAGAAGAAAAAAGGTTGAAGACCACTGGTATAGACTATTTATTCTTTTACGAATTTGACTGATAACTACCATCTTGACAAAATTACCAGCAACAACGTTTATCTCCACCGTATTATGCCAACTGCAAAATTATCAATACCACGATGCCATGTGATGCCATGATTTAAAAAAATTCAGCCCAGATAGACAATATCAGGTATAATACTACATAAGAAGAACTGGAAGATAGGTACTTCAGTAAGAGCGAACACAAACTGGTATAAAGATGCGAATATACGCAGAAAAAGCATAAGAAGGCTCTTTCGGTAAGCTTCAGCAAACACACAGCGGAGTTTCAAGCTGAGATTGCTGTAATTCACCATTGTGTCAGAGAAGTAGAAAGGTGGACCGAGCCAGGTAAAAGCGTCGCTATCTTCTCTGGCAGTTGGTCCACACTTAAAGCGATTAGTTCCGTAAGTGTGGACTCTAAACTGATTTGGGATTGCGCCCTAAATAAGGTGGGCACCCAAACGAAATTAACATTACCCTGATCAGGCGATGTTCGTCAAGGTCACTTGTTGGAGTTGCCCCTTCTTTTGTCATTACCAAATCGAGAATTAAAAAAATTATCAATGAATGGATATATAGTCAGTCCAGAGAGTGGTGCAAAAATTACCGGGACAGAGACAGAAGTTTATAAAGGAACAGAGGCCTAAATTGACTGTGGATCTACTGAATAAAGACAGGAAGACTGTCAAAATGATAGTAGATCTGGTGACTAGTCACTGTAGACTAAACAGGCATATGTACAACATGGGTCTTGTGGATGACGCTACTTGCAAATTCAGCCAAGAGAGGAAGAAACACTAGTTCATATGCCTGCCGAGAACAACGTTTCGCTTAATGGACGTGGAGGACCCCACAGCTAGCAGCTACACGATCAATGCGCTCCCAAAGATGATAGCCCTTATAAAGAGAGCAAAATTGGAGAGCGTCTTATCGAAAGAAAGCGATCGCAATGGATCTGAAAAGATCGCGTTGAAACAGGTCCGTAAGTCACCCCAATCTTAATCTAATCTAGCATTCGATAAAGTTGTACCTTGTCAACGGGTCGAAATTCTGATGAATTTGCTTCTTGTCGTATCTGGTCTTTGTATGATCACTTACGAGACCAATTTGTTCACGAATCAGTGTGTGTATGTCATCTAATTGATTCTGTTGGTCTCTGCATGGAACACTATCGTATGGTTTTGCAACGTTACAATCACACTGACTAAAACTTTTACACAATTCCTCAAAAAGAATCAAACAATCACCATATTGATTTTGCTACTCTAAAATACACTGGACTACTTTAGGCAGCAACATTTGATTGTCAATAAATTATAATGCACTGGTAGCGTTTTAATTTATACATGAGTTCAAGTTTTATTTAAAACTGTGTGTCTGAACATTACTAATTCGGATTAATGGTTCAAACCCTGTGTGTAACGTACCATTCAGGTATAGGAAAACCTATTTTAGCAGTCAATTACAGTTTGGAATTTATATTGAAAAAATTTTAATTTCCGTTAACCCGCGCCACGCGTTCAATGCACGCAAGCGTGGTTCCTCACCAACGTCGCTTTAAGAGTGCCCGTTTGACGCCTTTCTACCTATTAGATGGTAGTCGTCCTCTGGGTGACACGGCGATAGCTTCCCGTCTCTCTATGCGTGGTTAGACACTGTAGTCGTCCTCTGGGTGACATAGCTTATCTTTCACTATAGATGATGGGTCATAGATTGCAGTCGTCCTGTGGGTGACACGACGTAGCCTTCCGTTGTTCGTTTGGTTAGAGATTCTAACCGTCCTGTGGGGTGGTACAATCTAACTTTCCGTTCTTCGCCCGGTAATACGTCATGAGGTAACCACCCCAGCCGTTGTTATATTTGTCAAGGCGCGCACCCCGTCTCGCCAATTTGAGGTAATTCACGTTATATTTATTTTTGATACGCTCTGTACATTCGATATCTTATTTGTCGCTCCCTTCATCAATATATATTTGACAATTTTGTCGCTAAAACTATTGCTGATCATCATTGTTAATTTCCGCGTAAAGGGCACTGTATATTTTGCGCGTGAATCAAACGAGCGTTTTGCTATTTACTCATTATACATATTATTATATTGTTGCCTGGCTGGTAGTCGAGTAGCTTGCATGCTTGGCTATCAGTGCGGAGTCCGGGGTTCAAATCTCGCTCTGGTCAATTACGATAATCGGTTTTTTTCCGGGGTCGTAATTAATGGTGATTAGGAGGGAGATTTGGCTCTGCGGGGGCCTGACAAGCTAAACACATAGCTTAGGTGTTACCACCCCTTAAAAAAAAAATTGTTGTTCATGTTGATGTCAATTGTAAATTGTAAATACTCACCTTTGTTTTCGTTTGTGCATCTCTTTTCCCTGTGTCACCGTTATTAAAGGAATAAAACACAGAAACCACTTATTTGTTTCAGTGATTCCCTTCACATTGTCGCGTACAGATAATACTAGAATCCTGCATATTCCTGCACAACATCTGACAGTTGCCGATACTGGCGACCCCGCTAGGAACTTTGATACATCGCTACGTAGGATCACCGCTCGTATAGGCAACTAAGTGAGCAGAGAAGCAAAGTGAACAGGTGAATAAGCAATTAAAGGAGAGCAAATCGCACAAAAATTCAAACCCGAAACAACATCGTTACGAACTCTTTATTTAAACTCGTGCATTATATAATTATTAGTATATAGGGTGTAAATGAATAAGTGCGAAAAAATTGAGGAGGTTAAATAAGGGTGGTTTTGAAATAAAAAAAAAAAAAACGTTTGTCCCTGCAGGGTATCAAATTTTTTTTAAACTTTTTTACTATTATAAAGGCACTCATTGTCAGTGGACAATTCGTTAATTCCAATTTAAGGTTAGTTTTGACTCATCACTACTACATAACGTTTAGTTGGAAAGTGGAATACAATCTCCCATCGCATCGTTTATTCATAGGAACGCCGGTAAAGTATAGTATATAGTCTGCAAGTAAAAAAAGTAAATAAACAAGCATAATTAATGGAGCCGAGATCTTAAATATATCCTAATTAGTACGTTCCGATGTCGCCGGATGGCGTTAACGTCAACCACGGGTGTCCGCGTCGGTCGTTCGCATCCCTAGCGCCGTCCTCTCCGTCCAGAAGGCAGAATTTATGCGTTTTTCCTCGCGAACTTTTAAATTAGATAAAAGTACAACTTCCCGTTGCCTCCATGCGACCCGGTCCGTCATAGATATAATTTTTAGATACTGCCGCATACAGTCCGTTCCCTCGCCGTTCCCGCGGTGGACAGAGACGCAATATACAGGGGGAGCGAGAACATAGATGCGACCGGCGAAAGACGACGTTTCAGCGGGAAGGTCATTTTTTTAGTAGGGCGAAATTAATTTATTCGTTATGCCGGCTATACCTATGTGATTACCCGGTGAGTCGTCGCGTTTCTGGTCCGCTTTTCACCGGTTTTATTCGTAATTTTAAGGGACCGTTCTCGACGAGTTTTAATTGTGAATTATTAGGATTGCCGGAGGGTCCTTACCCTGTTCCAGTTGGACTGGAAGATTTTTGTTTTTTTTTACTGTCCTGCCTCCCCTTCGAGTCGGCTTTTGCTCGGTTAACATGTAAACGTAAGCAAAAACGAACATATAAATACACCACTACCTAAAACAAGTGTGGCATATCTGCGTAGCCGCTGGTAGAAATGAGTAAATTCGTAGAATGTTGTTCTGGCTGTTATTTTAAGAAATAAATATAAATTGCATGAAACGCAGTGTCTGCTAATATTGGCTGGTTATAACATACACTTTATTTATGAAAACTAAATTATTACAAATCCTCCCAACCCTGTGCTCCACCTAAAAAGGTATTACACGAGGCTACCTATTCTAAGTACTATATGGGTTCCATAACAATTGAAATGATCCTACTCTAACTAAATAACTTCCCTATGATTCTTAATAACAAAAATATAATACAGTAGCCTCGCGACCATATGAATACTACTTTTGAGAATGATGAAATATGTGAAAAGTGATTAGTACACATAATCGCGAGTCTACTGTAAATCAGTCAGCTATTAGTTATTATTAAATGCGTCCATGGAACGACTTTCGTTATCTCCCAGCATTCGCCAAGGACACTGATTATATATAATATACTTATATATAATCAATGGTCACGGAGTAAGGGAAAACCATGGCAAAAACCTTACTCTGGGAG
This sequence comes from Protaetia brevitarsis, assembly GCA_004143645.1. NCBI lineage: Eukaryota > Metazoa > Arthropoda > Insecta > Coleoptera > Scarabaeidae > Protaetia > Protaetia brevitarsis. Next base: position 1,482,624 of record RXPK01000027.1, on the reverse strand, counting down.
GATCTGGAAAGAAGTCCCCAGATCTTATTACTGATAGCCGCAAATTATTATTATCCTTCTGAGTGCCGAAGAAGCAGCCTCTGCATCTCCACAAATTCCAACAGCCTTGCCGTTCTCGCGTAGCTGCTCCCTTTTTCACACACTCAGAAGTTGAACAGGAAAGATGGTGACCTAAAAAACAACAGCAGTACCTATTGTAATACTTAATAATAACTTAATCCTAATTATTCTAACCAAGAGTAATTAAATAAATATTTATATTTTAAATATTTATAGTGTAACACCAATTCCGACCACTATAGAGCATAAAATATTCATTTATAAGCGTGCTACCCTACTAACTATCTAAATATCATGCCGTAGCCTATCTAGTTCTTTAGCAATATTACAAAAAAATTCCCACCATTCGATCGACTCATTATCTCTAATATCTGTTTCGCGTCGCGGCCAATTTAACCCCCTAGCTAATGCCCTAACCTCCGTACGCGATCGCCACTCATCAGTGAGTGGACATTCAAATAAGACATGCCCCGCTGTATCTACCCCACCACACTCACAAAGCGAATCATTAACCCTCCCAATTCTACATAAAAATGATTTAAAATTACCGTGACCTGTTATTGATTCTACCGCCTGATACGATAAATTAACTCTCATTTCCCTAAAGCGTGTAACGCTACCGATAAATTTCCTAGTCCACCTCCCATTTAAGGTATTATCCCACCTACTCTGCCAATCATTATCTACTTTATCCCTAAACGCTTTTTTAACTACACTAGCCGAAATTAGCCCAAATCTAATAATCAAGCTATCTCCCATATTATAACATACAGGGTTAAATTAAAGATTACATTGCATTTTTATTATTAAAACTAAAAATTAGTATACCCGGCTGGGGGTTGGGAGTACCTACCAGGCGCGTCTTCGAGGTGGGTGGATAGGAGAAAGGCCATCTTGTCACGGTTCGCTCAAGACAAGATGGTCAGTGGCGGCTAGAACTTCGTCCTCTCCACTTAAAACCGGAGCAGAGTGAATGAAGGCCGTTGCCGTGAACCACTCCCCCCTCGCCCGAACTGTCGTATCGTGGCTAAGGGCTTGCACAGGGTTCTACAACGATGCCAGTTGTTGCTTTCGGCTACCGAAAGCCCAACTGTTAAACCAGGCCTCGAAAGGGATTGGGGGTCTTGGCTTAACTGCACGGACCGAGAGGAGACAACCTCAACAAAAAACCTAAATCATAAGGTGGCGGACTAGGCTGATGGGATGCGTGGCTGGATAGAAGACCAGTCTACTAGTCCAACCTTGGGGCACCTGGCGCACCCCAATGTATTTAGTTGTACCTCTGCATGCGGGGCAATGTTAAGGTGGACCTTTTCTTCCCTAGCTACTCGTGGGATCAACCATGGAGGAAGGGACGTTTATTAGCCGGACGACACCGCTAATAAACAGGAATTGGATCAGGACCTCCATAAGAAGCCTTCCACTTCCAAAGTGAGAGTGCCTCACAAGGAAGGAACAAAGGAAGAAGCAAAACGACTGGAGCAGATTGGGGAACAGGATGGCATCCATCCCCTCTTAAATAGCGTAGCACTGTGCAACTCAAGGGCGTTGCATCTGGGAGCACGTGAAATCGAAGAGGGAGACTTACCTAACTTGAGGCTTTCTGATATCCTGCATTTTTGAAAGGAATAGGATTAGAAGGCCAGCTGTAAAACGGCAAGAACAGGGGACACAATAGATCTTTTAGGTCGTAGTGTAATATTATCCTTGCAATCTCAGATCAGAGCAATATACATTCACCGGCATAAATATGGCAATATATATTTTTTTTATTATTATATATATATTCAGTCCGTGTAGAATATGGTAAGTATGTGTCAGTAGATCATGAGAAAAATACATTTGAAATTTTTAAACACTTATTACTATATAAAATTAACAATCTTAAAATTCATTATTGCACCTAAAAGATAGGCAACCATTTATACACATAGAATTGTTACAGAACGCAATTTCCAGCAATTTCCCCAAGTCTTTCTGTTGACATATCAAAGCAATTGGACTGCCAATGCATATACAAACGTTATTAGACTAAATTTAATTGACATAAATACACAGTAAAAATAATAAGAATGTTAATTTAAATTGAACTTGGATCCAATTTTGATCTGTCAAAATCTATTGTAACAGTACGCTATTAAAATTCTAATATTCATTTCCGATGTGTAGGTACATCACTGCTGATCATCTTACGTCCTGAAGGGAAAATTCTAAACGAAAATGCCTTGAAGGACTTGCCAAATGCAGGGATTTCCTACATCACCTGGACATCGTCTGGCTGTCTGCTGCTACATATTATATCCTTTTTCCATTATATCTAATTAGTTTTAAAATATAACTAAGTAAACAGTAACATTCTCTTTTAAATCATAGTGGAGTATATTTTTGCCATTACAATATATATAAATGACTGAAAAAAAAATATTACTGCAAAAGTGAAAAGTGCTTATTCTATTGCAGATAATCGTTTCATACTACGAGTAAATCCTACCATTTTCTCACCGCATACGTAAACAGGAAGCACTTCAACGTGCGTTAAAATTAACAGCGATAACATTTAAAAACAACCCCGTTGATGGGCAGCGCGAGAGCTTGCCAGGACCGACCCGGAAAAGCCGACGCGACACCGCTAATTTAATATTAAAATTGACAGGACATGTCCGGCCACCGCTAGCCGATATCCTCGGCTCAGGAGTCGAACGGGGAACGAGCGTCCGCCGCCGAACGACACCCGCGAGCTGCCAACAACAACAAAAAAAAAGCACTGGGCGTACGAATCCAATTTTTTTCCCTCTTACGCATTCATGTAGTCATTAAAACCGACGGAAAATCACCGCGACACGTACTAGGAACGTGTGTACGTTCCGGCCTCCGATGAATGAATATTAATTGAATACGTCCCTGTAGAGAAATTCGACGGATCCGTTTCGCGAGATGACAATTTAAAAAAAAAAGTTCAGCTCAACTAGTGCGCGGTGTTGTAAATTAAGGGAGTGTTCCTGTGTAACACGTGAGGTTTAACGGTGTTTGAATTTTTGTTTATAGAGTAAGTGTGGAGAACGCAGAGAACAGATATCACAGCAACATATACAATGACCGGCATAGACATCGCAGCAAGTGGGACTTCTTTTTAATTGTCAGTAATTTTTGTTAGGCATAGGTGCTGTCTGTCCAGGAACCCCAAATACGTCACATGACCACTAGTATGGCGGTAAGTTTAAAAAATATGCCATGACTCTGCAAAAAGTGAGGTTAGATGACATGATATCCAACAAGCTATTTGAAAAAGGTGCTTAGAATTGAATTCTGAGGTTGTATGCAAATATATTTGAAAGAATTACATATTTACTACAGTAAATATTTCTCAATTTGATTGAGACTTAAACAATTTTGTCAACTTTTACATAATTAAAACATCTAACAATTTTTTCCCTGGACATGCACACCTATCCCTCCAAAAAGATAGCATATTTTTTTAGATTTATAGCATGCTTTACGTCGAGAAGGAAGTATCATTCTGATGGACATAATATTGAAAGGTGCCAAATCTATTTAATTTTTCGTATGTTGTTGCTCTGAACAGCTTAAAGAATTTCATGTTGGTGTTTTATAAATTCAATCCCGTGGGTTTTGTTCATGTTAGGATAATATTGATTGTATTACTATTTATTCCACATTAAAATACAGGGAGAATAATGTTTCTCCCTTCGCTGCGACGATATCTTCTAATAGTGCATTAACAATCCTGACGCCATCTTATAATACCATCATGGCCCGATAGAATATGCCACCAGGTGGGGCTCATGGTCTATTGTAGGGATCACCATACTAGCAAGAGCAGTGAAAAGGGAATAACAGTAAAAACGAACTCGAGTTTCTACCTACCAGGCGTCATCATCACTCTTCCAAGTGTATAAACCTAGTTTCATCGCTAATCACTACTCAAGCTTTTACGTATAATCACCTATTAAGTGAAAAAGAGCTCAGTTTGTGCGCTTACCAGTAGCCACTTGCCAAAGTTTTCACCTGCAAGCGACTGTAGCCTAAAGCTGGCAATGCAGTCATTGAACTAGTTTGAAAGGTTCATTGACTATTAGTCTCGCCAGATGGCTCGTTTAAACGACAACAAGACTGCGTATGAGCCAAGAACTCCGCATATTCTATCGATTCATCGTATTTAGGCATTTTTTCTTTGATGTTCCATCATGGCCCATCAACATTGCTTTCATTTCTTTTTAAATATAAAACCAATGTTGATTAAGAATCTGTAGAGCGTACTTTTCCAAGAAGGTGGAATATTTCTTAGAAAAAGGTGTGAGTTTTCCACTCCGGCAAGTGTTTATTCAACGCTTGCAAACGAGAATTTTTGCGGATACCGCCCTTCCACCTTTACTTGTAAGACTCCATACACCAATTCAGTTTTTTGTTATATGTAATTATTGATAAGAAATTATATGCGCACTATAGCTGTGACTTATTTATTGATTACTACTTGTCTACATATATTGTCTATCTAAAAACAAAATACAACTTGCTTGGTAAAAAGCGATACTATTTCAACACTCCCACTTAATCAAATCTTACACATTAAGTTTCATTACACCTAATCAACCCCATTCCTCTAGTGCAAAAGTCCACTTTCGCTTTTTGAACTGCTTTTGTCAAACTGTCAGCTACCATTTCTTCTGTTGGAATGTATTTGATGTTGATTATCTGGTTTTCAACACGCTCCCTAATATAGTGATGACGTACATCTATAAATTTTGATCTAGCTTTTTTTTAAACACCCACTTACACTGTACCACTCTATCTGCTTCTTTTCGGTTTACAAACTTCCACGCTTGGTTGTCTTCAAAGGCTTGAAGTTCATCAGACACAGCTTGTTCTTCTCTGGACCGTTTGTTGCTTCATCATAAGTAATCTCTTCGGTACACGACTCCAATTTATCTCCAACACACAGGTTTATAACACCATACCTATCAGGTGGTTTTCTGGAACGTTTTTCCAACAATAGGAGAACGTAGCAATATCATTATCTCTCTCCATTATGATTGCATCTCTACTTGTACAGATTTTTCTGGTTTCCGGGTTATACAGTCTGTAACCTTTTGTGGTTTTAGAATATCCCACAAGAATATATTTCACTGCTTTCTTATCCCATTTTAATCTGTTATTTTTAGGAACATGCATCATTACTGGGCTGCCAAATATTCTGACATGACTTAGGTCAGGCTTTCGTCCTGTCCATATCTCAATCGGTGTCTTATGACCTAAACCTGAGGCTGGCGATCTGTTCTTTAGATATACTGTCGTATTAACTGCCTCGGCCTAAAAAAATTTTGTTCAATTTAGCATCGAACAATAAACATTTTGCACGTTCAACGATAGTCCTGTTGAAGCGCTCGCTGAGACCGTTCTGTTCCGGAATATATGGGTTGCTCTTTTGATGGATTATACCAGTCTCTTTCAAATAGTTTTCAATCATGTCTGAACAAAACTCCCCTCCAGTGCTTATATGGCGTCTAGTAAAGAAAACTTATTACGAGTTCGACAAGAAATTATTGTTGCTAATAAAATGTCTGTGCCAGTTTTATGTGCCGGAGATACACAGATCACTGCAAAAGTGAACAATTCTTAGTTTGACATTAATGTAAGTATGTATGTAATGTATGTAATGTAATAGAAGGGTGGTGTTACACTGCGACCTAAAAGATCTATTGTGTCCCCTATTCTTGCTGCTTTACAGCTGGCCTTCCAATCCTATTCCTTTTAGAAAGTGTAGGATGTCAGAGGACCCCAGTCTAGGTAAGTCTCCCTCTTCGATTTCACATGCACCCAGGTACAATGCCCTCGGGTTGCACAGTGCTACGCAGTTTGAGAGGAGGTGGATGGATGTTTCATCCTGTTCCCCACAAAATCTGCATTCAGGATCTTTTTCCAATCCAAGCTTACTCAGGTGTCCTTTCAGTCTACAATGGCCTGAAAGTATTCCTGCTAATTTGCGAACATTGTTCTTACTCAGGATGATGCAATCTGTAAACCTCTTCTGGTTATAAGTTCCCAGAAGAATTTTACTTTGCCTCATTCCCTGGAGATTTTCCCAGTAACTGGATTTTCTCTGCTCCATTTCCATTTTTAGTTTCTTCAGTATTGTACTACTACTTAACCCGCAAAAGGGTTCAGGCCCTACGAAAGGCATTCCAGCCCCTTTTTTTGCGAGGTTATCCGTTATTTCGTTTCCTTCCACTCCTGTGTGACCCGGAACCCACAGGAAGGTTACTTTATTTCTTTTGCCTAGCTCATTTAGTTTCCCTAGGCATTCCCAGACCATCTTGCAGCTGATTTCATATGAGCTCAGCGCCTTGATGGCTGCTTGACTATCAGACATGATGATATAATCTCCCTGCTTCCGATAGTTTCTTGCCCATATTGAACTGAACACATCTTCCAATAGCGTGTATTTCCGCCTGAAATATACTTGGGTATTTTCCCAAGCTTTTCGAAAATATGTTAGTTCTAGGCCCATATATTCCTATTCCAGTTCCTTCTGGCCGTTTTGGAGCGTCAGTGTACCATTTGATGGCATTTCTATTCAAGTTCAAGATGGTGTTATGATCCCACTCGCTCCTGTTACTTAGCTTTATGGTGAATTCTTTCACAAAGCTAAAATTTTTTAACATATCATCCCGGGGCATATCCCAGGTTTGATCACCGTCAGGAGATTGAGGCCTATCTCTAATCATTCCTTCCTTGACCATTCTTCTACTTGCAATAGACAACACAATGGCGGTGATAATAGTTTTTATAAATCCAGATTTATTCAAAATAAATAGGTAATGTTAGGGAAAAGAACTGAACTAAATGCAAGTGACACAGAAAGGCAATAGAAATCGTCAAATGATAGGAATAGGGAATGATGGCGACATTAACATTGCCGATAACTACCAAACAAATCTGGCAATAATGCCCATCATATAAAGACACACACAATTAGGTATACAATGAAAGAATATGCATATCCATAAGAATGGCACTTCTTTTAAAACTTAAACTATCTGGAAATTGTAGCCTTCGAAGCAGGATGCGATATTGTAGATCCCACTAAATTCTTATTTTAACGAATAAAGGCATAAACGCTCATCTATCAATACCATGCAAACGTTATACCCTACTCCTTCCACAACCAAGAGGAGGCCTCACCACCCGCTCAACTCCCGGATCATAAATATTTGAAACTCATCGTCCAATTAACCGGAAAAAAAAAAAAAAAAAAACGAAACGCAGCACCGCTCCTTCTCACTGTCGGTCGCAAAGAAAAAATTACCGTTTCATCAGTGGCCCGAGCGACAGGGGATGAGTGGAGGCCCCAGAACGTGCCTCTCTCCTTGTCTACCGCCGATAGGGGCCCCGACATCCCCGAAGAGGACACTAGATGTCGCCTGGGGTGCTCCGCTCGACGAAAATTAAAAATTAGAAGACGAACTGCCGACGGTTTGATGAGAAGAGGCGGCCGAGGCGCAGAAGAAGAAGTATCCGAGACGGTAGAGAGGTTGAAGGTGGGTGGGGGGTCGGACGTACGGAAACCAAGCGGGTTTATTTTTCCGGGGCGTTTAAAACAACTATAAATAATTGAAGACGAGTGATGAGATTGGGGTGAGAGTGATAAGACGATGGCCCTTTTTTTTTGCTTCCAGAGGCTGACGTAGCGTAGCGGGGATGGGCGAATGGTGTGGGGGACAGTAATTAAAAATTTTCGTGCCCTCTACGAAGGAAGCGTTCCGCTCTCCTTTCTTATCTGATGTATTTCCGCAGTCATGTCGCGCATGTAATACATCCATTTTTTAAGAAGGACGACCGCCACCGCCCGGCGACGCTCTCCCATTCTCCCTTCGGCCCCCGAAGCGCCGACGCTGATGGGAGTCACGGAGTTCCCGAACATAATCTACTGGGTCGCCGGCGTCCTCGTCGGCAATGTCTCGCTGTGGAAATTAAAGAAAAATTGTGACGGTGATCTGCGCGTGATAGCAACGAGGATGACATTTTATCGGGAGAGTGATTGCGTATGCTGGGCAGCCGGAGAAATAGTAATTTTTGGAAGGGGATCTACGCACATTAATTAAGCGTAAATTGAATTAAATTTTTCTAATATCAAACTATAAATTATCGATCTTGATAATAACCTTCTTTTGTTACAAATGACTGGAAAAGCCTGAAAAATGTTTTTGGCCCAGTCAGTAGGATAGTTTCTGTGACAAGCAGTCAAAATAAAGGTAAATATTGCTGTGTTTCATAAGAGGAAAACTATCAACCATATTGAAATGTAATTATTATTTTATGTACGCACCTGTTTGTAATTCCAGTATAATTTGGATTAAATTGTATTAGTAGTCATGGAAGTTGAATATAATTTATCGTCTGACAACTGTGCGATAGCCTGGTATCCTAGGTTTTCATTTTACTTGAATGAAGTAGTGACTTAATGGGCGCGTTCAGAGTACGTAGCTGCTCCCAAACGGTTTGTAAACTGTTGACAATTCGTCTCAAAAACGCGCCGCTATATTTGCGCTACGTCAATAACATACAATGGAGCAGTCGCCATTTTGTGTAGCGAAAACCGCTACTGATATGTATCATGTTCGTACTCTGAACGCGGTCAATGTAATTCGTTGAAAAGAAATGACTGAAAATCATTGGTTACTGGGGATTGTTGATAAAAAGTCTTAGAAAAGGCTGTCATTTTTCATCGAATATAATGAATTAAACCATATTGCGGTAGTATATCTGGTATCGAAGGGGATAAATTCACTAATTTGGTGTTTACTATACCTGGGTACATGGTCTACATAGAATCATACGTGTGTTTCCTGTTCCGAGTCTAATCATACATCCTGAATGTAACGAAGGAGGTCTGTTTCCCTGAATTTTTGTGGTACCGATGTTAGTCTCGTGATCTGAGCCTTTTATGTGAATATACAAGCTAATCTGGATTGTCACTACAAGGAAATTCCATCTGGAGGTACTTTGGTGTCTGTGTAAACCGATAAACGAGGTATTTGGTCAAAGCATTGTTTCAATTTTTGATATAAATGAATGTATAACTTTGATAGTATTTTGAAGTTACTGTTATTTCTTATGAGATTGAAATTTTTAGTTTTTATAAGTTGGTAGACGTGGTTGGTGGTTTTCTACTCTCTTATGATAGCGCGGGATATTTTAAAAGTTACTTTTTCAATTAAAGAATCTAAAATTATACTGGATAATTGATATATTTGTTTCGAACATTCCAAGTAAGTATACTCACCTTGAGTAAGAGTTCTCATACTTTTTATATGTTTCCGATATAAACTTGTTAATGAATTATACATGTTATTAATGATTGCACTATTTTATTAATGAAAGCTCATGTGTCTATTATTAAGGACGAATGAAGGTATCTGCAAAGAAAAGGCAGATCTAATTAAAAAATCACAATAATATCCTTAAAAGTAACGGCCTAGGAAATCTTTACTTTTTATATTCCAGGGATATTGCATGTAAGTGGTTCATTAAAAGTTTATGATATCCTATTATTTACTTATACTTGAGATTTTGGATGTGAAATACTTTAACCAAAATATTGCTTCCGGTTGACCGGAAACAGCTTCAACAGTTCCAGGAACAACTTCAACAGTACCCAGAACAGCTTCAACAGTTCCAGGAATAGCTTCAACAGTTCCTAGGACAACTGAAATAGTTCCAGGAACAGCTTGAACAGCTATTTGAACACCTTCAACGGTTCCAGGAACAGCTTCAATAGTTCCTAAAACAGCTTAAACAGTTCCAGGAACAGCTTGAACACCTATTAGAACAGCTTCAACAGTTCCAGGAACAGCTTGAGCAGCTATTAGAACAGCTTCAACAAACAGTTCCAGGAATAGCTTCAACAGTTCCTAGAACAACTTAAGCAGTTCCAGGAACAGCTTGAACAGCTATTAGAACAGTTTCAATAGTTCCAGGAATAGCTGCAACAGTTCCTAGAACAGCTTCAACAGTTCCAGGAACAGCTTGAGCAGCTATTAGAACAGCTTCAACAAACAGTTCCAGGAATAGCTTCAACAGTTCCTAGAACAGCTTAAACAGTTCCAGGAACAGCTTGAACAGCTATTAGAACAGTTTCAATAGTGCCAGGAGCAGCTTCAACAGTTCCTAGAACAGCTTAGACAGTTCTCGAAACAGCTCAACAGCTCTTGGTACAGCTTCAATAGCTATCAGAACAGCTTCAACAGCTCCCGGCTCATCCTAGGCAATTTCGGGAACTGTCTAAGCTGTTCCTGAAACTGCTGAGCTGTTTCGAGAACTGTTTAATCTGTTCTAAGAACTGTTGAAGCTGTCCCTGAAACTGGTGGGCTGTTTCGAGAACTGTGATAGGCATCCGGAAAAACCGGAAGTAAAGTGAATTTAGACCCCCTGTGTAAACCTTATGGGATTTTGGCCCAGAACTGGCATAGCTATTCTACTAAAATGATATAATTTTTTATTCATTTTTAGATTCTACGATCATAAATACGTCAGTCTTTATTAGCTATTCCTATAGTTACATGTTGCCGTTTTTGAGTTATTTTTTTGTAATAATCATTGCATCATTTAGAAATTAATATCTCGGTTAATACTACAAGTAGATATTCCAAATTTGCTATGTTATGAATGTACATATAATTCTAAGAAACGGTATGCACGCTTCACATTCTAACATACAGCGTGTTCAAAACTGAGAAACAAAATGACATATTTTGAAATGCAGAATAGAACATCCTGTATTTTAATTCAAAGTTAGAAAGTAAATATCATCCCCTATCATTTTATGTCAGCATTCCTATACGTATCTTTAATAGATTTTGAGATATGGGCGACTAACTAGTCCTACCTTTAAATGTTTGCAGCTGGCTCTGAATGGGATTAATGTCAAATTCATTGGCTAACCATAAGTGTTGTCATCGCAATTACATTTTTGTAAAACGCAATATTAATAGAAGCGACTATTCGAACATCTATAAAAACGGGTAAAATCATTAAAATATGATTTTTTTACCATTCTCTTACTCTCATTCCACTTATATACATATAACATAAATACGCTGTTAGATTAGATTAAATTACGACTAGAGTGACCATATGGATCTGTTTCACCGCTGTTTTCTTCAAATCTATAAGAAGTAATCTCCTTTATCCTAGAAGGCAATCTCTAAGTTTGCGCTCTTATTAGAGTTACCATTAACGAAAGCGGTTTCTTTATGTAGCTGTTAACTCTGGGGTTTTCTAGTGCCAAAAACCTTGTCATCGCCAGATTGGTACAGCACGTAAACTGGCGTTTCTTGCTCTTCTTTTATAGAATCAGCAAGTCAGATCATCTGTCAGTACTATGCTATATTTACTCTATAGTGACCAGTCAGCAGACCTACTATCATTTTGACGGCTTTCCCGTCTTTAGTCTTAGGTTGGTTTTTAGCATATTCATGCCACCTTTAGGAACTTTCTTGCCTGTCTCTGCCTCTGTGAGTTTTGCCACCGCTTCTTAAACCCATTATGTATCCATTTTGATGGACGTTTTATTTCCTGTTTTAGTAATGCCAAAGGAAGGGCTGGTTCCAACGAATGATCTTCACGACTCTTGTCTGGCTAGATCATCTGCCGCTTCAATTCGCTTCACGCCCGAGGGGCTGCGAACTCTGCTCATTATTAATTTTCTGTCGGGTATCCACTTCATTTAAGCTGCTTGCACAGCCCCAAATCAGTTTAAATTCCACACTTATGGAACTAATCGCTTTAAATGTGGATTGACTGTCAAAGAAGATAGCAACACTTCTAACTAAGAGTCCCATACCACATTAGAGTCAACATTTAAGGAATGGCGGTCAGAAAAATAGTCACACTTTCACCTAGATTCCAAGTCTCGGGATTGGAGTGGGTTGAGAAATACAATGATCACCCCTTCACTACGAAAATATACCCCGCAATAAAGCCACCTTGCTGTGGGTGCCCGGACATTCAGCAATCGAAAGAAACGAAAAAACCGATGAGTTAGCAAGAAAGAGATAATCTGCTTTATATATAGGCCCAAAACCTGTTCTAAGAGTGCCTAAAAAACACAGCACGCGAGCAGTTAAGAAGTTGGGTCAAAGAGAAGCAAAAAGAACAATGGAATAATACAACGAGGTAAGTTCATGGTAAGACTTTTATTAAGGGACCATCAAAAAAAGGAGACTGCAGTTTAGTAGGAATCACCTTGGCATTGTAGAAAGTCTCCTAACAGGAAACTGTGCACTGAAAAGACTGAGAACTCTTACCACATTCTGTTTGAATGCATGGTTCTGGACGCAAGAAGACAGGCAATTTTTGGTAAGCTAAAAGCGAATCCAAGGGATTACTTCGATCAACCTGCTAGAGACCTATACAGATTAATGCAGAGAACTAGGATGCTGGAATGGCTGGTGTAATTTATTGGGTAAAGGAAATGGAAGACTAACTACAAAAAGGCAAGAGACTGCAAAGTTTTTTTTAATTTTACGGGACTTTATGTCATACGGTTCTCACAAAAAAAGATATGTTACATAAAAAAAGACATAGTCAGAGCATATTTGCTTTGGTAAAATATAGTAATGCGATGTACGAGAAACATAGAAAATCCAGTATGCGTTTTGGCATTCATATATCTATATGTATCCACTCGAAAGATCTGTATGCATGTGGAAAATGCTTCTGATTCTAGTACCGCGGGGGCCTTTAGTTCAATGGCGTGTTAATAACGAATTTCGAATATAGTTTGTGAACTATTAGCGCCCGTTAGCGCCGGGCCGGATCGTCGATCCGTAGAACCGCTCATAAGCGCGGAACTATGTGCCCGCGTCTATACTAATTCGGGAAGTGGCTCGCAGCGTGAGCGGCCGAAGTAGACTGCGGAATACGAAATTGATACGCGAAGATAATCACATTAATAGTTGTTAGTGGTGTGCACTTCTCTAGTTCTCCAGCTCTTATGGCCTGTACGAGTTTTCAGGGTCCTATAAGTTATTATATACGCTATAAATCCGATGTTCTGCGTGTGCGGAAATCAGTTCCAACCATTATCGCTTTATATTGTATAGGGTTGTATGGAGGATATTAGAAATTCGAATTTGGAATGGGTCTTGTGGAAATCGCTAAGAGTAAATTCTCGGCTGAATATCTAACATTCCATCCAACAAAGTTTTCCTTCTTTCACTTTTCTGTTTGAGTTTTTGAAAGTTTAAAATTGCGAATTAGATCATTCAATTCTAATTGATTCATTAAAGAGAGTACGTGCTTTATAGATAGCAAATATTCTTCATTGGTGCACGAGAAATATGTTAATTAGATGTCACTTCTGTCTCTGTATCACCATCACATCATCTTAGATTGAAATATCGACAAGAGTTGGTATTTGTAAAGCTTCCGAATGAGAAATTAAACGAGTGGCAGAAAACCAGTTTTATCAAAGATTTTTTATAGGGAAATATCCATCTTAATGCACATTAAATGTAATTTTACTAGTCAAACTTGTTTTTTCTTATTTTTTTTTTTCTGGTAAAACTATCATCAGAAGCATAAAATTCATACTTCTCAATGTGTGATTGGTTAACGAGTTATATAACTGGACACGCAGGTAATTACATTCGATTGCAAGGAATCACAGGCAATCGCAAGTTGGTAAGTTTGGCGTGTTGATTTTTGTTTATCAATGTGATCTTTTAAGTGCTGTAAAAGGATTAGGTGAGTAAGTTACCTTTATAAACATACGTTTTAACATATAATAATGATAATAATTATAGTTTCTTTATTGTTGCACCACTTGCACAAATTGAATAACAAAAAAAATGATCTACAGACAAACGATCAAGCAAAATGGGGCAACAAATGGCCGAATTCAGATACTTCTGTTTTTCAATCCGGCCGCCCAAAAAATATAAAATATAATATTTTATATGATATATCACCACATCCAATTGATATATCAAATATTCTTCCGTCTACATTTCACTTAGTGCCTCTAATGAAACAGGTGCAAATATCTATAATCTAATGTTTTCCATAAATATATATTATATCACATTCCATAAATTATAATTGAAGGACGGAATTTATAAAATTGCAAGTACCTGGTATCCACTGCAATGTTCAGAAGTCAAATATCGATATAAACGATTTTTTCAATTCCAGTAAATTCAAAAATTGATCTCCCCATCTTCATAGTTTTCTAAGATGTGATCTAGAAGCAAAATTTTGAATCATTTTGGAGTAATTATCTTGTAAAATGAAGCTTATATCAGGACAACAAAATGCAGTTAAATCTTGGGAAATTTCGACTAGGCCGTTAAAAATGGGGTCTAAACTATTCCAGCTAAATTATGTTGACACCTAATGTACTAAAATAATTCAAGTAATACTTGCCTTTACTTTTTTATTTCAGGGTAAAAGTCAATACAGTTCGAGGTCATGTTATGCCCCCAATTCAGGTTTTTATCAAGTATAACACCAAGTAAGGTTGCATTATTATTGAAATTTATGTTGAAGTTTATGGAAATTAATATATTTTTTTTCTGGTTATTTAAGATTAACCAATTTGCGAACAGATTAACTGCTGTTTTGGTTTTTTGAATCTTAAAATCAACGTCCTGTAGTGTTTCAGACCTCACACAAGTTATATATGTTCCGATAAGGCATTTATCAGCAATAAAAGCAGCAATGGCCTCAGAACAGACCCCTGCGGTACACCTAGGTCGACATTATATTACGGGTGCTGTTCGTTCTCTAATTTAACAATAATTTTCCTATATTTCAAGAAAAATAATAACCAATCCAACCAAAGTCCGATGGATAAAGCTTCTGCGATAAAATTTCTAGATCCACACAGTCTAAAGCACGCGTTAGATCGAAGAAGATACCAACTACATAGTCATTCGAATCCGAGCCATCATAGATACATTCAAAACATTGAAAAAGTGCTGTTTCTGTTGACTTTTGTTTTGTAAAACCGTGCTGTTGGTTCTGCTATATTATGTTTCTCAAGAAAATCTACGGCTTGGTTGTACACCATTCTTTCTATAACATTGGAGAAAGAACTGAGCAGCAATAGTGGTCTATAATTTTGTAATAATGTTAATAGGACCATTTCTCTTATGTGCTGGTATGACCGAGATAATCTTTAAATCAAAAAGGAAAGCTTCCTTTTTAGATGATGCGTTAATTATACAAGCGAGAACATCTGCAATATCTGCAACTGCAGTTTTAACAAATAATTTCTAATTTCACCCAATCCACATTATTTTTATTATTTCATGTGTTCATACAAGCAATTATGTTAAAAGAACAAACTGGTCTAAAAAAGAGAGTTGGGGTAGTATAGATTATCTCTTTCATTACCATAAGTGTTCACCAACCGATGAAAAAAACTTTGCAAAAACAACACATAAATCTCAACTATCAGTTATTAATTTATGATTAATTTTAATCGAGAAGTCATGTTTTTAACAGAGTTTTTATTTCTTGTATCATTAGCAATAATCCATACGTCTTTAACTTAACTGTTCAAAATTTACTAGTATGCAGTAATAATTTAAGAAAACAAATTTGAAGACTGCACCAAGATAACTATTTCCCTGTACAAATGTCGATAATTTAAGATTATTACAAAAGCATATTCCCAAATTAAAAACTTCTTTCAGTTGTAATGTTTTACGTGCACATAAAATAAATTGTTTAATTTAGCAATTACATATCCCTGCTCGGGCGCCAAAATATGTATGAGATAAGATAATCAATATTCCACAATGTTATCTACTTTGAGTCAACACCTCACACAAAAAAATGTTCTTTAATCTCGAAGTACAACAGCCTTAACTACAGTAAGCGAGGTTTCTATAGTTCCACATAATTTTGTAGTTCCTGTATAGGCATTTAGCAACACTAATAGTTGGGAACTACCTAGAATTTCATTATAGAACATGATCAAATGGCCGAGATATTATTTTATCTATATTACAATTCTTAGAAAAATCTCTATTTTTCTAAGAATTGTAGCGTAAAATTAACGTATAAGTATGAGCGAAATTTCTATAGTTCCACCGAGCTAGATAGATGGCGCATGAAGTTAGGCATTGTTTGCTAGTGTAAACATTTTCCAAACACTTTACAAACTGTATTTAGTACTAAATACATACATATAACATTAAAGTATATCAGTTAATAACAATGCCGAGAGGTAAACTGATAACTGATGCTGAAAAAACAAAAATAAACTGTTATAAAGAAATGGGTTTGTCAAACCGAGCAATAGGCAAGAAAATAGGACGATCCCATCACCTTATCAATAATTTTGTAAGGTTAGGTGATTTTTACGCAAAGATCGGGCTAAAGGAGGGAATAAAAAACTAACGCGCAGACAGCACTCATCGATATTTCGGTTAGCTTCTTCTGGTAATGTAACTGCACAACAAATAAAATGTGATTTAAATTTACCAGTAACTAAGATACGTATACAACAAATTTTGCCCGGAAGTAAACGTTTTCGATGGGTAAAAAAGGCTTCAAAACCACCCTTAAAAGAGACACACAAACAAGCAAGACTGAAATTTGCGCAAGATCATATGAATTGGGATCGTGAATGAAGAACGTCATATTTCGGACGAGAAGAAATTAATTTGGACGGCCTGATGGTTTCAAATGCTATTGGCACGATTTCCATAAGAAGAACACTGAAGTTGCGATGAGTAGAAATTTTGATGACGATAGTGTAATGGTTTGGGCAGCTTTTACCCATAACAATAAAACTCCTATATGTTTTATAAATACACGAATGAATTCGGGTTCTTATGTAGAACTTCTAGAAATGGTTCTAATAGACTTTGATGAACAAATGCCGTCGCAAGACTGGATATTTCGGCAAGACAACGCACCTATCCATTCTTCCAGACGAACAAAGGAGTGGTTCCACCAAAAGGAAATCAACTTAATGCAATGGCCCGCTCGCTCACCTGACCTGAACCCCATCGAGAATCTTTGGGGAATATTGGCTAGGAAGGTATATGCCAATAATAAACAATACAATAGCGTTAAAGAACTGAAATCTGCGATAACAAAGTGTTGGAATGAGATTCCTGTGTCAATATTGATGAAGTTGATAGACAGTATAAAGAATAGGATTTTTCAGGTTATTTTGAATAAAGGATCCAACACTAAGTACTAATTTTAGCAAAAATTATAATTTTTTTATTTCATTTATTCATTTTGTTAGTGGAGCTATAGAAATTTCGCTGTTTTAAGTTATCATTATTGTAAGTATTTTCTGTAGAAAGTGTAATAAATTTTTTCATTGATGTCCCCTCTTGCGTTGGCCTTTCAGTGCAATTAAGCATTAGCTTCAATGCATAGTTTGCCGAAGATTTTAAGAAAAACCACATTCTGCTCAACAGTTCTTGTGGAACTATAGAAATTTCGCTTACTGTATATTAGTATCACATATCCCCAAATATTCCAACCCCTTCGTTTTTCCCCCACCAACTTGACCAACCAGCATCCTGCCGTTCGCTGCCGCGCCCAAGAAAAAAGAACCGTTCTCTAATTCAAATTTAATACGCTACGGATGCATGGGTATTAATGGACTGCTAACCGGAAACAAGAGAACGGAGCAGACTGGCCGTTAATAATGAAGTATTACACTTCACTAATTAACAGTTCGGAGCGCGGGGTCTCGGCGAAGAACAACCGTAGATAATTCCTTTAGCGGCAGCAGCCGTTCCACTCTAACTCTCTCATCTGCTTCCCTGCTTTAGGCCACCTCCACCCTTTGACGATGGACATGACGATACCGTCGACGATGATATAGTGAATCGCAAAAGTATTTGCACGTAATTGATTTATTAAGAATTTTAGATGGAGAAAATTAGATACTGGAAAAGGAAGTGAAAAATTAACCGTTATTTCACGCTCGCTATCAATGTTATATACTGTTAAATCTTGGAACTGCTCATGTGGACATCATTTCGTCTTCATTTGTATAGTCGTCTATGGGACTACTACACAGTATAAACAGTAGGGACTATGGATGAGTTATCGGAGTATGAATTTCTAAGCCTAGCTTCACTTCAAACAACAGCCTCCCAATATGGCAGTTTGTTATTGTTTACATTCGTACTTACATAAATTAATTTACTCAACCGTTTAAGCTACATGACTTACTTGTTTTATTTATTTATTGTACGTATTTTATTAATTTTAGCAGTTTTAAAAACAATTAATGAACCTTGGTAACATTTACATACTTTGTTATATATTATATTGTTAGGGTTAAGTGAAATAACCGTGAAAGGAGACGCTAATGAGCGTCATGCTATTGTGCCATTCGCTCTTGCAAGATAAATTTCTTAGGATTTGCAAATGAATTTATTATATACAACAGGACAAGAATTAAGAAAGTACATGGATACGAAGAACTACTGACGATGTGCAGAGGTTCCTACACTGTAAAAAATTACAGTAATTTTGCCATGGTAAATTAGGAATATTACATGTAATAACGTTGTCAGTTTACCACAATAAATCATGTAAATTTTGTTTTACATGTTTTTTTCTATGATATTTAACATGGAAAAAAAAAAATCGGTAAAATTTATAGATTTTTCATGTAAGTTTAAGATGCAATAAAAAATCGAAAGGAAAATACAGGAAAAAAACATGTACAATTTTATGTTTACTATCAAAATTTACTTAAAAGTGTAAAATTGCCAATTTTTTTGAGTATTTAAATTTGGGTAAAAATTTGAGGATCTTTTATATTTATTTTTACTTGAATTTTCGGATAAAGATATCATGGAAAATACGAAATTCATACGCCGCATTTAGATTATTTAACTGTACGCGTTCGGAAAATATACAGTTCATATACATATTACATACGAATGTTACAGTACAATTTTTGAAAAATACATCAGCATGTGAAATTTACTAGATGGTAGAAATTTTACCTTATGAAGCAAATTTACCGGTAAAATTATAGGCAACTTTTTTTACAATGTAGGTCACAAGAAATCAATTTATTTGTTAGATACCCATTTTAAACTGTTTCCTTCCAGAAAACTTTTTTTTTTGATGTCATCCAGGGGCAAGTCCCAGGTTTTGATCACCGTCAAGAAATTGATAATTTTACTTTAAGAGTTTATTGTATGATTTTAATTACGTAGTGTTAAGATTTTTTTTAATTCATCCAGTCATTCAAATGTCTATTGTTCGCTTGTGCTGATTTTATGCTTATTCTATTAACTGTTGTCATTGTAATGTTCTACGTATGCGTTGTACGAATTTTGAGAGGGATTTTTATAGGTAAAAGGATTGCAGGATTTTGTTAAAGACTTCCTTGTTCGAGTATTGATGTAAGTAGACGTATTTCTTAAATAATTCTTGCCATTTTGTTATTCATTTTGTATTGTAAAATATATTTATTTCTTTAATATAGTCAATCAAGGAATTATTGTTGTAATCATTGTTAATGTATTGAAGTGTACACTTAGTAGATATAAGATCAATTATTTTTTTTGTTTAGGAAGATTTATTTTAGTTTATTCTCTCATTTATATGTTGTAAGAGTTAATTTTTCTGTTAATCTAGTTTGCTGTATCATTTCTTTTCTTCTTTTTATCACTTCGTTTGGGTGAGTAGAAGCATCATTTAGCTTTTTCAAATTTGTGAGTTTCTAGCATTTGTCCACACTTAAATTATATTAATTTATGTTACCACGTGGATAGAAATTCAAAGGTGTTGTGTATTGAGTAATCTTTCTGAACAAATAAAACCTCTTTTTGCTTTGCATAGGAAATAACATTATCCTATTTTGAATTAGAGTCTAGGGCAGTTTTTATTTTAGGCCAGAACCTTCAGTTCAGGGTTTTTTTTTCTGCACAATTATATTTTAGCCCGTTTTGTTGAAATAAATGTATTGTTTAATGGCGTCAATGGGTTAAAAATTCTGTTCTTTTATTTTATTTTAAACCTTTTCAATTTTTCGTGTAATTAAGAAAGTCTGACTTCATATACTCACAATTTACTTTTCGTGGTTAGATTAAAGTTTTAATTCGCGAGGGTAACTCTGAGATTAATAGTTCTTTCGTTTTATTAAAAATCTTTTCCGTTGAGCTAGCTAATATTTTTTTCTTTTTCATTTTAAAATCATTTTAGCATTTTTTATTTATTTCAATTAATACACAGCAATACGCACGGTAATCTTTGCACTTTTGAGAGGTTACTTCACGTGGTGCCAGATTTTTCTTTTGCTCCAAACTACTCATGCATAACGTGACGATCGGACTCACTATCGGTGTGAATATCTAAAGCAGTATTTTTGGATTCCATCCCCATTTTTCTCCCTGCAAAAGTCTTTGCACACCAATGTAAACTTATAAAGAGGGCGCCACTGCAGTCTTTGTTCTTACGTTAATTTTGACGGTCACTGGGCATAAAGATTTATTGCTATTTGGTCTAATTCTTGCTGTTTTGTTATTTAATAGTAGCAATATCAATGTTTTTATTACCATTCAAATTGCAGCAGATAACAGCAAATCTTAATTCGAAATGTATTTCCCTCTCTGACAACATACGTTCTTTATGATTGGTATAAAATTAAAAAAGAAAGATGAAGCACTAATGCTAAAATAATGAAGTAGTGCTATAGGTGATTTTAGCGACAAAACATCAATAGTGCGACACATCATATACTACATGTCAATATTATATGGTGTACAAATACTTTTACTGACGACTGTATATCAAATAGCCACTCACAGAAGGAGCCTTCGAGGGACGTTAGACGAATAAGGGGTTAGACAGGCCGACGAGCAAATGACCATTTGCAAATTGACCGAATCTCCAGCCGTTTACGGAGGTTTCGGCCAGTAGGTGGCGCTGAACGGGATGGTACACTAGAAATTACACTGAAAGGGAGATAATTTCTAGGCGTTTTTACTCGTGAATATACGTCTGTCGAACCTTAATTATTTACTACTATCAGGACTAATGACGAGCCAATTAGAAGACGATTTTGTCGAGCAAAAAGTGTGCGCCTGAGAAGATCTTGTTTCGGCTATAAGAGGATTGTTTGTTTGCTCGGACCGTGGCCTCGTTAGAGACTTCGGACGTGGTTTCTGATACAAGATTATTAGCGGAAATATGCAAATACGCAAGCGGGAAGGAATGGGATTATACAGGGTTCTGTAAGGTAATTCCGGTCTTCGAATGATCATTTTGCTATTGAAGTGAGATGTTTTGCTTAAACACATTGTGAAACTAGACATTACACAGGTATTATAAATAGCATTCAAGGAACTACACATTAATGGTGGGATGCTGAGCAAAAAGCTGTAAATTCATAAATTTATGAATCCATAGCTTACAAAAAAGCCATAAGGCGAGTGGTTACATATACAGGGTGTATCAAATAAAAAAGTAAATTTTGCTTGGGTGTTAACTACACGACATGTAAAGCACAAACCCACCGAAACTGGATTTCATCAGTAAAGAATAAAAAAAAGTAAAATTTAGAGCCAAAAATTTTTTAGTCCGGGCCTGATGCAACCACCTGCTAAACGTGGTATTATGTATAAATACATTGCATTCATTTAGTATTATTCTTAATGGTATGCCGTAAGTTCGTTTAACGTCACTCCCAATAAATAAAGGCCCTTGTAAAAATAGCAAAACTGAGGCATTTTAAATTTCTTCTTTTTATAAAATAAACATTCCTTTTTTGCTAAGAGCATTCTACGTAAGTCTACAAAGAAATTATTGTTAATATCCTGATAAGACGTTCAGTAGTTACAAAAAACAGGAAAATATTTTTCTTTTGCCTTGTCGAATCCAGAGTTAGTTGTTAATAAGCGGTACCACATGAATCTGAGTTATTTCTTTTGGATTTATTTAATCATATAACGCAAAATGAAATGAATCGAATTACACAGAAAATAAAGTAGATACAGAAAATTTGCAAAACACGCCTTTTTCTATGATATCGCGCGAAAATGAATCCTATACATTCCCGCGCTTTTACCGATGCATCAAGCTTCGATTTTCTTATATGAAATCATGATGGTCCTGAAAAGGATCGTTTTTTCGAGACGGGAAGAATTTAAATAAAATGTTCGAAGTGGCTTGCACTCCAAGCGGCGATCCACACAAAACTAACAGCGGTAATGGCTGAATGATAGTGGTATGTGGGGGGTATACTCGGGACAGCATTTAGGTTGGGCACAGGCGCGGCTCTAGTCCACGGCATTTATAAAATATTTTTTTTCTCGTTAGTGCTTTCAGATAGACCCCCTGTGCATTAAGACTTTTTGATTGTATATGATTACAGCTGCTACATATTATTATATTTACCTCTATATCGGATACACCCTGTATAGCTGCGGATAAATATTGTGTATAGGTCTCTATAACTTTCTGTATTTTGCAGAACATATTTGTACAGATTGTGTGCGATCCTGTTCAAACGTTTAAGTTACGTTTTTTCAGACATCTATTCCATATTTCTATAACTTTTATGGTGACAGAAATTAAGCCTGTAATACAGGATGTCCCACCGAACTGAGCCATTATAATTTTTCAAACTTCTAGTAAGAATTTGATTTTGAAACTTGCAGAGTAGTCATGGTCGACTATGATCTATTTAAAGAAAATATTTTCAGCCTTATAGCACCCTAGGTATACAGGGTGTCGATAGCAACTTTCTTATTTTAAATGAAATGTTCCAATTTTTATGGATCCAATCTATTGCTCACATAATTTTTGATAAGTTGTATATTAATGTTTCCTATTTCTAATACATTTGCACTCTTTCCTATAAAATTAAATATCTCATGGGCTATTAGTTATTATATAGGTATACTAATAATTTTCTATAGTAGAGGCATTTGTGTATCTTTAGGTCTATGGAAAGCAATTGTTTGAAATTGGGAAGGCAAGATTAAATAAGACAAACATAAAAAAAGAAAATATATTTTCTTTTAAAATGTTGTTTAAAATTAGTAAATTACTTGAACTCAATATTTGTAAATTTGTTTTGTTGTTCGAACAGCTGAGACGGTCCATTTGCTATGTTCTGCATGTCACATGATACGCACTGCAAGATTTCACATTATCACGTGTAAGTTTTAGTATAAGTTTTTGTATATGTACAGTTTTTGCTATACTTTGAGCAGTGTGCAATACCAGCAATATTGTATATGCGAAACAGTCAAAGAGTGTACATCATTTAGTACCCCCTTCCGAAAATATATCACAAGAATATTACAGTTACATTATAAGGTAATTACATCAGCAAAAAGTGGAATAAAATAGTAACACTACTAAATGTAACAGGAAATACTTATGGGGGTTGAATTTGTACGATACGCGTTGATGGTGTCACGTACTTAATACAAATATATAGCAAATAAAAAGTATGTCAGCTTGCCAGCAGATCCGTATGATGACAGAATTTTGAACTAGTGTTAATTTTTATTATTAAACATTGCTGCCTAAATGTAAGAACTAGGTAACTCCATCGAGAGGCTATTTTAAATTATCTGCATTTTGACCATATTAATATTAATAATGATAGTCTTCATTAGCCACTAAATCTGGCAGATATGGACTTTGTCAATAGCAACAACAAAGAAATTACAAAATAATGGCAGTAAAATATATGTATACAAAAAAAAGAAAAGAAAATTGACATGCTAAGAACTTAGACACCTCAAGAAAAATAGTCAGATATCTTATAAAAACAATTATCAGTAAAATAGTTTTGGATTGAAATTTTAAACTTACAGAAGTCAGGCAGTCTACTCGGCAGTCCATCGTAAACCTTGATGCAGGCGTATGTATACCTTATATATTACAGTAACAAATAATTTTATATTATAAATTCAATGTGTGATTATTGTAATTAACGCGTGTATTAAATTGTAAAAGATTACAAAATTACAAAGAAATTGTTGACAATAATATCTCACTTAGAATCATTTAAATTAATGTCATATAATCATACTTTAAAATCTCAAATAGAGACAAGAAATATTAGAAGCATATTTGCAAATTTATTGTACATCCAACAACATCAACCAGTGGCGCATAAGCTTTTTTAAGGACTTTGGGATCTTGTCAGTTTGTAATATATAAAAATACTAACGGCATCTATTATCTCATTACAACTAAGCAAATATTTCCCCTTATCGCATACTTTCTCTTCAACAATACGAGCGTAAACTCGTGAAATGGGTCGTTTAGATGGTGTACTCACTGCCTCAGAGTAGACGCGATGATTTTGAATCCTTCTTCTCCTCCTTTCTGTCTCTTTTTTTTTTTTTTTATTAAACGTAATAATTCTCGATGTTCCGTGCCGATAAAGATGTGACCGAAGAGTCTAGAGGAAATGTAATTTTTAATTTAGTGAAGCGGGGAGTGGAAAGTGGAGCCATTTCTAACAGTCCAGTCGTATCTTCGGGCGCTCCTGACTATGGCGCTGATAAAAAGTAATTAGAAATAATTCAAATCTTGGAACGGCGACGTTCCGAAAACTACGAATGTCGCGTGATGCGGGAAGTAACGTAGAAGTGCCCGTTAGGGTGATCTTCGAGTCGTTGTCTGGCAAGAAATGAAGATAGATACATAGATAGATAGATATGTCATTTTATTGCTTAGCCCATACGGATACAATACGTCAATGCGACACAAATAATATAAATATAGGTAATGCAATGTAAATATGTACAAGGATAAAAGACATAATACAAATATTTAACATAATTTAACATGGTCAACAAATAGCAAAACATACAACAGAGTAGTCTTTAAGTACAAGGACTCAACTAATAGTTTTGAACATTCTCTCAGAATCTAATGCCGTAAGAAATTCTTAATTGAACCTCAGCATAATAAAAGGACAATATACATTCGTGTTTCAAAATATATTTTAAGTTTCTTACCAAATAACAAGTCATAGGTAACTTTTTCGTTAAAATGTTGCAATGATCTTTCCAGTTCAAATTTTCATCCGTCAAGCCAAGAAACTCTACTGAATGCTAATGCTCAAGAATTGACTTATTTATATAAATATCCACATTTGTGATTTTTGTTTGAGGTGTATGGAAGACAGTAAAACTTGTTTTGGACGTATTCAGATGCAAACCATTACCACAAGACCACCGACTCATTTCCCCGAGTACATCACTGATGTTTTCTTTAAGTTCTGAATTTCTTTTTTGCTGATACTAAAGCGGATGTATTATCAGCATACAAAAAAAAGAGAACAGTTAATGAAAGAAACGATGTCGTTTATAAATAATATGAATAAGATGGGCTGGAGAACGGAGCCCTGTGGTACTCCCAACGTAACCGGCAGCAAAGAGGATGTAAACGTTTCGAGCATGCTATTTCCAGATTTGTATCTAATTTTAACAAACTGGACACGATACATTAGGTATGATTGAAACCACTCAAGAAACCATTGAAGTTTGCGCGCATATTGTTCATTCATTCATTCATTCAAGTTAGGGTGGGCACTTGCATGTCCGGGACTTTGAGCTTGGTGCTCATTGTACCATCCCTATTGATTCTCTTATTTCCCACTCGAGCAGCTTGGTGTTCTCTATAAAGCCCAGTATCTTGCCCAATGGAAACTTGAGGACCTTCGAGGGCTCCAATAGATCTCTCCCGAAGTACTTCTACCTAAGTACCTTAAGTTCCTCACATGTGGCGCGCATATTGTATTTATGAGAAAAGGTGAATTGTATAATGTCAACTAGTGCTTCATTTCATCAGTTCAAGAAATTTCTATAGAATAACCAAAATAAAATATCATTCAATAAAAGGAAAGTAGGTATAATGGACAAAATCAGTTCCCTCCCGTCGGCAGCAGTTTCAATAAAGCGTAGAAATAATACATAGAAGTACGAATGCTATACAACTGTAATATCCAAAAGCAGCTGTAAAAAAATATTGTTTCTTTGAATTTCAGGACTTCACAGAGGCCTATATCTACTTTTAACTCACAATCAATAAATTAAAATGAGTGGTCTGATTTATTTTAGAGCTGCTTATCTTTTCTCTCTTAACAATTAAATGAATATTCCCCCATACAGTTTCGTATTGAAAGCAAGGCATTATTACTCTGAAGAAATAATATGAGGATTATGCGGCAAGTTCATATAAAAGTGAAATAAAAAAAAAAAATTTTACATTTAATCAAGTAATTCAATTTTGCCCTCTCCAAAATACTCTCCCTGAGACAACAATACACTTGCGCCATCTCTGTTTCCACTGCCGGAAAGCTTCTTGGAAGTTCTCTGAATTGAGGTTCTTCAGTTGTCTTGTCCTTGCAGCTTTAATGGCTTCCACGTCACCCAAATCCCGCTCCCGATGTATCATTTTGTATTTAGGAAATAGAAAAAATTCACACGGTGGCAAATCCGGTGAATACGGCTGGGAGTAGGGGGTCTTCCGTCGTGGTAATCGACTTTCCAGAAACCCACCCAGAATTAGTGAAGTGTGTGCAGGGGCATTGTCGTAATGGATGATACACCGCCTCCTTAGGCCAAATTTGGTCGCACTTGAACCACATGAGCTTAGAGGCGTCTGAGGACATCAACATAAAGGTTTCCGTTAACAGTCTGGCCCAGAGGGATCAATTTTCGGTGGATGATTCTCTGAGAATTCAAAAAAAAAAAAACAATTAGCATTGTCATCAATGTCTGTCTTACTAATAATGTGTTTCCTGATCAGTGGAAAAATGCTCTTGCACTCCCCATTCCTAAAGTCTCTTCTCCACTCGAGTATAAGGACCTCCGTCCTATTTGTATACTACCAGTTCTAGCAAACTTCTGGAAAAATTATGTGGCGCAGCTTAAATCTTTTCTTTATCGCTGGCGAATCATTCCTGATTGCCAATCGGTTTTTCGGGAAGGTCAATAGTTGTACAACTGCTCTGTTGATGTGGTGGATGATCTTTTATCGGGGTGTGACAAGGGATGGATGTCGGTACTATGTCTAATGGATTTTAGTCGTGCTTTTGACACGTTGAACCATGAACTATATTACAGATTTTAAGTTATGTTGGTCTTTCGCCTAATGCTGTGTCACTATTTAGATCTTACATTTGCAATAGATATCAATGTGTTGGTATCTATCGTTGTTTATCTAGGTATAGGCCCTTTAATCGCGGGGTACCGCAGGGCTCTATCTCAGGACCACCCTTTTTTCTATTATACATCTTCATTTGTATAAATATGTTAGCACGTGTAAAATCCAGATTATGCTGACGATACGCAATTATATCGCACCTTTAAACTAGAAAATTACGGTACAGAAGCGCTTAGTATTAGAAGGATTATTTGGTCTGGCTACGTTGCGGCTCAACACTCTTGTGATAGTAAATCCTGCAAAATCAGTTCTTATGCTATTTGGTAATAAAAATCAGGTGAACTATCTTGCAGATAGAATTAATTTCAAATAAACAACAAACAATCCTATCAAAAATGAGGCCAGAAATCTTGGTTTAATTTCTTGATAGTACTTTCGCTTCGAAGAGTCACGTTTGCTAGATGTGTAGAATTGCTTATGCCTATTTAAGTTTTATTTATCTCCCATCGTGTTATTTGATGTGGTCTACTAAGCGGACTACTATGTGACTCATTGCTACTTTCTCACTTTGCTTTGGATCTGAAGTTTATGGTCCATGATTAACATTTTGATGACTCTTCGCGCATACAACGGTACAGAATTCTTGTCTGCGACTGATTTTCGGCATCCGAAATATGACCATGTGTCGCATAATTGCGGCGACTTTCATTGGCTAATATGGGTGCCAGAAGGAAATTGTTAATGGCTGTTCCTGTTTCCACAAAATCATTTTAAACTAAAGCCAAGTTATTTATTAAACAAAATTTATTTTCGTACGGATTGTACATTTAAATATTCGTTTTAAAGGTACCCTGACGCCTCCTATCCATCGCTCTGCGCTTTTTGAAAGATCTATTCTTTATCAGTAGCGAAATGTATAACGGAATTCCTCGGACTTCAAATCGTTGAGTCTTGCTTAACTTTCAAGTACAAATTCAGACAGCATTGTGAGCATCGTTTTAGGATGGGTACTAGATATTAATTTTTCTTTAAATTAAATATATATTTTTTTCTTTTCTAAATGCATACATCGTATATTTTTTGTTAATGGGTCAATTTCAAGAACCATCACAGAATAGTAAATTTAAGTTAGTTATACATTTGTTCTTCGGATAAGAAACGACTATGTTATTTATTTTTTCAGTTGCACTGGGAGATCAAAAGCTAGTTACTAGCATTTGAAGTGCATCCTGTGGTTTCGTTGGTCCGTATTTAATTTTGTAGTACATGTTTTCTTGTTGTGTTTGTATCTGTAAATATCGGAAAGAAATAAACATTATTTATTATTATATTATTAACGAGCTTGCTTACTTGACTTTTTCGCTCTTGACTCCCCATCTTGTTGTCCATTCTTTGGTTTGCCGATTGGATGGAAGCCAGCTGTAGAACAGCAAGAAGAGGAACCACAATAGATCTTTTGGTCGAGGTGTAAAGACGCCCTTGCATTATACATACAGTGTTTTGGACTTGAAATTCCACATCCAATTCATTGGAAATCAAACTCATCTCGTGAGGACCATGTCGGGAGTCACCACCTTTAAATGACGAACAACCTTTACAAAGTTAACAAAAATAATAAGAGGATACAACCAACTCTATAAAATCACACAATAGATTATGAAAAAGCTTATATTCATAGCTCTAATATAGAACCATACTTAATATAAGAATTTAAAATCATAAAAATATCGTGTATTTAAATGCTTTTTTTAATCTTAACGTCAGTCCTACTTTACCATTCACTTGTGAATTAAA